>VWZG01000900.1:1359042-1659062 GCA_013396735.1 Grallaria varia
GCGTGTGTGTGTGCATGTATGTGTGTGTGTGTGTGTGTGTGAAGAGAGTGGAAAAGTAGAGGAAAGAAAGACCAGCGACCAAGATAATCCCTCCAACTCTTTGTTTATGTTTGGTAATTAAAGAACACAAGCAATTTGTCACCTCAGTGTTGAGGGCATCAGACTGAGGGCAGCAACTTTGCAGGTAAGAAGGCTCCAATCCATCTTCATCTGCTGATAGTAACTGGAGGACCTTGTCAGAGATTTGGAGGGGATTTATTGATGCAGTACATAGGATTTGCAGAAACAGCTCCTTGAAGGACATGGCACTAAATCATTTCTTTTTTTTTCTTTTTAGTTTTTCAGAATTTATAATCATTTGGGAAATTCACTTCCTTCCCCTGCCTTTGGCTTCCTTTAACAATGTGAATGAGGTGATCTCGCCAAATAGAATATTTGGACTGATACAGTATATTTTGGCAGGGTTTGAAATTCTCTCCCTCTTTCTCTCATTTGTTTTCTTTCCCTTTTAATTAATGTTGCCCATAGTATGAGCATGACAGTGTTGTGTTGTGAAAAAAAAATCAGTTCTTCCTATGAAGAAAGGCTCTCTTGGAAATAAAAAAATGTCAGTCCTGGTTGAAAATAATGGCTAAGCCATTGCACACCTCTGTTATCTACAGTAAATCACATGTGTGCCTGCAAATTTCAGCTGACTGCCATTTCATTTTTCTCTGTCTCTGCTTCATAAAACCAGGAATGCGGAATAGTAGAGAAATAGGGTAACATAAGTTGTTATGAAGTTGCTTGCAACTTTGTCCAGCTCTAGCCATTTTGGCTGAATTTTTCCATGCTGGCTACCTCTTAACCTGAAAGGTACCTTGGGGGTGATAAAGCAGAAAGGCATCAAGATAAGGAAAAACAAACAGGGGTGAAGAAGACTGGAAAAAAGAATATATGGCTTCTCATATGTGCTCCTCTCCAGTGTCTGCTCAGAGACACCAGTGTCTCTCTCAACAGTGCTGTTGTACCACCAAGGAGACCAAGGAGACCAAGGAAACCTACGTGCACAGGGCTCTGCAGTGCCAGGGGTGCCGTGTTTGGCTGCCAGGGAATGCACAGAGGATGTAAATCCTTTTTTGTGGAACTACGGATGTCTCCACACAGGGCTCATCATTTCCAGCCTTAACTGTACAAAATTCTGCACTTATTTTCTCATTCTGCTCTCCAAAAGAGAGCACCACTGGCAGGCAGTGTCAGCCCTGTTGGGATAATGTGCTTGAAATGATGCTGGTGTTTTTTCTTTCCATAGGTTGGGGAAAAGTAAATGTATCTTCCACACCTCCCCAGTGGTACACAAGGCTGACCTCTTTTTTCAGGGAGAAGGAAAGCAACAGGATGCTGAATTGCCAGAGGAGATGAATCTTTTCCTCTCTACACATACTCATTAAAAAAAAATTTAAAAAATCCTTTACTTTCCTATGACCGGGTTTGCTCTACTATAGATTTCTGTGATATAAATTCGAGCTGTGCCCTGCAGCTTTGTGTTTCTGCCTGATCAGCCTTTTCAGGGTTGTTTGCCTAATGAAAGATCAGCTGGTTTAATTTCTTTGCTCCCTTCAGCTTTTCCAATTCCTGAGTTACCCTGGCTCCATTTCAGCTGTTTGAAATACATTTGAATCACCAAGAACTTTGCTTTCTTTCCCCTTGTGCCACAACTTATTTGCCTTCTTTCATTCCTTCAAGAACTTGCTGATAGCACTTTGGAAATGAAATAGTCAGTATGGTCCAACCTTCTGTACAGCAAAATGCCCCTTGCTGTTTTCATTGAAAAGCTTTAAATTTAACTCGAAGGGTAGCAAATCCCTTTGTTTATAACCATAGCGTAACAAATTGTAGCCAATTGAAATCCACATTAAGTTGTAAATTTGTATTATGACTGGACATTAATAGGGTGGCAATATTTTTTCCCCGGTGGTGATTTTCAGCCCAGTTGTTCTGATGTCCCCAAGTGTAAAGTTATTAAGGCCATTTGTGGTTTAAGTGTGGGAAGAAAAGGACTTCACTTTTGTGAGAAGTTGCACTTGGGCAATGTGCCTGCCTGTCTGCTGGCTGAACAGGCAAGACATAGAACAAATGAAAAATTAAAGAAACTTCCTGCAAAGAAAGCCACTGAGACGTGGAGAAGTAAATATCTGTATCATCTGGATGGGATTTGCAATGGCAAAGAGCTGACCTCTGGCTTTGTGTTTGCTTCTAATGATGACTTCTAATAGGGCTACCTGCAGAGAACAAAGACAGTCCAATTAAATCCGGGCCATTTGTATTTTTATTGTAGAAATCATGCCAGAATCCCCATCCTCCTCTTCTTGACACGAAAATGCAGTGGACTTTTTAATTATCTCATGGATAAAGCATGTTTTACTTAAAACAAACCTTTCTTCAGCAAACTGGCAATTGTTCTCTGAGGGTTTTTTCTTTCAGGTGAACCTTCTGCTCCAACCATTTTCAAGGTACTCTGGTTAGCTCCTTATTCCTGCTAAGATATTTATGCCTTGCTTAATTTGACAGCTCCCCATGACACCTGTGCATGGGGAACATGAGGAAAATGAGTGTTCTGTCAAATGCCTCCAGCCATTGTTCTGGTTTTCCTCTTCCAGCTCTTGTATGACAAGAATGACTCTCTTTATAAATCATGTAAAATTGTAGCTTGTTAATGGGTACTTTGGTATTACGGACGTCTCATATCAATTATTTTATATGTTCTTTTGCAAAACATTTGCAGGAAGGATAACAGTGGAACCTTTAGTGAAAAATGTGGTCAATTTTCTGCCCCAGCAGTTGAAGCTTGGTTTGCTTTAAACACACTGCAGAGCCACTGTCTTCTGTTTCCTCCAGCTGCCATTTGGAGCCGAGAGGCTGATGAGCTGCAGTGGGTTGAGCTGTTTTATTTAAGCCCCTGTTTTTAACCATGTCCCTCTCTTTTCAGGAAGCTGTTGTAAGCACCTGGATCCAGTTCAGTGACAGCTCCGTTACTCCACTGGACATTTATGACCCCAAGGACTTCTCCCTTTCTGCTGTGTCACTGGATGAAAGTGTTGTCTCCGTCCACCACAACGCTGCCTTGAAGTGGCCGGTTGTGGCAGCAGAAGGTGAAGGTCAGGGCGCGTTAATCAAGGTGGACATGATGATCTCTGAAGCCTGCCAGAAGTCCAAGAGGAAGAGCGTCCTGGCTGTGGGGAGTGGCAACATCAAAGTGAAGTTTGGCCAGAACGACGCGGACTCTGACACAGGTGGGGATTACGACGCTGATGAGATTGAAAACCACGCGAGCGACCGGCGGCACAAGGCGTCGGATCAGGAGCGCTACGGCCAGGACGGGCGACACTACGGCAGCTCCTCGGCAGAGAGAGAGGAGGGCTCCATCAGGAAAGTCAGCACCACGGCGAAATCCATCGTAAAGAACAAAGTCATTAAAAGCACCCGGCTGGATGGTGGCAAACTCTCGGATGATAGCCAGCTGCAGAACATTCCTATAGACTTCACCAACTTCCCTGCTCAAGTAGACCTCCCAAAAGGCAGCGCGGGCGTGGAGGACAGTGACCTGGTGCAGACACCCAGGGGCCTGAGCGATCTGGAGATCGGGATGTATGCACTGCTAGGGGTCTTCTGCCTGGCAATTCTAGTCTTCCTAATAAACTGTGCAACATTTGCACTGAAGTACCGTCACAAGCAGGTTCTGGTGGAAGGACAGACCACCATGACCCATTCCCATGACTGGGTCTGGCTGGGAAATGAAGCAGAACTGCTGGAGAACACAGCAGATGCGTCACCTCAGCAGGATGAGCACACAACTATTATTGACCGAGGCTCGGGCAGCGAGGAGAGCAACCAGCTCCTCAACGGCAGCGCTCAGAAGAACATCCAGAGCCAGGTTCACAGGTGTGCAGACTCGGGGGGCAAGCTGGGAAAGGAACAGAAATCTGAAGGTTTACATTCGCCGACGTCCAAACGGAAGCGGGTAAAATTCACCACGTTCACAACCATCCCGCCCGACGACGGCTGTCCCACTGTCAACTCAATCCTGAGTGGCAATGACGATGACATTAAGTGGGTGTGCCAGGATATGGACCTGGGGGACTCCAAGGAGATACGGAACTACATGGAGAAGTTCAAAGACAAAGTGTAGCTCCTTGCTGGGTTTTGTGTTTTTTTTTTTTGGGTTAAACCACACCTTGATGCCTTCAGTTCTACAGTATATATTGGGACAGAAGAGGGGGAGGGGAAGGAATCACCAGGAGAAATGATGAGGCAGTTTTTATAATCAGGGAAAGAAATTTGCCAAACTGTCCATGGTTTGTTCTTGTTTTTCACTTTGTTTTGTTTTGTTTTGTTTTGTTTTTTTCCAGTGGTTATTCTGCTACTCGTGGATTTAGGAAATGGGATATAAATAGCAGAAAGGAACAAGGAAATGGTGTGACCAATATGATGAACTGGGCAAGATGAGGTTGTGAAAATTCATTTCATGGGTCATACAAATAATAACGGTAGTAATGTTTCAAAGTACCAAAAAATATCTGTAAAAAGAAATGAGAGAATAGGAGCATGAAAAGAATTAGCCAGAGACAGTAACTTGTTCTCTATCCAGTAAAACATCACCATTATGGGCATACGACCCACAAGGAGACTTTTTAGATTGTTACTCAAGCCATTTCTTTTTAGTCCTTCATTTGAAGTGAAGATATGTCTTTGGCATTACATATGAAGGAAGAAGAAATTACCTGGTATTTTTATTTTTGCTTTTTCATTTGTCTTGTAAATTGAAACAGAATACTTTTCCCTCTTGTATTTTTCATTTAAATAACTTGAAAACAGGAAAATTTAAAATTGATTAAGTTCACAGTGGGCCAAGAACATCTAAGTTAGGCATAAACAGTCTCCTGTCATTTAAAGAATTCAGGGGATAAGTACTGACTAGTAATTTCCATGTGGTGTCTCTTCTGAAAGCCTAAGCCTCCCTTTCACCCTAGGCAGAAAGATGTTCTGTTTGGAAGAAGTATTCATTTTCCTTTCAGGTCTAGATTTTTATATTTAGTTGCTTGTTTTAAATTTCCACAACCAAAGTTCCTACGTTTCACCACGGGAAGAAGGTGCTGTTTTATGTTAATTTTTAGACGTACCAAGCGATGGGAGCGCCCCACTGGTGCATTTCAAATGTACCTGGAACTGAGACCATCACAGGCCAAATATGTACAGCCTGGATTTTGGGTTTTTGCCAAGTTCATGAATTCATAATTTTGTGCTGTAATTTTCTGTTTCTTCTAATGTCACCAGTTCTCATCAAGCTCTGAAAACAAGAAGAAGAATGGACAGAAAGACACTGATTGCCCCCAAACTTTTATTTCTTTATACTGGGAGAGCTGGCCTCTGGACAGACTGTTGGGAGGGAGGGGAATATTGCTGAAGAAATATCTGGAGCTATTTTATAGATTGATTTTTTTTTTTTTTTTTGCCATTGGACCAGCTAAGACTGAAAGTTTTAGACTAGACTGTAAAGCTGATGTTTTGAGTAAACAAATACCAACCCAGTAATAAATCGGAAGCAAATACAAAATAGAGTTTTAATTGGTGGTGTAAACTGGCAGAACTGTGTTGACTCAGTGCCAGTTCACATTAATGGAGGAAACAGATCAAAACCTATACAATGAGGAAACCACTGTCATCCAAAACCTCTTGTAACTAAAAGGAAGGTGGTATATCCAGCCTTTGGAAAGCAGTATTATGTCCTGACTGTTAGCCAGATGCACTTACATTGTCCTGTCTTTACCATGTATTTCGTTGTTTTGGGTTTTTTAATTACTAAACTCAGTAGTTTGTTTGGTTTTTTTTTACTTGGACAAAATCAATCCTGCCACCCAGTAACATAGATGGACGTTTTAACAAGATATGCCTAGTATGCATTGTAGACTGAAAGAATGTAATATTTATTTATACATGTTATACGAATTGTAATTAAAATGCTTTACATGGCTTGACAAATTAACCTCTCCTTTCGGAGGGGAGGGGGCTCCTGCTGTCCTTCCTGTGTTGAAGTACACTGCCCATCAGCTGAAACATGATTTAAGCCACTTTCTGAAGGAAGAATAGAGATGTATGAAAGTTTTTCACTGCTCTGACCCTTCCTTTGTGAACAGCTTCCCCTTCCCACCCAACATGTGGTGGTGATGATGATGGATGGCAGGAGAAGACAGCAGTCAGGCACAGTTCAGGGCAGTGTCACTATTCATCTTGTTCACCCTCGTGCCTTCCATCAGCATGAGCAACATCACGGCTCTGGCTTCTGATGTGTGCAACGTTCGTGCAGCCCAGTCATAATTAATTACGTGGCTCCTCTGATTGATACAGTAGGTTCAGATGGAGGCAGGTTTCACTGAATCACAACTGACATGTACAAAGCACCCCGGATCCCAAAGGACCCCCAGCTACTTTACAAGCCAAGCACAGCCATGCACCAGCCACACCTCGGGGATCAGTACATCTTCCTGGGAAAACACAGGTGTCTCGGAGGTGAAAAAGGCATTTACAGCACAGAGCTGCAAAATGCAACAGCAGAGGAGCAAGAAATACAGCACTGAAGCAAAAATAATACCCCGTGGTAGCACAGAATGGGATTGTTCAAAGCGTGTCTTTAGGAAGGCTGTTCCTGTGCTGCACATCCCTGGTACAGCACATACAAGGGATGGGACCCTCAGTAACCTGGTGCTGGTGGCTGGACAGGAGTGTGGCATCAAAATTGCTTGGTCTTTGCAGAGGAGGACAGGCTGTATTTGAAGAGACAACAGAAGTAAAAAACGGGAAAAACTCAGCCCTGCCTTCGCATTTAATTTTTCTGAAGCTGCAGGACATGGTGCTTCAGAGGCAGAGACTGAAATATTTCAATTTGTCTTCCGCTGACCAAAAAATTCTGTCAAAGCCCAGTTCTGAGTGAGCCACCCTAAACGATCATCTCAGCAGGGAGGAAACCACCGGGCTGTGAAATATCATTTATTCGAGAAATTCACATTGGGTCAAATGCCAGGATTTACATTTCTGAAGCTTTGCAGTTACAAAGGCACTGGGACAGGACACAGAGAGCTGCCTGAGCATCCCCCCTTGCCACTGTGCCTCGCTTGCCAGGCGAAGGAATCTGCGAGTGCCAGGGGTGCGTGGCTGCAAAGATAACACGCTGCAAGGTACGATTTGCTGTCAAGGAGCCAAGATGAAAATTCATTAATAATAATTTGCACTTAGAGGAGAGCCTTTCATCTGAGAAGCTCGGTGACTTCCAGTTGTGCAGGATAAAAATGTGAGCAGGCTGAAGTGGCCCTGTTTCCTCACAGGTGACAGTGCTGGGTGAAGGTGTTCCTCTTCTCCAGGCTAGGGGCAGAGCTGGACCTGTTTGCTGCAGGGGGGTAATTAGTGAAATCACCTGGGGCAATCAGTAAGGAGACAGTTGGGGAAGGGAAGGTATTTGGGTTGTGGCAGAAGAAGGTCAAGGATTGGTGAAAGCCATGCTGTGTGTGATGGGAGGCAGCTGTGGGGGGAGAGAGCAGGTGAAGGTGAGACAAGTGAAGTTCTCCCATTGCTTCGAGGCTTCTGGCTGCTGATACAGAATGGACCTTGGTGAAAAAGTGAGTTCTGATGATGTTTTTGGGTTATTTTTATTACCGGGTTCCATTTGGAGGGAAGGGGAAATCCTTTGTCCTAAGTCTGGGAATCAGCAAGAGAAACTGTGTGTTGATCGTGAAAGGGAAAGCCACTGCCAAGGGAATAAGGTGCAGTTTGCCTGGTACATGTGCATGGGAACACCTGACAGTGCAAGCCCAGTGTGGTACATCCTTCATCAGATGCTGGATGCTGAATCCTTCTGATGTGGCTTAACTGCTGGGAAGTCCATGTTCCTTGAGCCAGTGAGCATGCTGAGTCGCCCTCAGCTTCCAGAAATGCTTTGACGTTGATTCAATTTGAGAGGTGACCTGAAAAAGGCTCTCGCTTTTGGAAGGCAGGGAGGCAGTTAATTCCTGGTGCTATACCCGCCTGGCTGGGCTGGAAATAGGACAGTGACCCCCAATGCTTGCACATCTATTTCTTCTTTCCTTGCCAAGCTCCCAAGATAAGTAGCCATGGCAGCAAGGGAGGGGGGTTGCTCTGTTTTGAAAGACTCCAAAGCTGGATTCCAGCGCTTAAAAACAAGCTGTCAGCAAAGATGCAGCAGCAGACAGAGATAATGATGCAAATTACCAAATAACTCTCCCTCTTGATTACTCATTTTGGACAAACTCAGACCCATTCTTTTTGTGCTTATGTTAGGGAGGCATTAAAGCTCTTTGTGTGAAGCACCAGTGAAAGCCAGCCCTGAGCATGGTGGGGACAGTCTGTCTGATGTTCAGCTGAGCCACGTCAGGTGGCAAAGGGACCCTGGAGTGCAGGGTGTCTGCAGTCAGGAGTCATCTGTAACATCCCCTGGGCTGCTGCAGGGGCTGCTCTGTGCACTCTCAGGCGAGTGGCAGCCAATCATGCAGGTTTCTGGAGGTGCAGTGGCGTGTCTAGACATAGCTGGTAACTTTTTTCACCCCTTTATTTCCCCCTCGAGCCTGAAGGTTTTTGGGAAGTTGGTTTCCAGCAAGCTCTATGGCCGTTTAGGATGGTGGGTGCAGAGGCACTGAGGCACCTCTGTCCTCTGGCTGCTGGAGCAGCTTCCCAGCCCTTCTGAGCCTGAGCTTCGAGGGTCACATTTAATTCCCTGAATTCAAATAAATGTGAGTAGCAACTGTATTCCTGGAAGCCACAGTTTAGGTTGGAATCCTTCATAAACAGATTGCAGCACCATAATTTTCTGGGCACTTCTGTCTGGCTCCAAAAGCAGGGTAGGAGGGAAATCTGGCAGAAGGCTTGTGGCAGTTTTGCCTCTGCCTCACACGTGGACTGGTGGAAGAGGCACCTGGCTGAGGAGTGCCAGTTCTGCTGTGTCCAACTCTGCTCATTCACTGCTTCCTTCATTCTTTCTCTGTTGGGTGTTTTAAGCTGCCATCCAGCTTCCTGAGATTGCTGATTTAACTTTCAACTTTGCTAATGAAAAGCCACTGCTGCAAGTTCATGTTACTCAGACCTGTAGATTGTGGGGACAGGGGAGATGGAAAGAGATGTGACAGTTTCTGTTGCAGAAGTGAAGAATGAGAGGAAAAAGACTTCAGTTGTGTGAAGGCTAGGGTTGTTTTCTTAGTTTGCTTTCTGTAATCTATGTATAATTTCCCTGACTCTTGGGGTCTTTCCCGGTTTGGAATGATAATTTTCCTGCTTTAGGGGTAAGATCTGCACAACTTCCCTGAGTCTTAGGATGGCTCTTGTTCTGGAGGTACCAGAGCCTCGGACCATCTGTGCCAACACCCGAGCAGCTGTGAGATGGACAGTGCTGTTGGGAGGGGATATTCATATAATTGATAATCCGGCTGCACGTGATAGAGATTTTTTCCTAGGGGCAAGTCGTAAATTTATATTTTCCGATGGTGGAGCAGAGTTTGGTGCCCAATCCAAACTCTACAGCTTGTGAGGCTGCTGTTGGACACTTGCACTGCCAGAGGAAAGCTCCAGTGAGACAGGCAGGCACCCAAAATGCTGAGGATTGTCATGTCAGTGTCATTTAGCAGCAACTGCTACAGGAGCAGAATCATCCAGGCACTCTTCTTTGGTATGATGACACTATACATCTTATAAAACTGAGCTGAGGTTACCATAATGATGGGACACTATTAATTTAACATGATATTGCTACAGGGCCTTTCCATGGATTGTCTGAAAAGATTAATATTCTTTAACAGAAGCACTTTGGCAAATCAAGGCACCATTTCCCATTCTTCCACTCCACCCCTGCATTTTGGGATCTGCCATTTCCTTTCTCCATCGTGCCTCTAGGTTCGTCATACCACATCCATCAGCATGGCATGAGTTTTACATGCTTTTTAAAAGCCCTCTGTGACTATCTTCTCTGCTTTTTAGGGCACTGTGTCTTATTTTAAAGCTTGCCATTTCAAAAATAAAATGCAAGATCATGTTGGGGGAAGAGGGAAACGAGCAGGTCTGATAACTGACAACTGAGGGCTCTTTGGAAACTGAGCAAGCAGATTGAAATAGAAGCTTTCCCCAAATGCAGAACTAAAGGGATTTATTCCCAAGTGGGAAGAAACAACTATTATAAATCCAAATGTCTTCCTCATGCAGGGAATGCTGTTCTCCTGGCTCTGGCTCATCCCTGGTAGGAAGCAATGAGAAATTTATGTGAGAGTTAGTCACGTGTCACTCTGTAGAAGTGGCCGGAGTGAATTATCAGCTGTGATAAAGTGCAGTTGGGAGTGAGTGCTCGTGGTTGGTTGTAGAGGTGGATGGTTATTTTTTTTTTTCCTTGCAGAGCTCCATGTTGTGCAGGCCTCTGGTCATACAGGGTGTGCTGGAGGCAGTGATGGAGTTGCTGGTAATCCAGTTTCTCTCTAGACCTCTTGGGGACTGAGAGGGAATTTTGCAGCCTCTTATTCCCTTCTAGGGTACTGCTACCAAACATCTGAGTGCACATAGCAGAAAGGGGGTTACCTGGGGGAGGGAGGAGAGCCAGAGACCATCCTGAGCGTGGGGTCCTGGGGTAATCCTTGGAGAATTCGGGGAGAGACGAGGTGGCTGTTTCTCACCTCCCCTGCTTCCAGGCAGGTGTCTGTGGGAAGCAGGATCCATCCACAGCCCAGCAACTGCACTAATAAATGACCTTTTTAATTCACGAAACCTGCTCAGTTAGCACTAAGCATATGTTCTTTCAGAAACACTCTGATGGCAGCGGGGGAGGCCAGCCAGGAAGTTTGATGTCAGCCTTCGAGCTGAGGTAATGGACATAAAAACCTCCATATGCTGAGAAGTCACTTTAAGGAAAAGTATTAACTTAATTAGTCCATTTGTCTCTTCTCTCATGGAACATCTTTCTGACGATGTTTCTTGCTTTACATTAGGGAACTAATACATGTAACGTCATAACTTGTGTTTTGAAGGCATTAGAGAAGGTTGACTTGTTCTTTAGAAAAAATTAACTTCCAGTTCTGTCTGTGAATTTGTCCATTTGGGGTCTGTGTGGACTAGGGAGTTCCATGGCATTAAGCTGGCACAGTGAACCCCAGATTCAGAAACAAATCTATGGCCCTTTAGTAGGGCAACAGAGTAATAATGAGTTTCAAAACAGTGTCTTTGGGAAGCAGGAATTCACTCCCAGGTAAGGCAGGAATTGCCCCAGGGAAAAGCAGTCCCAGGGCAGTGACACACAGCTATCGTTGTACAAGATGATGCAATTTTGGTTCCAAAGAGGGCTGCAAGAATTGGAGATTCCTGACTCTCTTTCAGCTATTGGTGACATAATGGTTAAAAATGCAGTTTGAAGGCTTTTGCAGTTCCCCCTGTATGCAGAGCTGTAGGAAAGGCCTCTCTCCAGCCTTGGGCTGTTAGTCAGAAACTGGGTGAATTAAGAATGCTGCAGAACAGCACAGAAGAGCAAGGGCTGTTTCAAATGTGAAATCTTTCCCGTACAAGTGCCTAAAATCCTTTGGTTTAAATGGGAACTTGGTGTTCCTGGATTCAAGGATGCCAAGCACCCAGTTCTGAGTCAGTAAAATTCAGCTCCAGAAAACCAGGATCCTTGAGCTCTGGCAGAAACATTGGCAATTAGTGGGCAGAAAGCCCTCAAGGGCAGACAGCCGGGCTCCTTTGGCACCGTGTGGTGCCCTTTAGGGCTGGGCACCGTCTTCTTCTGGGCTTCTGTCCAGGGGTTTCATCACGTTTATGAAGAAAAACTCTAATGCGTCTATTACACGAAAAAGTCCTGAAGATTTCAAGGTCAATTAAAAGCAGGCTGATAGTGGGGAAGATCAAGTGGTGCATCCCTTAAGAGACAAGAAGGCGTTTCTCGGGGACACGAATGCTAACCTGAGAGCGCAAAGGGAAAATACCGCGTGTTAAGCGGGGCTGGGCTCCGGTGCCGGAGCGCGCAGGGCGCAGGGCGCGCTCCCGGCCAGCAGAGGGCGCTCCAGGGGCGGCGGGCGGTGCGCGCTGCGGCCCCTCCGCGGCTCCTGCTCCGCGGGCGGCGGTTCGAGCACGGGCACACCCCGAGCCGGCAGAGCTCCCTGCAATCAGCGCAGCCTAAGGGTTTGCAACCCCTCCGTGCCCGGAAAGGGGTCTGTCGTCCAGGAAAATACGGTTTGGGGGTTTTTAATTATTTTTTATTTTTTTTTTTCCCTCCGAGCTGCTGAAAGATTTACCTCGTTGTAAAAGTTTGGGGTGGCTGCCAGCCAAGCTCTGAGCAGCCCCAGGCAGCCTCCCCCCACTGAAAAGGAAAAAAAAAACAGAGAAAGGGAAAAAAAAATAGCAGAGGAAAATTTGCAGCAAAAATATATTTCTATATATATCATCATCATCATGATATATTTCTACGTATATATATAATTATATACAAAAAAACGCTATATACATATCAGTAGGGACCCCAAGGAACTCCCAACCAACCCCAATGGGAAAAGGGGGAAAGGGAAGGGGAAAAAGGACAAAAAAGGGGTAAAAACACAACAGACATACACAATGGGAACTCAGGGAATAGCTGAACAAAATAACTAACACAATGAAATCTCACCACACCCCTCAGAGCAGCAAATCTCCCCCCTGTGAGCCGAGTGGCACAGAGCCCCCGGCTCAGGGCTCAGCCCCAGAGCCCAGCGGGGCCCAAACCCTGCGAGCTGCTGCCCCAGAGCTGGGAGCGGGGGGGACGCTGAGCCCAGAGAGAGGGGACCTGCCCCTGCCCTCTGACATGCACCCCATCACGGGAGGGAATGGCACGGAATAACTGCCTTGGGCTGTGAGCCCAGCTGTTAAGGAAGGCCCAAAGAGCAACAAACCTCACCAAAGGCTAAAATTTAAACCACCAAAGGCTAAAATTTAAGCCACCACACTCGTGGATTTGGAAGCTCTGTGGAGACACTCCGGGGTTTGTTGCACAAACTCAGCATCGCTCTGTTCCTCCTGGGGAGGGGGATCTGCCCTTGGACAGCACAGCTCCACTGCAGGGGGATTCCTCTGCCTGCAAATGCAGGCACAGTGCTGTCAGTCATTGCAGCTGCACCTCAGAAATAACAGACATACTCGCTTGGGGACCTTCTGGAATAACTGAGGGTGTGGGAGAAGAAATAGAGTGGGTTTTTCTGAATTAATAACAATTTTTAAAGTGAAGATGAAAAGTGTAATTACCAGGGAGATGCGTCATGCCTAAGGTGGAGCTGCAGCTCTGCAGCAAGAAAACATTACCAGTGTGTCTTGTCATTAGTAAAACTATTTTTAAGGAGATGGGGAGGGGAAAACCTGTGGAATTGTTCTGTCTGCCTTCTGTATCACTGCTTGATGTGGAGAAAAATCAGAAGAACTTGTGTTAGTTGCTCATGATCTCTGCAGAGTGCAAATAGTTCTATGGAAGCAGCAGTTTTCGGGCTCTGGGCTCTCAAACACGGCTGAGGACAAGAGTCATGAACAAGGAGGGCAATAGGGCTGGGGCTGCACGCCAGGTGAGTTCCTGGTGGCCAGGCAGAAACACCTCCTTCCCCAATTAGTTCTGCTCAATTTTGAGCAGACTGAAGCAAAGGTAAAACACCCCCGTGGGTTATTGAGGCTTTGTCAGCTTTAGGCTACAGAAGAGTGAACTTCTACCAGTTTTCAGCCGAGTTGGAGAACAGAAGGTATGGAAGGCACAAAGCTCTGCTCTGTTCCAGCTGGAGCTTTCACTGAGCCGTGATTTCCCTGCAGGGTCACAGCTACTTAGGCCTTCTTAAACATCCATTTGGTCTAAGCGATGGATTTACTGTCTTTTTTCATTTATAAGAGCATATGTGAATCTGTATTCTGAACATTGTGCAGTGATTTTTCTACAAATAATCCAAGTGCCTGGGTAGCCTTTTTCTTTGGGAACTCTTAGCAGCATTCAAGTCCTTATGGTCCATAAAAAACAAACACTGGGAGATGCTAAATGAGATGCTGTGGAACAGAGAAAGGTAAGGGGAGATGTGGGAAAAAAATAAAAAGGCAAATTAGGAAAAGAAAAAAACAGTGGGAGAAATATCATGACCTTTTCAGGCAGACTGAATTGTGATCAGGCTTCTACAGTTTGCCATTTCTGATACTCCTTGATTGTGTTTCCTCTTCATGACTTTACATATGTCCATCACCCGATCTCTGCCCCAGCTGCCAAGGCTTTTCTCCTTTTTCCTGACTCTACTCTGAATCATTTTACATTTTTGTGCTCTTCTTTTCCATTAAAAACTTCTGGGATTTGGTTTTTAAATATAGATACTGGCCAAAAAATTCAGACCCTGAATGCTATTTGTGCAGAAGTCCCAGCCGTGCTGCAGCCCCTCTGATCCCCCACGAAACCTGCCTTTGAGTCCCAGCCCTGGTGACAGTTCTTGTGACACTGTCACCATCCAGAGCTCATTATGCTGCTCTGTCCCCACACTTTGATCTTGTCCATGGCATCCCTTGGGATGTTCTAAAAGGTCTCATTGTAGGCAGAATTATTCAGGCAGAGCTTGTCGATAATGGAACAGGAGGGCTGGGACCTGAGTGTGGGTACATTTATTTACCTGGTCCTTCCCTCTGCTCCCCCTGGGCTCTCTCAGTTGCTGTGCCAGGCTCTGCATTTGCTGCCTTTACACGTGTGGGTAACTCAGCTGAGCTCCAAGTGCATCTGCCCTGCACGTGCAACAATTCCTGTTAATTCCAGGGGAAAGGCACGCCTGGTGTAAGAGGGGAGGCAATGAAGTGGTTCAGCAGACCACGGAGCAAAAACCCGTGACCCTTTTTAGAAGTATTTTAAAGTTCTGTCGTTTTCCCAGGAGTGATTCAGAAGTCTTGCTCTGTGGTTTCAATCAGAAGTTAGGGTCCCTAAATCAGCCATCACCTCCAGATTTTACTGGGAAATAGGAGAAACCTTGCTTTCCAACCTGTGGGTTGCAGCTGCAAATCTGCCTTGTGCCATTAATGTGCTGTTTTGGTGAACCGACAGAGCTTTCTCTAGGTTTTGTATGTGACCTTTTTGGATGCATGCTATCACTTAATTTAATTGGGCAATTTTTATTTATTTTTTTTAATCATAATGTACCATAAAGCTCAAACTATCATCCCCCTGCTCAGGCTGTCAAAGCAAAGTCAGAATCTGAATATACAACAGCATAGTGGGGTTCCCTCTTTCCTTGCTCATAAAAGCAGAAAACTTGGCAGAACATTATCAGCAGGCTCTAGGTGTGGAGGGAGGGGGGCTTTTGGAGAAGGATTTTGTTGCATTTGGTAAACAAGACAGAAAGAGAACAGTTGAAGGCTTAGTCCCTCAGTCCCCAAGGTAAACCTGCTGCTGAAAGCTTTGTTGTTCTCCAGTTTGTTACCATAGCTCTGTGTGTGTATATACATGAGTGTTGTACTGGGGTTTGTTACATTTTGTTTTATAAATAGTTGGAAAGAAGAAACGGAAAATATTGACAGTTAAAGGAGAAAACTGTGGATAAAATAGGGTGTGTTGTTGATCATGTAGGTATTAGCTTAATTATTGTGCGAGTGCTCTCCAAAAAGAATCCGAGAGCAATCTGCTGTCATAAAGCAGATTAATTCCTGTACTGGAAGTTCCACGTTGTCTTCCTTAAATCACTGTGGTGCATTAGGTAATAGAAGTAAAGCGATGGTTTGTCTAAAGGTTTAATTCTCCTTGATGAAGCTTCCTCAGTAAGTGCCTTTTTAAAGGCAAGCCAAGCCAGAATCAAGATCTACATGAATGAAAAACGCCAGCCTCAAACCAAAATTTTGAATAAAGCAAAAGATGCTTGGGAAAGTTCTGTTTAATATAAAATGGGAGGTATTGAGGCTCTTTTAGTGTGTAGCAAGTGGTCAGAAAGGACAGAGCACGTTTCTGGAGAGATTCGATGCAGCAGGAGAATGCTTTAGGGTAGATTCTGGGTTAATTGCTCTCTGTTGTTAGTATTATTATTATTGTTTTAGTCTTTAGGGATCCCTGGTGGTTCAGGCAGTGGATGCACTCGCAGAGTCCTTGGGCAGCTGTGGCTCGTGCTGTGCCCAGGGGCCACCTCCTTGGAAGGGATGTTGGTGGCTGGTTAGGGGTGAGCACGGGAGGAAAGCTTGTCCCAGAAAAGTGGTTGCAAAATGAAGAAAGCTTGAGGGGAGGCAGCTCCCTGCTGCTTCTAAGAAGAAAACAAAGCACAGAGGGGTAGAGAGGGGGTTTGATCATGTTTTCCCTCCTCTGCAGGATGTAAAGGTCTTTAACAAGTTGGCAGATGTGAGTGGAAGTCCCTTTGGTGCGGCTTCAAGGAGGATCTGGACCTCCCTGTGCAGTTTTGACTGCAGGACTGACCTTCCCAGGGGAAGGAGATCCCAGGGAGGGCAGGCAGGGACACAGGTCTGCAGGTCCTGCCTCAGTTTGGTCTCCTGCTTTATACCAAGGAATGTCTCTGGTGCTCAGCCAGCCAAGGGCAGCGAAGCTCCACAATGAGCCGGGCAGGACAACCCTCTGTTCCTGACTCGCACCCTGCCTGGTGTGAGCTGCTCCCCAGCTGGCCATGGAGCAGCCAGAGCCACACAGCTCAACTGTGGAGTGTCAGCCCAGCTCTGTGCCTGCTGCCCTTGGGGCACAGCCGTGTGGGATCAGAGAGGGCAGAGTGGCCTGGGGCTGCTTTGGGTTCAATCCCACCGAGCTCAGGAGAGGTTTGACTTGGCTGATGGAACCCGCTGCTGGTTTTGTGTCACCGTTCCCCAGCCCTGCTCATGCTCAGCTCCCTCCTGGGGGTCGTGAGAGCTCTGTCACAGCAAAGGGACAGCTGATGTGATAGCTGAGACCAGGCTTTGCCTTTGCTCAGGACTTCTTCATCTCTGAGGTTGTAGCCCCTCTGTCAGGGTCAGCATGGTCTGAGTTTCAATTTCTGCCAAACAAAAGCTTAGGTGCTTTGAAACACTGAAGAAGGTCATTAAATAGCACAACAATATGACTGTTTGCCCTTTTTAAAATGAGGAGAACCTGAGGGTCAAGTACAAAATCACTTTCCTCAGCATCAGACAGTCCAGAGCTGCCCCAGGATGGAGGTGTTTGCCTCATCCCTCTCAGCATGCCTTGAGCAATGCTGCCTCTTGCTGTGAAGTCATGTTCAGGTTCCTATGGCTGACCTGGAGGAAAATAACTTTACAAAATGGGCAGGCAGTACCTACTGAACATATTTCCTCTGAGAAATACTCCCAGCTTCAGCTGCTGAACAGCTCCATCTCATCAGAGGGCCTCTCCCTTGTCCTCCCCACCTGAGAGTCTCTTCAGGAAGATTACTGCCATGATAACTCTGTCACAGAGGCTCCAGTGCACCATAAAAATGACACCTCCTGTTGTACAAGTGTGTTGCTCTGACAGAGACACTTACTCAGCCCTGCAGGGCCAGCCTCTTCTCCCAGCTTCAAACATCATCTCCTGTCTCCTTCATACATCATCACCAGCAATGCACGGATATTAATAAAATGCAGACGGGCAGAATTATTATTGTTGGTTATGTCAAGTAAATTTAAATGGTTTTGCCTCTTTGGTAAATCACACCCAGCAGGCTGATGCCATGAGTTGCTGTGACTCCCTGGGATGGGAGCCTGTGACTAACAGCTGTTGGTTTCACAGGGACTTGCCTTGGCTGGAGGAAAACAAAGGCAGATAAACGTGATGTGATTTGTGGCGTTGCTTAGCACAGGCTTGTCAGGTGGGGCCACCTAAATCCCCACGATAAATGTGGGGCCTTTGCTGGTTTGTGACCAACAGGAGCTTTTCGTACTGTCACATTTGGCTCCTGCTTTGGAGAAAGCAGCTTGTCCCCATAGGAGAGCATCCTGCAGTCCCCTGTGAGCAGCATCAGGTGCCTGCATTGAATTAAGTATCGAGGCTCTGATTTGGGAGCTGGATCTGCCTTGGAGGAGACAGAAGGCACCTCACAAGGGGCTGGCAGAAGGCTGCCCGGTACTGAGTGAAACAAAACCTTGTCTGGTCCCTGTCTGGTGTCCTCAGGAGGATGAGGAGGGATCTGCTGCTCGGTGCTCTCCGAGTACATGGACAGCCCAGCCTCCTTGGGCATGGCAGCTCCACAGTTTTCTTGGCTCAGTGGCGTGTTAGACTTGAATTAAAATGCAATTTTATATCTTTTAAAAAAAACACCTAGTTGGTATCCAGGACCACGGAATGTAAGATATAACCTCATTTATATAATAGGCTGCCTGGCCTGAATTGTACTGAATTCACAGAAGGTCATTTTTGTCATAAACAAAATTCAAATTACAACAAAAGCAAGAATAGGAGCTTTTGTCAAACAATCATTTCATCCGTTGTCTGGGCATTAAACAAACAATTTTCTCCCTGCAGAGTCCTGCCCTTCCCATTCCCTTTCAGCTGCTCCTGTATGCACCACCACTTGCTTGGCCCAGCAAATGTTTTTTTCTCTCCACGTAAAAAGTCCTCACCGCAGTCGGCCGCTGACGAGCTCAGAGCACCTTTTGGTTTCTGATCTTGAGAGAGCTCGAGGGGCTGGCTGCCCGCTCGCTGTGCAGGGCGCTCTGCCAGCACAGACCCACAGACGTGGGTGCTCAGCTCGCTGCTCCCGGGAGCTCTGGAGAAGCTGCTGGTCCGTGCTCCTTGCTCAGGGCTTCTCTCTGGGGCTCATTTGCCCCCAGAAGCTCTGACAGTGCCCCGTGCTCTGCCCCCATCGTTCCATTAGGCAGGGACGAGCCATCCAGGCACTCCACTTGGAGACTGTGACTCTCAAACTGTTTCAGGGGTGAACTTGTTCTTGCACAGGGGGCTTGTTGCCATCGAGGCTTCTCGTAAACAGCCTTGGTAATTACAGCTCTCTGCAGCAGACTGGATTTTCTGCTTGACATGCTGATGGCCTTAAAAATTAGTAAAGAAAATGACTGCTAGAGAGTTAAACTGCTGCTTCCTAAAGCTCCAGCATGTCCTCCAGCTGGTGGGTAGGTTTTGTTAGTAATTCAGTTTTAGTTTTCACTCCCTGTCCAAACTGAGCAGTTGGGTGGTTGGACAAGGTGGTTTTTTTTTTATTCTAGGGTCAGTCAAAAACTACTTCATCCTCCCTCATCCATCCCACTACAGTAGGTCCATACAGTAAGTTCACTGTTTGGTTTACCTTTTCTGATGATGGGAAATGAATTATTAAACTTCCTTGTCTAAACTACAAGCATTCATTAGCACAGCTATTGTTTGGATATAACTTTGATCCCCCAGACTCTTGTTTATTTGCTTGAGATTGGATTTAATGGTACTTGTTGGATGGTGCTTTTTCAGAAGTCTCAAACTGCCTGTGCAGGGGTTGTTTTGCAGAATGTGACTTGGCTGGTTTGTAGCTTGAGCAAGACCCTTCTCCATTCGTTTTCCAAGTGCATCCTGTCTTTCTTCTCCTCCAAAAGGAAAAAAATAAATTTCCTCCCTCTCCCAAGTCTGCACTTAATTGCATTGGATTACTTGGTCTCGGCAAGTTTGACCATCTGAAGCTTTGCCACGTTCATTCCCAGGAAGGAATTTCCAAGGCCCAGGGCACGGTGTGTTTAGGTGAGTCACTGAGGCTCTGCTGGAGCTGTGACACCACTAACCTTGGGCAGGGACTACATTAAGGCAACGTGGCTTTTGGGGTGGGTAATGTTTTACCAGAGCATCTCCCAAAAGCAGACTCTGGCTGTGTTAAAGGCTCAGGCTTGTCAAATGGAGGAAGGTGTAAAGGGAACTCGTAAATCCCGTGTTGGGAAAGGCTGGTGCTCCTGGGCTGCTCCTGCTGAGCAGCTCAAACCCAAAGCACCCGCTCCAGATGCTGCCGTGGCCCCGCCGCTGTTTCGGCAGCAGCGATGCAGCCGCTCGAGTGGAAGGGTTAACTGAGCCTGTGGAATTGCTCCCCGGGAGGAGGGAGTTGCTGGGCAAGGTGACAGCGGAGCGGGGCGGCTGCACATCAACGTGATTAATAGGGCGCTGCAATTTGAGGAGCTGTCGAGCGAGCGCCTCTTGCCTCTGCTCAAAATCAGTGTTTAAATGGGGCTTCTTGCTGTCAGTGTTCCTCAGCTTCTTTGGTATTCAAGGATGCAAAGAGGAACATAAATAATTTGATATTCATACTGACAGCTCTAGGCACTGCTGTAGCCCCAATTTCAACAATGTAATGGACAGTGTGTTATCTCATAATGTGTTTTGAGATCAGAGCTGATTTAAAGGTTACTCACCCTGGAAGAAATTATGCTGTAATTGAATTTATCTTGCATTTATCTATTCAAGGAAACATAACTACAATTTAAGGGAGAAAAATACATCAAGAAGCTAAATTTTTATTATCAGTTTGTATAAAAAGATACAAATTATTCCAGCAACCTTCCTCCACTGAGCTGTGTTATTTGCTGCATAATTGAAGTCCAGACTGGAAAATAGAGACTTCTTTCAGCAGATAAAGCTCTACACCTTTAACTCAAAGGATGGCTGCAGATGATAGCAGAGCAAAACAGCACAGAGCATTGAAATAATGAGGTTAATGTAAAATGAATTAGAAAGTAGCTGTCTGGGTCTTAGCAGGAAAAGGAATGTTTAGCTGTGAAATGTGGAAGCGGAGCTGGAGCATCCCCAGCTTGTGGAACAGGAGCTGGTGCACTTGGTGGGGCAAATGGAGAGGTGGTCACTGCTGTCCCTGCTCGCTGGCCAGGACAGAAGAAGCCCTTATTCAGGTTAACAGATGGGCAAGGAGCACGTGAGAAGCAGTGACTTCGGAGAGTGGTGTCCAGGGCTGCTGGGAACCAACCTGTGCTCCCTCCGGGGTGTGCACGGTCTCCCGAGCGTGGTGGCCTGGAAATGGAGCCAGGAGCAATGTCGGGGTGTGTTGTGCATCCTTGGCAAGCACAGCAGCACGTGGCAGTGGAGCAGAGCTCCCTCTGGGACGTCTCTGACCAAAGCCAAGGCAAGGGGTGCAGTGGAGTGAGCGGGGACGTCCAGGGGAGTCGGGGCAAAGCCAAAGTGGGCAGGTGGGGATGGGCAAGGCGTGCAGTGCCATCCTCTGCGTGCCTTCAGTAGCTTTGAGTTGCTGGGTCTGCACAGAGGTGCCCGTGGCACCCTTCTGTCCAGACCCTCCCCAAGCCCTGGTTGTCCTGGTTTTCCCCAATGGCCACGGAGCTTCTGCTGGTGAGCCCTGCAGAGTGGCTCAGGGAAAACGGGAGCGTGTCCTTGTGGCTGCAGCACTGCCCTGGCAGTGTCCTGGGGGCTCCTTTCACCTCTGAGGCTTCACGGGGGGACTGTAGAGCACATACAGACAATGTTCTAAGTACTCTGAAAGAACTGGACGTTGTTCCCATAACCAGACTATCTCAACAAGCTGTTTTTAAAGCAAAGATTACTTTTAGCTGATAAAAACGCTCCTGAATGTGAGTCTCTATATCTTGATGGGTTTTTTTTCCAAAATACTGCAGTTTTGATAAAGGGAAAACATTAATTTACCTCTGAGATAACAAATTTTATGCTAAATTTCAGCCAGATGGTACAGAAAACAGAGGAGAGATTAGAGCCCCCAAACCAGGCTTTAAATAGAAATGATAAGTTGCTATAAAGCTGCCACTAGCACCATTCTAACAATGGAAGAGTTATTTCCCTCATTCACTCTCCTCTGTTCCTTATTATTTATCTTCCTGTTCTTCATTATCCATGTCATCTCACCTCCCCTACTGCTCGTTACATCAGAGGGAAGGACTCAAGTCTTTGAGAGCCTCAGAAGCAGCAGAATTTCATGCTTTGCTTTAAAGTTTTCTTCAAAACTTATCTTTTAATTAACAGAAATATTCTGAAAGGTGCAGAAGCAGCCTGGGATGTTGAGATTTGCCTCAGTACCAGGAAAAGGGCTCCTTGGATGGTCTGGGTGGGACCATCCCTGCTCACTGCATCAGGACTTAGTGTTTCAGGGAACCTCCATCCTCATGGGCTTGCTCTGGCCTCTGAAATTCTCCCTGCTGGGAGACTGGCCATGAGTTGTTGGACATGGAGTGGACAGAGAACTGGAACCACCAGAGACATCACGTGGCTTTGGTGCTCCCACTTCTCCTCTCCCCATGTTGTCCCTCTAATCTGGACTCTCCAGGACTGTGCTGTTGGACAATAACACTCTGTCAAAGTGGTTTTTGGTTTGTTTTTTTTTTTTCCTCTTTCAAAGCAGCACTCCAGCAAAATATTTGTTCTCTGAGAGCTTCCCCAGCCTGAAGTGATTACACAAGCACCAAATGTTATTTTAGTGGCACTTGAGCACGGTCAATATTTGGGCAGTACCAAGAAAAGCCCAGCAAGGCTGAGTGGTGCTTACACAGAGCAGGCAGAGCAAGCCCACTGTTTGTCCTCTGTGATGCTCTTTTACCTTTGTTAAGGCAATCGCTATGGAAATGAAGTGTCTTGAAAAATTCCCAGCCCTGAGAGGCTCCGAGTTCCTCGGGAATAAAACCAGAAGGCTGGCAGAGCAGCCAGTGCCCTGTCCCTCCTTCAGCCTTGGCCCTCGGTGCAGGGAAAGCAGTGGTGGGTGGGGTGGAATGCAGGGGAGATGTGATTGCATGTTAGCAGGAGCACAGGCTGATCCTTTGGAATGTTTCAATTAATTCCTTCCCAAAAGAGGGCAGCTTCAGCCTCTGCTTCAGAAGATCTGTCCCTGTTCCCTGGGGGATAATTGAGACAGGAATGTGCCCGCTCTGGGTTCCTGTGAGGGAGCAAAAGGGGATGCTGTGACCCCCCAGATTGTCACCAGCATCCCTGGTCAGGCAGCTTCTCTTTGATTCACCTGGGCTGTGATTGCTGTGAGTGCACTGTTGTGGCTAGGAATGAGGTACGTGGGGCAGGCATGGGCAAAGTCTTGGCTTTGTTTTAACTGGTTGAAGAACTTGTGTGTGTTGATTCGGATGAAAATGGCAGGATACTGGGAGTTAATGTATTGTCTGAACTGTACTTATGCCACTGGTGAAGCTCAACAGTCCCCAGCCTTCATTTTTTTTTGCAAACAACCTTTCCAATATTATTCAATAAAATATCTTTCCAATTTAATGCATCATTGCCCGTAGATGACCGTAAACTCTGAAAGCACACCCAAAGCCCAGATGACTTTTAGCATTTCAAGACATGCATTTTCATGTCTTAGTTCTGTGTGTTTTTGCCTTGCCTCTGTCCCTTCAGGTGACAGCAGCACTCAGCTTTGCTTCACAGTTCTCCCACTTCTGCACGAATCACGGCATAGCATGGCTGACAAGCAAGAAATAGAGAAGCAAATGCATTGACTGATACAGGGCAGAGCTGGAAAATCAGTTTGATGGAAAACAAAAGGAGAATAACTCTCAGTATAATAAAATTTGCTAGTGGCTAAGCAGTTATCACCAGAGCTGCCCTGGGGGGAAAATGAGGTTTGATTTCCCAGCTGGAAAATTTCACTCTGATGTTAGTGAAGGGTTTAGGTGAAAACAACTTGGGGGGAGGGAGAATTTATTTCCTTCAAATGCTTCCTAATATACGGACAGTGGGCTGATGGCAGTGAGTCTTGCTCAGTTTTTTCTTGAATTTCATGAAGTGTGGAAAGACCCCTCCTGGGAGCAGAAGCTGCCTTTGCTCCTCGAGTGGTGTGGCCATGCAGAAGGCAGTGCTTTGGCCCTGGCAAAGGGACAGCAAATGGAATAGGCAGGATAGTGTAATCAGTGCAAGTCTGTAATTTAACTATGACCACGAGAGGAAGCTCCTTATCACCCAGGCACCACCATTGCTGCCAGCAGGAGAGCGTGGGCTCACCTAACCCAGCTGAGAGCCAGGAGCTGGATCCATTCACACCCAAAGGGCAGCAAAGGTGGCAGGAGGGTGGTGTTAAAGGTGAGCAGGACAGCAGCCACTCTGTCCCTGATGCCATTCATTCGTCTCTTATTTTGCCACATGTGGAAAGGAAACACAATAATTACCTAAGCCTGTGATTATAGTTTAGATTTTAGTCTTGAATCTGACAGAATGTTTATTCTATTCTAATTCCTAATCTAAACCCTTAAAACAAAGACTCTCAAGGTGCATTAACACATTAATGAACTGAAGAGAGCTTCAAAATGCCCCTGTCAGATAAATCAGGATCATTACACTCATTATACAAATGGGGGGAGGTGAGGCACAGATAATTGCCACAGGCTTGTTATTTGACCCTGAAAAAGTCATGTCAGGTATGGAATTGAGGTCTTCCTCACCCCTCCTGCTCCCCTGAGGTGCGTCTGGGGGTCCCCATGCCAGGCTCTGCAAGGCTGGTGGGCACATTTCCGTGCCTGGAGAGGTAAAAACCTCTTGATGTGGATTGTGGGGGTCTCTCCACAGCCCACTAATAACACAGTCACTCATTTCCATAGTTCCAGCATCGTCTCCACAGTGACAGCAAGGGGAACATTAGAAGGGAGCAACACACTGGGCTGAAGAAAGGCCTTGTGATATTAAGAAATGGATGTTGCTGGAAGTTGCTGTGTAACTGCACCTTGGGCTGTGGCCTGTGTGACCTTCTCAGGATACCGAGACAGAGGCAGTGACACAAATAGTTCCTTTCTGAATTATAGTTGAGTGAGTGGTGAATTGCTGATGCTCCATCATGGAAAAACTGCAAGGTGTGAAATTCCAGAGGCAATTGGGGGAAGAAGGGGAATGTTCAGCTTAGGCTGAGCACAAATGTTGATGCAATTGCAATGTGTTGGTACAGCCACTTGCTGTCCTCAAACACTGAGGATTCTGCAAACTGGAAACAAACCAGAATGCAAACCAAGGTTTGGTGAGTCCCAAAGGCAGTCTCGGGGCTGAGATTCCCCCACCAGCAATGATGCTCTTTGGAGGAGACTCCTAACAGAGGAGTCAGGCTCATGCTAAGCACTGAACAAGCAGAAACCCTGAACTCAAGTGTCTCATTTCTCTCTAGATGTGCACTTGGCTTACAAAAAGATGTGAGAGTGTGGGGAAGAGGGAAGCAATGGCACTTAAGGCCAGAGCCAGGTGGCTGTTTGCCAGTTCTGTTTTTATTGGTGTCACAGCAGTAAAGGGTGAACCTGCAGAGAAGCTGATTTCTGGGAGAGTCTGTAAACAGGAGTTAACCTTTTAACTGGGAGGAACCATAGCAGGCAGGGAGGGGATGGATGGAGGGAAGGGCAGTGGTTCTCCTCCCTGAGATGATGTCCCTCCTGACACGAGAATCAATTCAAAGGCAGATTTGCCCAGTGACAAGGTGTTGGCCTGAGTAGATGTTGCATTATCTGAGTTCATATCCCCCAAATCAACAAATCAGTTGATTTTATGTAAGAAAAAGCAGTAATGGAATAAATGGGTGCTTGCTAATACCATTTGAGCCCTCTGTTTTAACTTTAGCTCATACCAACAGTGATGGCTCAGTTGTACCTGTCAGCCTCCCAGCAGACAGTCACTTTATTATGCTCACTGTAAATAAGTCTGGCAACTAGGGGCAAACATCTCTGTGAAATATCTAGAGCTGGGCAAATGCCTGAGCCAGTCTTTTCCTCCTCTCTGTAAACTGCACTCGAGCACAGTTGCAGCTCCACTGACATCACTCCTGCACTCTCTGCCCACGGGTGCTCTGGTTCTGTGGTTTTGCTGGCACACACAGGGCTCTCAAGTGGGCGTAAGGAAATGTTAATATGAAGTGAAGTGGTTTTCTTATATGCCTGTCCCTGAGCTCCCAGCCTCCATCAGAACTGGATGAAAAATGCCCCAAAATATTCAGCTGTCTTCCTTTTCCCCATGTGGATATGAAGGATTACCAAAACTGCTGTAATTTCAGCAAAGCTTCAGGGGAAGGAAATGTCCACAGCATCCCCTGCACTGTAAGGACTCCTCTTCTCCTGCAAGGCACAGTGTCCACACGCTCCTTTACAGAAGGAAGTAGGAAAGTCTGGGTGGGAATACACAAGACAGGTATGGATCATTCCTACAGCTGTCCTTGACTGCTTTGTGTCTGCAGCTGGTCTTTATCTTTATTTCACGGGCACATTTTAAATTGCTACATGGATATGAAAAGCAAACAATAGGGTTCTGTGCCTGCCAGGGACACGAATCGCGTCAGAGAAGTGAGAATAATAAAATGTTGTTTAATATACTACAATAGACACGGCAGATGTTTAACTTTCGTTCAGTAAAAATGACCCCATATCATTTTATTATCTTCAGGGATGCATTAGTCTCTTCTTCAGAAGGCAGGAGAAAATACATCTATTGTACCAAAAATTAAAGAGGAAATTGAAGGAGGATGTTATCATGGCATATTTTCCTACTGCATAGTCTGTGTGATGCAGCAGCACAAATTTAATCAGAAGCAGCACCTGTCTAGTCTTACTCATATGTGCAAAACTAAACAAAATTAATTGGTACCCCAAATTAGCCGCCTTTCCCAAGAAACATGGAAATCTGGCTGCTGGATTCAGCGTGGATTAACTACTGAGAAATCATGTAGAGTTTCTTGGAACTCCTCTGGTGCAGGCAGGGACACCACGTATATGGACATTCATAGCTCAGACAACAGGCTGTGGTGATAGCCAGGAGTGGATAACCCTTCTCTGAGAGCCAGCTGCTGTCTTGAGTATGGAAATTTGTAGGCATTAGGACAAAAATCCTATTTTCTTTCAGTACAGCAGAAGCAGTTACTGGGCTCTGTTGTTTTGCTTTAGAACATCTTCCCTGCCTGGTGGGGTTTGCTGTGTTGGTCAGAGGAGTCTGACTGAGATGAGCTCCCACCAACATCAACTGTGCAAGCCTTGGTGACAGAACTGATTTAAGTGTCAGCATCCAGGAAGCCCCTAAACATGCTGGGATTTGGGGTCACCATTGTCCCTACTACAAAAAAATAACAACACACTTACAGGATCAGGACATGAACTCTTGCCCTTACATCCACAGGGGACAAATCTCTTGCTTTAACTACATCAAAATAGCTTTGCTTCTAAAAGCTGCAAGCTGGACATGAGCTGAAATTATTGTTTTTCAAGACATGCCAAGTGTTTTTCTCGGTCTGTTGAGTATGTTTTGGGGTCTACTGCTTTTATTTCAAGAGACTACTTCACCATATTCCAGTTTGACATCCTTATAAAAATATGGGAAGTGTTCCAGCAATGAGAGTGCTTTGCAAAGCACACAGATACTTTAAATTATTGTAGCATTTCATGCTTTTATAAGGACTTGAATTTGGACAGTTTTGTATCACACAGAACAACTTCATAACGTTAAAGGCCATCAATTTGATGAGCTGGAATTTAGAAACTATGAGAACTCTGGACATGCACAATATAACTTGTGAAATTTTTAAACTTTTGAAAACCTGCAGTATCATCCCTGACAGGTTTTACCCAGCCAGTTCCAGGCCTGACTTAGTGGCTGTACCTGATATTAGACCACTACACAACTGAAGTGTGGGCTACTGTAAAGAGGGGGAAATTGCAAAGGTTAAACCAGCAAGATTCGAGTCAGTTGAAACAGGATTTAGGTGCATCTCTAGATTTTTCATGTTTGGCTTCTCTATACTGAAATAGTCTTTAAAAATTTAGTTTTGCTTATTTTGTGGTGTAACCATTTGTTTGCGCTGACTTGCTGTGTTGACAGGCAAGCTTGGATTGCAGCACTTAAGCTCTCATATGTGCATTGAGCTCTTGTCAGTAATAAGAGGAGGGCTCCAGCCTGCTCCCCTGTGAATAAATACAGTGCAAAGCTGTGCAGCACAAGGGAAAGGTTTGTGATTGTTATGTTGCCTCATAATTGGGAGATGAAATGTGCACACAACTAGCAGGGCTCAGCTGGTAATCACGGGGTTGTCAGAGGTCACTCACACATGTCGAAGTTCTCCTTCTCCCATGGCTGCTTTTCTCATTTACATTAATCCAGTTTAAAAGGGGTAGTTCATACAGAGTAAGTATCAATATGAGGAGTTAACAAAGAGGAGTTACTGACAGACTAGTCCTCTTAGGCATCTGCCAATGTGAACAATCCCCAACACAAGCTTCTCTTTAGTCCTTTACTACTCCCTCCACTTCTTTCCTCCAGTCTGACCTAGAGTAATTCTCCAAGCAATGACTGTAGCACTGTGTTCAAATCTACTGCTAAGTCATATCCAAACCACCTTCTAAATATTTGCTGTAAGTTCATCCTTGAAGGATGAGAGAGAGCAGAGGTGTAGTCTGATGGCCCTGGCTCCCATCACTTTGTAACTCACAAATCTAAGGTTCAGTATTTGAGTAAAAGCTCTTTTTATAATCTGTGTAGCCAAGAGTGTACGTTAATAATTACTGTAACAAAAGGGGTGTAATCTAGAGGGGTGAGAGAAGGCAGATATAGCTAATTATGTATCATAACCATTACAGGGTTATACCTCAGTGGAACTGTAGAAAAAAAAAGCAAAATCCCAAATGTTATCTGTATTATCTGTTAGCACTAATGTTAAACTGAACCCAAGCATGGCCAGTGATTAATGCATCCTCTGCAATGCATCCCTGTGGAACTATCTATATTGAATTTTCATGTATCAACAAATAGGGAAGAACTTAAAAGATGCAGTAATAATTTATTCATTTTAAAGCTACTCACCTTTTAATTCCATATGTCATTGTAAAAGCTTGGACTACAGCAGAGATGGCTTCTGCTGCTTTTATTCAACCTTTTTCCCTGCCATTTTAAGTAATTTACCTCTTATGATCTTTGTGCTGTATTTACAAGCAGAGGAACACCTGGTTCATGTTTGAGTTATGCCTTTGAGGGGAAATGCCTGCTATGTGAGACTAATCATCTGCCTCCATTTAGTCCTTCAGGCTTTTAAGTAGAAACATTTGGGTTGTTCTGAATTCATTTACAGAAGAATCCAGATTAAATTCATCAACTCTTAAACCGCAGGTTGCAGCATCCAGAAGTTTCTTGTCTACTCAGAAAAAAATGAAATGCACAACCAGCTTATTCCATCAGGCTAGTCTGCAGGGTTTCAACCCTTCAGAAATCCAGCCTTTTGGAAACAACTTTTTTAATGCTTCAAGACATCTCGAGGCACATTGGCACGAGAGGCCGTGGAGCTTAAAAGTGTGAGTCTGCAGCGAGCACAAATGGCACGGCCCCATCCCTCAGGCCTTGTTCCACTTAGACCTGCAAGCAGAGCCTCCACCGAGGAGTGCTTGTCCATTTCTTTAATTACTTGGAAGGGAAGATGAAGGGCACGTTCCATCTCTTAGCCCAGGAAGTCCAGTGCCAAACCCAGACTGTCACCTCGGGTCATAAATCCCCTGCAGTAACACTGCACTGCTGCCAAGGCTGCCCCTGCCAGCGGGGGGGACAGAAACAACAGAAATCACCACGGACTTTTGTAAGGCAACAGTTATTTGAATTCCTTCCAACAGTGATACCTAAAATAATGCTAAATTTTGTATTAAAATGCTGGGAAATTTTGGGACATCTACCAAAACCCACATTTCTCTTAATCTGTGATGAGCTGACGGGTATTTAGAAGATACAGAGGTCAATAACAATCAGTAATATCTTGAGAAACAAGCAGAAAACTTTGTGATGTTTAGTACTACAGCAATACTGGACTTGAACTATATTTTAATTGTTTCAGTGTCTGCTTGACAATCTGCCTAAGACTTGGAGCAGCACACCAGTGTCTATTTACATATTTACTGTTTAATGGCTTCTGACCTTAGTTCTCATCTCTTTTCTTCCCCTGCAGCCACATCCTTGCACTGGGGCCAGCAGCAGGTACCATGCTCTCAGGTATGTTAATTATTCCACCAGCAGCTGAAGTGTTGGTTTACTAATTCTCTGCTTCCTCAGAAATGAATTTGCATCTCAAACCACTGCGTGTTCAAATGGAAAGAGTGTAACCTGCTTCCCCAGAGGGCTTTGCTGCAGTGGCAGCACTTCCCCTGCATATAAACAAAACCACTATGGTAACATTTTTTTTGTGTTTGAAATTGGTTTTTGAAAATTTATGCCCCTTTTAACGCAGGTTTATTGTTAAGCTGAAACCTTGTCTCACATCAGCCCTGAGCAACTTCAGTGAACACCAAAAACACACAAATAAAACAAAACCAACTCGGAGCTGACTGCAGACTTTTGAGGGAAATAGTGACAGATGTCTCAACTACAGTAACTAAATTGATGCTAGATGTTTACATAAGCAGAATAAACGAAAAAGACTCCCCTTTTCTGAGGAGGGATATTCAGTATAGACACAAAGGCAGGAGAAAACATGTCTTAGTGAATTCTTGCAAGATCTACAGTTATAAGAGTAATGTACCCGCCTTATAATCTCAAATGAAACACAGGGTCACAGGCATCCATCCTTCATATGTGATTATAGCTTGTGCAGGCACTGTAAGGTACATGCTTATTCTTTTTACAATTCTTTAGGAGTAACAAACTTTAATCAGATACCTGGTCTCATGTTGAAGAAATACTTTTTTATGTTGTGTTTGAATTTAGGACACCTGGAAAGTCAGAGGCCTAGGAACATCCACTGAGGTGACTCCTCTTGGATCTTGCTCTTGCACTGGAACAATCTAAGAAGTCAATGTAACTAAATTCAAACACTTCAAGGTATGTCATTAATGAGGTGCAGTGCTCAGTCATGATGTTAATTGATTAGTCTTATTTCTGTGATGGGAATGGAAGCATGGAAAGATGAGAGGGGGAAGAAGACTCAAGTAAGCCTTTGAGTCACTACAAGGCCTTATCCCTTTGATGAGAAGTGTCAGATTAATCTTCATAAATGGTCCTAATTACTTGTGCCTGGAGCTCAGCCAAATCATTCCAAATAAAAATTAAATTATACAACTGATTGGATGTTCAGCCTCATCTCCAAAGTAGCAGAGCCATCATGATCCTACAGAAACATGCTGACATTTACTATATGCTTGTCACAGGGTAACAGTTTTTTGCCTAAATATGGAGTGGGATAACCTAGTACTTATTTTCTTTTCCCTTAAATAATTGTTTTACTAAAGCTTTCCTGCACAGCCTGTCAGACACCTAAGTTCCTTGGTCAGCTGTAGATGAGTCTTCCTTTTTTTGTTAAACTCAGTTTTAACTATTCCTTATCAGATGGGAAATCTCTGAATGCTTTAGAACTTGGGGAAAAAAACAGTGCAATTAACTAAGTTCACTTATCAGAAGAGGGTAAGTACACAGACACCAAAGCTGATGACATCTAATACCAGAAGAAGTGATCTTCTTGGAGGTTCTGAGAAAATAGTGCCAGTCCTTCAGAGGAGGAAACACTTCTAAAAGCTAAATCTTCATAAATCTCTTAGACTTCCACTTAGCAGGCACAACCCCGTTCTTTCTAGTGCCTGTGTGTGCTTTGGTTCATGCCCAGATCAGATGACTGGAACAGCAGACACTGAGGGAAAAAGGATTTGGTCCCTGTTACCTTCCTTATGCAGCTTCTACCACCTTAATATTAAGCTTTTTTAGGTGGTTATAAATCGGCCATTCCAAAAACGCAGCATCTGGAGCTTTTAAAACAAAGTTAGCAAAGGAAAGTAGTGTTTCATATGACATATTGCTTACTTCTTTAGTTATTCCAATTTTAAATCATGTTAAGGAAGTAATAACTGAAGCATCTACACTGATTTACCTGGGCAAAGATAATACAGCAGTGTGTGCAAGCTGACCTATCTGACAAAACTAAGAGGAGGCCAGAGGATGTTCAGGAATCTAATACCATTCCACTGTATCCTTAGGAAATAAAGGCTAAAGAACAAAATATTTGTAGTATAGTTTTATTCACCTAGAAACAAAGGGTGTCAAAAGTCACAGCATGGAAGTTCATTTTATTTTGTAAACTCATTAAAAAGATGTCCATGTACAAAATAAGGACATTTTAACAACATAATTACAGACAAAGGAAAACTATAAAAATTCAGCACATTAATACAAAGGTTTTATTTTCTTTCTGCATAATTCCTTGCACCTTCCATACCAGTCTGTACAACTGTTAGAATCATTGAAATTCAAGAGGCTGAACATAAAAACCATTGGCTCTGCTGTAGGAATGTGTTGCTGAAAGATACAAACCCTGTTAGCTACAAGTAAGAGGCAAGACTGAAGGAACTGGCTGAGGCTGCTAAGTGGTTATTGCGCACTGATCTGCTGAGAATTCCAGCTCACTTTGCTTTCTGCAAATATTTAGAATATTCCTTAAGGGAGTAACAGCATTAGACTGAACAGTGCTTTGTCCAGAGATGGGTGTTGTCCTAACACAGACTGAAAAATAAAAACACTTCTGAAGTAAAACAACTGCAGTCCCAACAAATGTTAATTGTGCACCAAAATCTACAGCAGTTGTACATCAAGCTACTGTAATGTATAATTCAGTCTTCAGTATTGGATCCTCTTGACTGCAAGTTTGGACTTAAATCCTTCCTACATTGCCAGTAAAAGGTCAATGGTAAAATTATAATTGTTTTTAATCTGATCTAATTTGTAATTTAATTTGCCCCTGTTTCTCCCCCTAAAATGACTCTCACAATTGAAAGTTTATTCTTGTAACCACGAGTTGAGGTTTCTGTGTTTTCTTTCCTGCGTCCTCAATGTAGACTTGAGACTGTTGAGTGTTTCTCCAGATCCACTGTTCTCTACAGTCCATGTCACATGTGCCTCCTTATACTCCATTTCCAAGTGTGAGTGTCCCAGCTTTCAAGAGTTAAGTAAACATCTCGCAAAGAGCAACTCGAATGCCTAGAGTTAATACACTTCTGAGATTTGTTTGTCCTATGCCAGGACGTAGTGCAAGAAACAGCCCCACCAACATAAGGCACTTACCTACGTTACACGAGGGGGGCAGGGGAGAGAACTCCTGTAACATGCAAGTCTGGTGGGAGTCCCACTGGAGAAATCAAGATCTCGTGGGCTCAGGGAGTGCTGCTCCTTCCCTGGGTGCTGCTGTAACAAAGTCTGCTCCAGAAGAGGGGTCAGATCCTTCCATTGGTGGCCACTTCATTCACCTTTGTTTTCTGATGGTCGTATTTCACAGAAACAATAAGGAAAAGCAAGAGGGTTGCTCCTTGGATAGCAGCCAGCAAAAAAAAATAGTAGTTTAATTGGCAGCCATTAATATTACCTAGAAAGAATTGGGGAGAAAAAATAAATGTTAATAAAGAATATACAAATAAAAATGTGAACCTCCACAAGTTTAAGTGGTGAACTTTTCTGCACAATGTGGGCAAAACCAAATCAAATCACTTTTCCATCCAACAATGTAGTTTCATTTTTAATTATCCAGAACAAAAGCTGGCCCTGCTGAGGAAGATGTGCATAGTACAAGGAATGTTTACTTTGTGTGCCAATGCTTTAGAACAAGTGAAAAGAAAAAAACCCAAAAAACAAATGCGATTAAGGAAAAAATCGGCAACTCCATAGACATAAAGAAAGCCTCAACTCAATTGTTTCTCAGCCTTCCTTTGGGACAAAGTTTAGAGTTCAAGAAAACATACATGGTAGTCTTTGTGGTTCGATTCACCTTTGACACTCCCTCAAAGTTGTTACAAAATAGGGATCTGTACCACATTAAATAATGTTAAATTAAGAAAGCTCATTGCTAAAACATTATTGCTCAGTTAAGGAATGTGCACTAATTATTGCTGTACTTCCAAGAACAATATATTGTGGCCCATTTCCAACATGCCCCATGAGCCACAGCCAATTGGACCATTATGATTATCAAAGAAGTTGCAGAGAGTGAAACAGTGATGTACATGTCGATCTTAACAAGCTGTTCATGCAGCAGGCCCATAAATGTTCAGATTAAAAGTAATTTAATTACTGAAACTTAAGATTCAATTAAATGAACTTACAATAAAACCCAATAAAACTAAACAGAGGCTTTCCCTGACATTTAAAATACAATATACATGTGAATCTCCACTTCAGGAGCAGACGTGTTTAAAGAGTAGTAATTATCCTTCATGAGATGGGATATTAAACCCACAAAATCTTAGCTCTTGTCGGAGAAACAAGTCATTCCAATGGCAGCAGCCAACAGTGAAGTGCCAGCAGAGTGAACTTTCTGAGGAGATTTTGGAGGCACTCAGTTCCCTCCAATGATATCATGAGGAAGCAGAAAGAGCAGATGCAAGAAATTAAAAAAGCACCATCATTAATTTGTATGAAATTATTATCCTCCTATTGAGCCTTTATCAGCTGAATTAGCTCTGTACAGAGTTGAAGAAAAAGATGCTCTTGTAATTTTGAAATTGACTGCAGAAAAAAAGAGTCTTAATGTGGTATTTTCATTTGGTGAGGGCACTTACATAAAGTTAAGGCTACTTGCCTTCTTCTGCAGTTTTTAGAAGAATAACTTATAAACCACGGATGACAATTTGTGGCACATGTACTGATCCAGACAACATTATTTTTTGGTAGATGCAAATCAAGTTTAAATGGCAAATTCCCTTATACCAAATTTAAAGTAAGTTTAGGCTGCACTTTTAAGCCATATACCCGGGGTAGGTCTAGCATATGTTTTCAGAACTCTTCACACTCCTTCCGTTGGAACTAATTAGCCCATTGAGGATGGTAGGATTTTCTGAAATTCCCAAGGTGCCACCTACTGGTGCCAGTAACTATTTTTAACTTCCACTGGAAATACAAAGCAGATGATTTGTTGGACTTTAAGAGTATAAATAGCTAGCAGACAGAAATGCAAAATTAACTCAGGGTAATTTCAATGAAGTCACTTGAAACGAGGAAGCTGAATAATCACTAAGAGAGTGATGGGTACATTTTACTTCCCATAACCACAGAAAGTAATTTCAGTACCTGACACTAAATATATTCTTCTTCTGCAACTAATTTAAATATTTTTTTACTAAAATGCAAGTATTTTTTTAAGCAATTTCTAGTGATAAAGTGCAGTAACAGCTGAACAGGTAACTGATAGTCTTTACAGGGACAAAATATTAAACGTGTGTTTCCCACACTTTCATGAGGGCAATGCACCATTTGGCATAATCACATTATTTCATACCTATGTCCAAAATGATGCTTTGTCTTTAACAAAGCAGTAGAGGAATTAATATTTTTAAGATAATAACTGTGTTATGACTCAACAGTTCCATGTCCTTAATGCTTAACTAAGGGAAGCCTTCTACTTTATCGAGTATGAATACACTGAAAAATACACTTACCAAAATCTGTGTGATTGCTCATCCAGCCAATTTCTTTAATAGACACCAGTGCCAACAATCCAGAGCCAACAAATGAGCCAATCCCCGAAAAGAAAAAAAACAGCCCCATGATAGCACTCTGCATGGATTTGGGAGCAGCTGAATATGCAAATTCCAGACCTGTATTAAAAGATTAAAAAAACCCGCTATTGTAAGATGTAAGAAACAAGAGTAAATTGTTTTGCTTTAGTGTTACAGAAGTTACAGAAGTGTAGTGAATCCCTATCAATTCCCAGGTCCCTCTAATTGCTTTATGAACCCTGCTAAAGGTCATCAATATACTGACCCTTTAAACAGACAACATTTGAGACAAACACTTTGATCTTATTAACATAGCGTGTAAAATCAAGAAGTCTTCTGAGCCAACACATCCATTTTTCTGTCTAAAGTTATCCTCAAAGATGTATTAAACTAACTCTAACCTGGCAAGTTCCATGTTCCCCATCCCCCTTGTTTCTATATTCCCTGTCTGTTGTGCAGTATTTACAAAGCACTTTGCATTCCCTGCTGAAAACAAAGTGCTCAAGAACTGAAGGTCACTTTTGCATTGACCACGAACATTTATTTCTCACAGACTCAGCGTCTGTATCTCTGAATGTGCAGACAGAGAAATTAATTTTAACTGGAAAGGCAGTAATTAGTTTTAACTTAATTCTGATATAGAATTCTCTGAGTCATTGCTTGATAGCCTATTCTTTTTAAGACTTGTAGATAAGGGGTTGTGACTTTTAACTGTTTTTACTCACATTTCACACAATAAACACAAGAAAAACATAACAGTGACCATCAGTCTGAAAATCTGTGCTACTGAAACCGAGTACCAAGAGAAGACTGGGTTAGGCTCTGCCATGCAAAGACTAAGGCTCATTATTAACTCCTTTTTAGAATAATACTCCTGTCAAAAATCAAATGGGATTATTCACAAGAGACAGTCAAATACATTCAATGCAGAGCTTTTTTCTGACAGGTGATATGCTTGTTTCAAAACAGTCTGCTTCATACTGAAAATTAATGCTACCTCATCTAGCATTTTTCTTGGCAAAGAGAGCATTATAGACCCGAACATTGCATAAATCTTGCATTATAGACTGAAAATTGCATAGATCTTATGTCTTGCATAATAAAGGTATGCTTTACTTACACCATTACCGGGTAGTTGACTTTTGCTACTCCAGACAGGCTTTAATAGAAATGCACTGGCATTTCTTTTCCAAGAGAAGCATTAACACTTCAAGGCAGACAGGCCAATTTGCCTGTTGTGAGGGAGGAACTTTGTGCATGTAAAAGAACCAGAACTGTGTGTTCTCACTGATCCTGTTCTCACAGCATCCTGCACTGCCACCTGAGACACTGCTGACAACCAACAACTGCTTCTCTCTTCCTGTGCAAAACACCTCAGAATGGGCAACAACAACCTGCCTGGGAGGGCAGGAGAGAACCGAAACATTCTTCACCCAGCTCAGCTGTGGGAGTTCCTGTAAATTCAAACTGTAACAAGAGAATTGCTACAGAGATGGAGAGACATCTGCAAAGGGAGGGGGGGCAGAATTATATTTAATTTGAGAATTAAAAATTTTCTTTTTTTTTCCCCCCCTAGGCTTATATTTCAAGAAGTATTTACGTGGCCAATCTCATTTTAAGAAAAAAAAAAGCAGACTGTTGTCTGGACGCAATAGTTTGTTTTTAACCTCTTGTTATCAGAGCTGCCACTAGTCTCATATTTTGGTCACCAGGCTTCTGTACATTTTAGAAAAGTTAAGCTCAAATATAAGACATGAAAGGATCTGGATCACTTTTTCTCTTTTTGCTTTTACAGATATACTGGAGGTGAATGTTACTGAAGAAGATCTTCAGACTTAAACCAAAAACCAAAATGGGTGCACCACTGGGCACTTTTTGCAACAAAATAAGGAACATTTCTGAACTTGAATAATTTTTCCAGCAACGTTAACATTTAATCTGGCAGAAAGAATATAAAATCTTTTCTTTGCCTTCAGAGCTACTCTGCCCTGCTGGCAGCCATTGATAACGATTTCATGCTACCTCAAACTAGCATTTTTGAAATTAAACCCTCTCGATGGTGTTGTCATGTGAGATTACAATTCCCAGTTAAGCAAGGGTGTGTTAAGAGGATTGACAGAATAATAAAAAAGATTAATGCAATGTGTGTCATCTTTTTAAAGGTACCTCAAGTGTAACTAATGTGGCTGAATAAGAATATGCATAGTTTTACAGTAAACAAAAAACCAAACTTATGTTTCAGCTCTTGTGATATTTAGTCCCTTTTTGTTCACAACAAGCATTTCCACATCACTATAGTTTTGTAAGCATTAACACTTTTCTTATTTTAAAACCAACCTTCATAGCACAATAGATGCCTTTATCAGCTTTAACATCAAATTCAAAAAATACGCTCTAAGTCTTGAGAGGCCTTCTTAAAAATGTTAAGAATTATGTTTAGATAACAATCAGCAGGCAGGAAAAAAAAACCTTTGTAAAAAAATCAAATGAAAATGCAGTACACAAAGCAATTAAGCTCTGCATAGAATTACTGGTACATTTTTCCTACAATGACCAAGAGTTTTTGAAGTTATAAAGCTGTTGGTACAGACCCAGCAGTGCAGAACAGCAGAGTATTCACGTCAGAATTGTGTAAGCCTTAAAGACTTGACTTCTCATGAAGTTCACTAAAGCATTTCAAAAACAAACCTCAGTTTGGAGTTTAACAAACAGAATTCTTCAAGTCCTTGACCTTTCCACAACCTGCAGATAGGTTGATATTTCCTTGCAAACACCTATAAACTAGTAATAGTACCTGACAGAGAAACACGACTGTGTAAGAGGGAAGAGATTGCTTTACTTTTGCATGAACAATTGTATTTCTGATTAGTCATCTGTTTATCTGAGTTCAGATTTAATTGGAAAATGGAACACTCTCACCAACCTGGTGTGAGACATCAGCTTATCTCCACCAGGCAGCAAAAACCTCAATAGTGGTGCACTTGAATGCATACCATAAAGCCACAAATACACACAGGAGAAAGCCATATATAAATTCATCCAACATAGTGAATATCTAAGACAGAGTTTAATACATGTCTAATTCTTCCAGTCACAGGAGATTCTAGGCCAGACAGCTGGAAGAAAAGCTCAGACCAAACAAGCAGATAGGGAAGAAAAAAAACCCAAACCCCAAATTTTTTTTTCTACTTGCCAGGCAATTCAACCAGCCTGTTTTATTGCCTAACAACTGTGATGACAGCAGAGCACATGTAACCAGAAACCTGGTGGAGCAGAAGTTCTCTGTTCCACTAAGAGGGGAACAAACGGGCCATGTGACAGCTGGGGCTACTGCCAGCAAGATCTCACAGAACTAGAGAATCTCATTTTAACCTGCTATGCTTGCCCAGGAATGAAAGTAACCTCCTTCAGGGGAAATGAAACCAGGAGATTCTGTCACAAGGAATCGAAGAAAAAGAGCTGCATGTAATGCCAGTTTGAATGGATGATCTTTAAAGTTCAATATTTGCAAGCAGTATTTCAACACGTTTAATAAGTAACTATAGTTAAGCAAAAACTAAATGATTTTTACATCAAGCCACTGGAGGCATTCTAATATACCAAACAGAATTGCTGAGCCACCTGAGGTAAGTAGTATCAAACAGCTACTTCTGCTCTCATGAAGGGTTTCTGTTACTGGCTCCCAAACATGAGATGTGTAAACACTGTGCTAAGAGATTCCCAGTCACAGTTTACCTGTTTAATCACAGGACACCACTGTTAGGCAGGTGACAACATGTGAGCTGCCTGGGCTCTCCTCCTGCTAATGAGCCCTGCATGTATTTGAAACGGGCCAGAAAATCAGATTTTATAGTCTATTCACCCTCTCCACCCTCTTCACTTTCAGCCTAGCAATCACTATGATCACACAGCTGTGCTCTGTACATAACACAGAACAGTGTTAAGAAATTGAAGACGTCTTGCTTTCTTTCAAGACAGGCAAAATTTGAACAATGTTTCAGTTTGCCTGTTATCTCCAACAACTACAGAAAAACTGATCTAGAAATAACGTAGACAAAGCAGTATCAAAAATAGCTACTTCATTATTAATATTCACAAAACATTTTCTTATTTCAGAGGTGTAAAAACTCCAGTAACATGAATTTAAACAGGTGGTAAGTCTTTCTAAAGATGGCTTATTTCTACCCTTTTCCCTCAGAAAGGTGTTTCCATTTACCAATTGACTTTCTAAACCACAGCACAGTTTTTAAGCCAAAAAAATTACAAAGCACAAATTGTATTTGCAACACAGAGGAAGATTCAGAGGACACAATACAGCATTAAAATACAATATTGAAGGAGTGTATTTTTTTCCATTACGGAAAACACTAACTGGATGCCACACAAATATTTTAAGTGTTGCTCTGCTTGAAACTCAATTTTTAAAACAAAGTCTTATATAGCCACTTTTCAAATGTGCAAGACCTGTGTGCTTTGCCACTCATATTAAGCTATACTGTATAATAATGTTCCCAAAGACATTAGAACTTACTTATAATGATTTGAGAAGTATCTGTTTTCTAAGATTCCATCATTTATGACAGATATAAAAGCAGATTTAAAGCACACAAAGACTCTTACCTGCTATACTTGCAAATATTTCGCTGAATCCAATCAGCACATATTGAGGAATCTGCCACCATATTGGCAAATCTGCAGCATGGTATGTAACATTTCCAATTGTCTGATTAATTGTTTTAACCTTTACAATTTTCAGCCTGTTGCTTTCCAGAATTCCTGTGTGGAGGGAAAAAGATTGACCTAAGATGCAAACACTGTTTTGTCATATTAAAAATTAAATTACGATTCAGCCCTGAACTGTAATTACAAATTATCCAACAGGAATATGCATGTATGTATTTGCTAACAGGAACCATGTCAAACTACTTTTGCCATTGTTATTTCAAGACATACAGTTGTTCTGTCATAGAATTAGTGATTATATTCTTAGTCAGTAGCAATAATTATATACATATTTAACCCTTTTTCTGACAGATCAGCCAAGAGCTTTTTTTATGCACACCATGTTGGGCTATTTTTAAAGACAATCTCATTTTCACAAACTACTGCTTTGCAGTGTTGAACCATTTCACCTGCCACCATAGTATTAATAAATGAGAAACCATTTTGCTTATCAAAATGGCTACACTGGTCCTGTGGAACAATGAAAACCCACTATGAATACGATTATGACATTTATATGACACTTTTCATTCGGAGAGATACAAAAGCTCATTAGAACTTGATTTACAAGCAAGATGTTGCATAGAAAGTACTTCATATAGAATGAAAAATAGACATGATAGTGTAAAATATAAGCACTCTTAGCTTGCTCAACACAACAGTTTGGAGTAGAAAGTGAATATCAAATAACACTGCAGGGTTTTGTTGAAGTTGCCCAGATTAAACAGTTGGACTCACTGTTATATAAAATGCATAGAATAGCTAATAGTTAATAAAACTTCCTGCTTCACCCAAAAAGGACCTCTATAAAAGAACTCTCAATACCCTTGGAAATAAGGTGAATTTTTTCATCACGAATTCAGAGGAGCAAGACTGAGTCAATGACACTGCTTCCTATAGTACGTGTTACCCACACCTCCTCACATTTAGTGCCTGTCACTTTTGGTCCCTCTCTGCATCCTGAGCCAAGATCTGACCTAATCTTGGGGCACAAAATACCACTCCCATTACAAAAAAAAACCCAAAAACAAAAAACCAAGAAATTGTACAGGGCTTAGATATGATGCTTCATGGATATCATACCAAGTATAAGTGATTACATCTGCTTCCTCAGTTCTAGCTTTTTCTTTCCTGGAGGCAGCCAAAGGATGACATGGACATTTAATATGTTGGCTGCACCACTTTGAACCCTATTGACAGCACTTTTCATATAAGCAAGCACAAACCATTTCTGATGCACAGTATAATATCTGTTCTCCCATTTCTTCACAAATCTGTGACATAGAAACCTTGAGGGGACCAGCCAGATCACCATCTCTGTGCAAAGTGACAGTGCCAAAGGAGGTAACTGATGTTTGTCACATAGGCAGCCTGAGTAATGCCCACAACTAATGCCTGTTGGATAAATCAGTTAAAACGGAAATATGGCACAAACAAATCACTAGGATATTTCTATGACTGCACGTTCTTAACATCTTCGTATGTTTAAGATTTTAATCAGTATCTCCCTCTAAGGCAGAAGTGATTGGAAGTAATACTGTATTTTAAGAATATTAAAATACGGCAGCTACAAATATAATTTAATAAGAAAATAAAAATTGCATGAAACATATAAACCAACAGAAGCTTTGCACCCTGCTAGAAATAAAGTTTCCTACACCCCAAATTTGTGGCAACCGAAGCTCTTAATATCTCTTCATCATAACAGGAATTTAAGTTACTCCAGAAGGTCAAACTTTTCAAACAGATGGCAGATAACCACCCAAAGAATTCCCCTTTTCAGCTTCTACTGTGGAAGAGCTGGAGAGGCTCAAACCAACAAAATCATGTGTTACATTTGTAGGTGAATAGAAAAAGTGGCATTTAAAATTTTTAAGAATTCTGCTGTATGAACCCATTCCCCAACTCAGCTATCACAGCTCAATGTGCTTTTTCCCCCACTACTAATAAAGACAGATATTCTGGTTTTGAATTCCCTTATATGTGAGCCTGAGTTCTATTTAAAGAGCTGACATTTAACTGTTTTACATCATCCTCTTTTGCAGTAGCAGTGTTCTAAGAAACACCGAATAAGAGAAACACTCCTATTTTCAGTTTAAACGACTTTGCTTTAAGAACTTTCCTTGCACACATACAAAGTGACCTTGGCCTAATAAGGTAATTATCTCTCTCATTGAAAGAAATCTTAATAGCCATATAAAGTGTCCCTGTCCCTAAAATATAGGGCATCACAAGTGCTGAAATTAATTTATTTAATGCCATAATGCTTTATCAATATGTTCATTTCAGTGATACTAGTGGAGGCTATAGATTCTATGAAGCATTGCTCAGAGATGTTCAGTTCCACATCAGCAGCCCTTAACAACCTTAAATCATCTCAAAAGTAGCTGATTTATGGTTCCAGCAGAGTTGCCATTTTTTCCCTTTCATGCTATAGCTAAGCTATTTTACACTACACTAATTCCCAAACATTAAAGCACACTAAGGTAGGGGAGAAAAATCCAAAGTGGGAGGAAACTTTGTTCAGCCATAAACTAACTTTATTATTTCAGATAAAGGGAAATGTAAAATTCCATCTCTTTAATATTTGGAAGTCAGACTGTAGGAAGAAACATACTTATTTCTGAACTACTTGTTTTTCAGGATAAATAAATTCTCAACGTCAAGATCAAATGTCAATAAATAGGACAACATGGACTTCCACAACACCTTAAGTTTATTTTGAGAGGACTAACAGCCTTGTATCCAAATGCTGGACCCTGTTCAGGCAACTCAAACACTGATCATGAAGTTAAGGCATTTGTTGAGAAAACATGATCAGAAAACAAACAGTTCTCCTCTACCAAGTATACTAGAAAGTAACACTGCACCTCAAAACCTGGACTAACAAGCTGGTTTTAAAGGATATAAGAAAAGTCTACTTCAAGCAGGAAAAATGGTCCTATTTCATTGCAAACATTTAGAATTCTTTAGTTTGGATACAATCTCTCATTGTGGGAAATGCATCCATGCAGCTGCATTCCAACTATTCCATGAAAATGAGATCTGAATAATGCTGAATTAACGATTCACCAAGCGGGTTTTTTTAAATGCTTTTGCAAGTAGCTGAATAATTCACCATGTAAGTAGACCTCCAAGTTGTTTCCTTACCTGCAGCAAAGGCAGAACACATTACAAAGAACATTCCAACTGCAATCCTCTTCAGGGAGGATGGGAGCAGGCCATTCCTCTTTAAAATGGGGTCCACCAATTTATCTTTTAAGGGGATTAGGATCAGAATAAGCACTGCATCAAACATGGTCAACCAGGCTGCTGGAAACTTAAAAGGGCAGATGACTCAAGTTAGCAATTCCATACTTTAAGAGTTGATTTTTACTATTATTTTACAAGAAAAAAAATAATTAGATCCAAAATAAACCACCTTGCACTGACAGACATTGTGTAAAAGCTGAGGAAAACATTCAGTTATTCAGGTTCTCATTTAGTCTGCTGTTCATAAATCTGTTAGGTCAGAAGCACAGGTAAGTCCTCACGATGGTGATTCCACCACTATTGCATATTCTCACTCTCAAGATGCACCTCCAGCTGTGCTGAGGTTTGCCTTAGTTTTTGGGGATTGCTTTTTTTTGGGAGGGGGGGGTGGATGCCCTGAACATCAAATGTTCAGAGCCAAAAGGTTCTTTTCACAAAAGCAAATAATAGTGCACATTCCTCATGTTCCTTGGAACTATAAGATTACTGGGCAGATGAAGAGAGTAATCTCAGAAAACAAAACAGAGAACTCAAAGATATTTTGCAAAGGATTTTTTGTAAGCTCTCAAAGTTTCAGAGGGCTCATATTTTAAGCGCTTACTCTGAATTAATTTTTGTTAAAACAAAAGTTAACTAAGTCTGTATGAATTCCTTTTGAGAGACGAGACGGCCATTAGCATTATCACAACATCTCCATACATCCTGAAATATATTTTACGGGGAAAAAACACTCTCTTTTGGGAGCTTTTCTGCCATTAAGATTTTCTTAGTCATAGAGCATCTGTCTGAGGAATGATTGATTGCCTAACTCAAATCTAGCAAAAATTGTTCAGATTATTTAAATGAATACACCCATTTTTAAAAGCATTCAAAGTCAGTATTAATGGCACACAAGTCAGTAAGTGATTTTATGCAAATAAATAGTCCCTGCTTTTTGGCTTCCAATGACATACTCTAGTCTAACAGAACTTTTTTCCTACTTCAGTCATGAAAAATATGTAATAGCTAGGTTCTGTACATCTTCTGTTATTAGCCTTAGAACTATCAGAAATATGCCATAGAGCAGCACAAACAGAGTTTTACTAATGTAATGCGAAATTCAATTAAAATCAAATTACACTTGTCAAGTGAAAAAAGAGGATGGTGTAAGACATGGATCCTGTCTCGTTTGCAAGAGTCAGTAATTGACAGTAAGAGTCACATTGGTATGAATAAGACAATTTCTACCAAGCTTAATAATATTTAACATCTGTTCTGAGCTAACAAACCAAGGCAGTACAGGTAGCTTTATAAAAATGTTCTGGTTTGGGGGGATTTTTAAAATTGCCTTTAGAACACTGGGATACTGCACCATCAAAACACTGACTCTTTGACCCAAAATATAGCACCTGTTTCTGATGCAGAGTCAGTTTTTGGTACTAAAGTGTTTGTGTGTGGTAGCTCCAGGGTAGGATAGATGAATATTTTCCAAAGATTTCTAACTGTGGACTCCCCATCCCTGGAAGTGTTCAAGGCCAGGTTGGATGGGGCTCTGAGCAATCTGGTACAGTGGAAGGTGTCCCTGCCCATGGCAGGAGGTTGGAACGAGATGATCTTTAAGGTCCCTTCCAACCCAAACTATTCCATGAATCTAAGATTATCCAGGATGACCAAGGGGCCTGTGACAATCTAAAGTTACAGCAACAGAGGATGACAACTAGATTCCCTAAAGGCTACAAACCTCAACCACTGCAAACACCTCAAAGACCCTAGCCTGACACACTGTGGGCACACAGCTCTCACTGCAGACGAGAATTCTACTTCACTGATTTAAAAATGGAATAATAATCTAGTTTGGCTAGAGAAAAATATTCAGCAGTTTGATACATAAGGCTGTGTACATTACTTAGCAATCATCACATACTTTGAGAAATGCACAGTGAATTCTGCTGAGTTAGTCAAATTCTTGCTTATTTTGAAATTTTGCCAAATTGTAACTGTCGATTTTTCTCCCCTTCCCATTCATCTTTTCCTTTGCTTCAAATATCACACCAGCAGTAACCTCTAACAGTTTGTACAGAGACTGATTTGTGTAATTAGAGTCAAGGATGTAGGAATTTTTTGTCATTGCTGAATCCGGTAAGAAAGAAGAGAAATACCAAATGCCTCTGGCACTGCTCTATTTCATACAATCAGTCACTTGGGTTTGGGTTTTTTTGTTTAAAATATACGCTTTCCATTTTCTACTCTATCAGGAGCCTGCAGATTAAAGGGCAAACACATATTTCACTCTTTTCATATCAAGAGGAAATATGTCTTTCTAGGTATTGAGCAGAGGTGCCTGCAAGAACTTAAGGAAAACTTGACAAGGTACAATGTAAAATGTTATATTACTGCTCCTTTTCTTAATTACCTCAAATCACTATATAAAGGAGATTGCAGGTCAGCATCTTTCAGGTAAGCCACATACCAAGGAAGGTAGCAAAACCAAATTAACTTATTTGTCTTAATGCTGTTAGATCACAACAAAGTATGTCAAAATAAAACAACACAACTGAGGCGCTGAAGAGAAAGGAGACGGTCGCTCTTATGCAAGATAGAAAATCACTCTTTAGACGTATCAAGACACTGTTCCATCATCCTTGCCTCAAATACTGCAAAGTTTAAGTAAACACGACAAATGGGCAACTTTTAAATCCATGTTTTTGTTAGAAAAAGTGGCTGCACAACATGAGTGGTATTTTAAAGTCTTTTCAGCAGAAGCAGTGAAAAGCGTTATTTTTTGAACTAATTTAATTAAACATAACACTCTACTTATAACTTGAAAACAATTCTAATGCCCAAAAAGGGAAAGTTCAGTTTGACAACCAAAGCTCCATGTTCATTTCCACACAATAAACATTCAAACTGACAATACTTTTATTTTTAATATTCAGTCTAACAATGGGACTCTGAACTCCTGTGTGCACTTTGTTAGAAGAAAATAATCCACTTCTCTAGTGCAGCTGACAGTGTTATAACATGACCTCACGTGGTTCACAGTAACACAAAAGTAGACCTTATATTAACTTATATTGATACTTTTCGGTTTTACTTCTCTGTACCATTTCTGCAATCACATGATGCCAGCCTTTCTTGGAAAATATCGATTGAACAACTTCTTTAGATCCAAGGTAAAGTGATTATTGATTAAGCAGTATAAAGTAACAAATGTATCTCAGATTCCAAATACTAATGTATCAGTTAAGGATGGGTACTCCTACTCAGCTTGCAGGAATGGTTCTGTCCTGGTTTGAAAACTTAGGGCATATAGATTTATAAGCTTTCTTCAAAGGTCACTTTGTCCACTGAAGGATAAAGACACTCCTAGTTAAAGCACTGAGAGCTCCCTGAACACATTCAGAGCAGGATGGTGTGAGCTCCACATCTTTGTTGGTATATCAAAATCTCTGTAATGTGCATCAAAATGCCCCATGTCTGTGGCCACCAATTCCCCTCAGGCACTACCTGATCTTCCTGCAATTTTTGTACAGTACTTTCCGCATTTGCATTTCAGCTAAAGAAAATAAACTTGGCACCTGTTTTGCTCCACTTACCGTATGAATGGAGTTGGTGTCATTTGGTATCTCAGGAATTTTCAGATGGAGACTTTGCAATACATATGTTGTCTGCATCTAGCATTAGGAAAGAAGAGTTGAGATTACTTGGACAAAGAGTGCTGAGACCAAGGTATTTTTAAATTTTAAATAATTAACTACCATTACACCAGAGGAAGAGTGCTCCATAGCACTCCAAAGACAATTATTGCTAGAATGTTACAAAATTTTTTAAACCTTATATTTATTTTTACTAAAAGCATAAAGAATCATTCATCTAACTTCAAAAACAATTCCTGCATATTTTTTCCTCAAAACATATTTGATATCCTAAATCATTTCAGCAAAATAGAAATTAAGTCTAGACCACTTACCCTAACCTATCCAAAACAACTGCAAGATGAAACACAGCGCAATATTTAAGATATGTCAGTTGGTACAACTATGAGTCTTAACTACAATTTTAATTATTTTATTGTTTATTATTAGGTCAAAACATTATTTGACAATATTCTTTAGGAGCCATTTTTCATCTCTCTACTTCAAGACAAGTTTCATATTTATGAGACAAACCCCAGAAAAATGTTACATCAGAAATTATGGGTTTTTTAGACAAGCAAAATAGAACTGTAACCATTTGGAACTACTCACTTGAAAATACACTGTCCAGTAAGGTATTAAAGCCAGGAAGACAGGAATAATCTTGACAAGAGCTTTTACATCTTCTACTTTATCTTCTCTGAATGGGCCCCCCCGCGACAGCTTGGCCATCTCAAACAGGCTTTGCTTGCAAGGCTGATGAAGTACTCCCTGACCTTCACTTTTGAAAAGAATTTGAAATGTTTAGTTAAACAACAAAAACTGATGTAACTGGCAATCCTGTGACAGTTCATTATAAAAAGCTTATATATTTCCAAAGTAACTCATGTAAGTTACAGCAATACAACTAGGCCAGAATGGGTCATCAGCAGGTGAAAACAGAAGAAAAAACCTCCTGTTAGGGAAGGTTTTCTTATTTCCCATCCTCCTCTGACCCCAGCCCTAAATAACTGGCAGTGCAATACACAGAACTTCGAATAACCTGTATTTTTTAATATTGTTTGTTAATTGAATTAATGATGGTAACTGAATTGTTAGTTAAATTGTTTTTCAATTTGACTACATGAAACCTTTTCTCTTGCCAGTGATTCAGCCACCAGTGTTCCATGGGTATCTCCTGAGAGTGGAAAAATTTTGGCTGCCCATCAAGCCACTTACATTAAATGCAGATGACAGTATTTTTCAAATCAGAAGGCACCCACAAACATATCTAACAGAGAAGAAAATTAACTAATGCTTAGAAGCAGCATAGTCAGGTTACAGTTTCAGAAACTCTGAACTGGCAGGACACTGCACTCAGCTGAAAACAACAGACTTGATCTCGCAGCATGGAGATCCAGCAATCTCAAAACCTGTCTCTCTCATCCCAGAACTCCCAGAAAGGATCTCCAGGACTCCAGTTTTCCAGTTCTCAAAGGAAACCCGCACATTGTAGTTTTGAACTAACTAGTTCCAACTCCTGGGCTGATTTGCTGAATTCAGGTAATACTGAAGAGCTCAGCACAAACCTGTTAGTTGAATGTTCCATGTGTGTCTTCTTGGAACAACAGGAATATGTGAGGATTTTGAACATGTCTGTGAAGGCACTACCATCAGGGGGTTTGGTGATGAAGAAACTCTGACCACATAAAAAAACCATGAACGAAATCCCAATGCAAACTGTTGGGATACTGTATCCAATAACAAAGCTCACATTCTGCTGAATGTATGCAATACCTCCCAGAGAGAGGATAGCTCCCAAATTAATGCTCCAATAAAACCAATTAAAAAATCTTCTTGTGGCTTCCGGACCCCGATCTTTGACCTGGGAAAGATTAAAAGCGAGAAGTTCAGTTTCTGAAGAAAATGAAGCCTTTTTACTAGAATTTAATCAAGTTCAATGCACTGAAGAGTTCAGGTTTCATTTAGAGTCACCCTGCAGCAATTTAAGTGTTTGGGGCTTCACATGGTATTTGACAAAATGACACCTCACTGAGCTACACCATTAAACCTTTAGAAAGCCCAGCATAGGGATAAAAAAGCCATGCTACTGAATGGCAGCTTTCCCAGAGAGGCCATTATTATTTCTACTGCACTGACTCTCATTTGGCCATTTCTCTACACAAAGCTCACTCAGATTAACATCCCATAGTCCACAGAAGTTGAAGTAACTATTTTTTAGTAAACAAAATGTTACCTAAAAATTCATGTATTGCAACAAGTGCTTCTTCTAACTGTATACACATAACACTTAACTGCATTCCATTTTCTAAACCTCAAATGTATACTTGGTAATTAAACAACAAAATTCAATTTTAACCCAGTCCTAATGCCTCTCATCAGAACATAAATCGACGACTTGTCATTCTGACCTTTAAAAAAAAAAAACAAACTAAATTTGTGCTGCCTGAGTGTCACAAGGCCCCAGTAAACATTTATCCCTCTAAGACTGCACTGTTCAGTGTTGTTTTTCTGCTTGAAGCTCTCAATGTCTCTCCAGTGAAAGTAAAGACATCCATTATAGAACGACCCTGAACAGTTTTCACCATTACTCTTTATTATTGTCTACCATAAGTCACCCCATGTTTTATAATTAAGTCACAGGAACCCAGCATCACCCATAAGAGGTGATGAAAGGGAAAATACGCAAGCTGAAATTTGAAATACATTAAAAAGATCAACTAGTCTGTAGAAGAATTCATAATACTGTATTTGTCAGTGGTTTATGACGAGCAAGTCAGTGCCATGCACCAGCTCTGTTGAGTCAGTTATTGTTCATTTGCAATTGTAAATTTCCTCTCTTCATTGACCAGATCTTCCAAAGATCCATGTTTAGTTTGCAATATGAAAAGCAAGCTATGTCTTGAATTAAGTTTTTAACATTGTCAGTTCTGATTTACAACTTCAGGTTTCTTAGTGCTGCACAAACCCATCTGTATCATTTAGCCAAGCCCAACAAAAGAAATATTAAGACATCTTTTCCATGCATAGTTAATAGCATTGTTAGGCATTTTGGTACATCTGTTAGCATGTCAAATACAATCCTGGAAATAAACACAAGAAATTCTCCCTCTCTAGTTTCAACTTGGTACTCATTTCCTGATTCTAACAGTCACCACCTGCAGCAGTGTATTAATCTACGAATTCCTTCTAAACCCCAAATGGCAGCAGGATATTAGCAAACAATTACATCAAACACAGTGCTCCAACTTGTGTCAAGTGTTACAATCTATTTTATGAAGTTTCCATTTCTTCATCATAAAGTCTCAGTTCTCTTATTTCTGCAAGGAAGATGACTTCTCATCCTCCCTCTTACACAAGACCTTGCTGACATCTATACAAAGGAAAGCTGGGAGAAGAGAGCAAACTTTGATACATGTAAGAACAGGGCAAGCACACCATGATGCTTTTAGCAAGTGCTATCGCAGCCTCCAACCATTAGCTCCTGAGAAACTTCCTGGATCAAGGATGGCTTCTCTCTATCTACTTAATAAATGCAGCAGCTTTCCTCTCCATGAGCTTGCCTAACCTGGCTCTGAACCCAGGTCAGCCTTTAGAATCCATACTATCCCCTGGCAAAGAGTTCCCCAGCTAATTACACAGTGGGAAGAACCACCTCCCCTTGCCTGGTTTGAACCTGCCCTGGCCTGGCCTCACTAGTTTTGCCTAGTTCCGGGAAACAACAGAAGAAAGCTGAGCTTTATCCCATTCCTGGTCCATTTCTGCCTCTCTCCCCCAACCATCATTTCCACAAACCACTGACACATCTTCCTTCTTGCTGCCTTTTCAAAGGTAGGAAGTTTTAGACTGATTCATAATTCCTTGCTTGGAAACTACTGGCCATGTCTGTGGCCTCTCCCTGAAACGTCCTTCTCCATCTCCAGTATCCTTTTTGAAACAGAGTGACCCAAAAAGGAAGGCAGTGCTCAAACGACAGCCACACCACAGACTTACAAGGCAAAGAATTCATTTTCTCCTTCCTTATCCAAGGAAATATATGCACTAAAAATCCCATCACAGCCACATCTGAAATGCCTCAAAGATGAAGAACTATGAAGATGTCTTGCCAAAACCAGAAAACGTGGGAGAGTTAAAAGGCAATTCTGTAGTTCTTTTCACACATCTCATTGGCTGCCCAAAGCATCAGCAATATTAGACTTACAGTGGATCACTCAGGATTTCCCCTGCTGGCTGTTATACGTCAGCTGTGTGACAGCACAAAACATCTTCATAATACATTTTAATAAGGGACTAAGAAGAAGAAAACCATGTCAGAATTTTATTATTTTACTTTTATCAAGCACAAGTATTTTCCACAAAACTGCAGGAGTTCTTCTTTCCCCCTTATGCTTGCATTATTTTCAATCACCCAAGCAGAAAGAAAAATCTATCACTTCCTCTGCTCAATTTCATCTGTGCTCAAGCATAGCAGCACTCTCCTCACTATCCTTGTGATACCAGCACCACCAGCTTCATTAGATTCCTAACATCCTACCAGCAACTGCAGCAGGAAGATGATGGACACAAATGGCGCAAATATACTGTGATCCTGGTGAGAATCAGCCCTGGGGCTAACGGTTCCACGTCCCTGCACTGAGAGTAAAAACAGGTACATTTAAAAGACTTTGGCCTCATCACAACAAAACAGCTTAAAAAAATAATCTGATCACTGTCCTTTAAATACAGACAATCCAAATGCAGAAAGAAAAGCACACTGACATTCTGAGTTTTATAACTGGGACTACACAGCACTGGATTTCAAAATAGTAAAGGAATAGTTCTCAAAATCAAAATTCCTAATACAAATCACATATCAGAATGATTATGGTCAGATAAGATGTAATTAGGACCACAGTTTTCAAGATAAAGACTCCTGAGTGCCTGACAGAGTCTGTGATGGCAATTGTGCAGTCACTACATTATTTACAGCCACTTACAGCAGAGGACACATCAGCTCTGTAACTCTGTGCTGAAGTCCTCTAAACTCGTTTAGGATACAAGGTTACCATCCTAGAATCAGAACAAAATTTTAAATGCAACTAAAACAAAGAATGGGAGGAAGAGTAACTACAACGTTAGTTACAATTCCTGATGAAAAGTCATGATCCACAGCAAGTTCCACAGCACAGCTGTCTTAAGGTTAATACTTAGACCACATGCTTGAAAACAATATTTTACAGCTCAAACTCTAAGATTCTATTAGATCATTCTGATTTTTATGTAAAGAGTCAGGAATCTACACAGACATCATTGCTTCTCCATAGTTCCTGTTTTAGATGCTTTGCTTTGTCACAAAGGGATTTCCAATCTCTTAGGTCAGTTCCAAAGAAATGGTTGTCTACAAAGTTTGTTATTTTTGCTGTAGCCCTGTGTCTATCTGGCATTACCATTCCCCTGGGACATCTGATTTTTGTCATCATCTGCTAATGACATCCAGTGTTTCCTAAACTCCAACATTTCATGTGTCTCTTCCTCTTCACATCATGACAGATCCAAAGCTATGAGCTCCCATTTGACTCATGTGAAAGGAACAAGATCAGCCAAATGTTAGTAGTTTTCATTTGTTCCTGCAATCAACTGACAGTCACAAGTGACAAATGTAACAAAAACCCCCAAACTCATCCTAGGCAACTCTATGAGCAACCACGGAACAGAGCAAGGATGAAAACACAGAAGCTTGTCCTTAGCCTACATAAGAACACACAATGACAACAGAACTGTGCAGTCAAATTTACAGAATCCTGACCATCCAATCCATCTCTACAGACACCAGTTATTCTTTGAGGTCCTATGGAGAGGACTCAGCAACTGAGCTACACAGTATTCCTCAGTTGCTACATAATTTCAAATTTTCACACTAAAATTTGTTAGTCTACATCTAAAGTCGGCTTCCTCTCCCATCTATTCTGTTTCTGGCTGAAAGAGAAACAAATTATTATTGGCCTTGTGAATGCCACAACTTGCTTTCAAATTGCAGTCTTAGATATCCACAGGCTCCTAAGAAGTTCAACAACAGCAACAAAAAACCAAAACAGCTTGCAGTTAGAGACCTTCAAATCTTTATACATGGTTCCCCATCCTTACACAGAGACTGGAAAATGTAAGCTCTACAAATAAATAAATATCACTCTAAAGGTATCTTCACACCAGTAACTTCCAATAGTAACTGTAACAACAACAATTTTAGCAGAGACTTCTGGCAGTTATGGAATGATAAATTTATTGACTGCGAAGGCAATTCAGAAGAAAGCTACACTGTGGGACAAAACTGGTGTCTCTAACTGCCATAACCCAGAAGATTCATCTATAATTAGAACAATGATTATGGCTGATAGCAGACCAGTAGTCTGCTATTAATTCTGGCTTCAATGTTGAAGCTAAACTAGCTTTCACAATAATGGCAAAAAAGTCACGTTGTTTCCTAACTACATAAAGTCACACAGAACAGGAAGTGACAGCAAAACACTTAAATGGGGAACTGGAAAGTGCCAGGTTGTACGTATCACATGATTAGAAACACTATTCTGAGAACTATCAGCTCAGATTTAGACCAGTCTGACGGATCAGTCTGCAACTTTTAGAAAAACAGCTCACTTATAGCCACAGTTAAGCAAAGCTGATCTATATCTACTTTGCAGTAACTTTTTTTTCCCTAAGCTGGCTGGCAAAAGTTACTTGATACCAACTCAATCACTTTAACAGTACTTCTAAAAGCATCCCTTTAACAGAAATTAAGAAAGTACATCTTTCAACTTTAGAGAAAAATAAGTATTGGAATTCAGTTTCCAATGTTCCACAAACTTATTATTCTCATTGTATTAGAGCTCTCCACCCAAATTCTATACATACACTAAAGCTGAAAAATTCACATGGTAATTTTTAAGAAATCTGCAATGAAATGTAATTAACAGTGTTTGAAAGGTGGTTGTGTCAGCTAAAGTACATGATACACAACTCATACTTTCCTTTGTTAGGTATTTAAGGGCAAGAGGTCAAATCTTATCAGCACACATCCAGCTAAAACATGTTTGGATTGTATTCTGGCCTCCCAAGAATGTGGCTCTGGGAGACAGGTTTTATTCTCAGCAATATATATGCATCTCCACAGCAGTTTGCTACATTCCTGTGCAGGGAGAAGGCACCCAAGGGGGCCCCAAACTGCACAAGGTAAGTGGTGTGCTGTAATTTATTTAACAATAGGTAAGCCAGAAAAAGAGAGAAGGGGAAAAATTCAGTCCTTGGCAGAGCTCTACTGATTATTATGGACCAGAAAGGAGTATTTCTTCACCCTACATAAATCACTGTGAATTATCAGCAAACCTAGCCAAAAACTGCTTTTCTTGAAATCCTGGGGGGAAAAGCCTTTACAAAAACCAGCTACAACAGCTACACTTCCACTGGCAATGGCTCTTCTTCTGCTCTGTTCCTGCCATTATTTCTCTCTTATATTTAATGTTTATAAAGCATTCTGGGACTAAGCAGTCAGTTTTGAAAAACACCTTACAAGATAAAGTCATATTAAAGCTATTTCAACGTGATGGGCTCAGGCTGGCTTAAACAGAACCAATGCACTGGGGACACACAATCCTAGGCTATAATAATGTTTTACATTTCTATACTGCCTTTCACCCAGAACTCCAGAATTTGGAATACATGAAATGCCAAAGAATGACAAAAGCAAACTGCACAACAGAGAACAGAGGTGTGTTTGGCAAAGATGCTATGGTAGATCCTCCCTCTTACAAAGAATTTCATGGCATTTCTGATACCTCCTCTAACCAGAACTCAATGGGCCAGTAAACAGATGTGCAACTTGGTTTTTCTTGCTTCGCCATCAAGGACAGTTTGATTAGAAAAGCTGCTCAGTATCCAAACATCTGAAATTCTCAATTTGTAAAGCAGAAATTATACTTCAACATCCACAATCAGCATACCACCTCAGCATAAGGCTGTAAAAAAAGTACATGAAACAGAGCATTCCAGTTGATACCGAACTACAAGCTGTGTCCCAAATGTTTTCTGTAAAGCCACTCATTCTGCAGTGGTGATCCAATGAATGACATCACTGAAGCGGATCCAGGTGAGGTCATTTGACAGGACATGACCTTAGGAGGACAGCCTAGGTGATACGTTTACCACAGAGGGAGCACCTTCCCACCCAGCATGTGGCACAGCATTAGGTGCATGAAAACACCGCTCAAGGGCAATGCAGTGAACAGAGAACACTTAAAGCACAAGCACTGTTTGTTCTCTAGCCTTCATGTATCACAGGATGATAAAGGCCCCTGAAACAGCCCTAGAAGGCCTCTGACATCCTTGCCAAAGCTAAAATGTGTATCCCATACTTCACCTGATGAGCTCTGAGGTCAAATTAAGTGGGTACAAACCCTGCAATGGAGGATAATTAACTATCCACTTAATGGCCAGTAAGTATTCAACCCAACTCCTCAACATGGTGATGGCTTTGCCAAGTCGGGTACCACAGACAAGGCAGGGTAACCAGGAAACCAAAGGTCATTGGGGATCAGACACCACACAGACACCAAAACTACATCAAACAGGGCATAACTCCGCGACTTGCATTCCACAGCGAACAGAGCTGGATGGCATGATGCCCTCCGAGGCGAAACACCTCCAGAGCGGTGAGTCGGCAGGCGCACTGCCCACCCCACCACGGCAGGCAAAGCCCCTCTGCACCGCTGGCAGCCACCCCTGCTCCAGACCGGCACCCGCAAGAGGCTCAGCAGCTGCCAAACCATACCCGACCTGGTCTGCCCCGAACGGGGTGATGTTGGCCTTGACCGAGCCGACGCCCAGCCCCACGAGGACCAGTCCCACGAAGGTGGCGGTGGCGCAGTAGCGGGTGGCTCCCACCTGCGAGCAGGGCGCCGGCGTGGCGTTGGTGGCCGGCGAGGAGCAGTTCTCCACGGGGAACAGGGGGATGTCCCCGCAGAGGCCCTGGCGGGTGTGCGGCGCGGCGATGACGGGGAAGGCCAGCATGCCCAGCAGGTACAGCGCCATGCTCAGCAGGATGGTGCCGAACTTGCCGAGCAGCGCGTCCGCCAGCCAGCCCCCGAACGGCGACACCAAGTAGGTGATGCCCATGAAGAGCAGCAGAGCCTGGCTCGCCTGGGCGCCCTCCCAGCCGTAGGGAGGCCCGTTGAGGAACAGCACCAGGTTGGAGGTGACGCCGTAGAAGGCCACCCGCTCCAGCAGCTCGGCCAGCAGCACGGCGGCGCAGGCCAGCCGCCGGCCCTCGAAGGCGCTGCCCACCGCCGCCGCCGCCGCCCGGCCGCGCTCCCCGCTGCTCAGCAAGGGGCTCCGCTCGCTCGGCTCCGGCTCCTCCATGGCCGACCCGCGTCCCCCCGGCCCGGGCCCCGCCGCGCTCCCCGCCCGCCCTGAGGGAGCCGCCGCGGCCCCGCCTCCCAGGGAGCGGAGCGGTGCTATTGGCTGAGGGCCCTGTCACTCCGACGGACACGCCCCTCTCACAGGGCAGAAGCGCAGCGCTATTGGCTGGAGGCGCTGTCACTCCGCTAACCCCGCTCCGGCTCAGGGAGCGGCGCGTTGCTATTGGCTGAGGGCGCTGTCACTCCGCCGGCCGTGCCCCACGCGGGACGTGGCGGGGCGGAAGCGGCGGGCCGAGTCGGGCCGTGAGGGGTCGCGGCGGGGCCTGAGGGGGTTCCTCGGGCCCGAGCTGTGGGCTGGTGACCCCGGGGCTTCGCCGGGGAAGGGAGGGAGAGAGGGAGGCAGCGAGTCTCTCCCCACTCGTGTCCCCTTGCCCCTTGGACTCTGATGCCGGGCTCACGGTGGGAGGGTGCAGCAGGGAAATGGGTTTTCCTGGAATCGCAACAGTTCCGGTTGGAAAGGACATCTGGAGATCGTCCAGTCCAACCCCGCTGCCAGGGCAGGGTCACCTGGAGCAGGTGACACAGGAAGGCGTTCAGGTGGCTTTGGAATTCCCTCCCAGAGAGGGAGATTCCACACCCTCCCTGGGCAGTTCCAGAGCTCTGCCACCCTCAGCGTAAAGGAGTTCTTCCTCATGTTGAGGTGGAGCTTCTTGCGTTTTAATTTAAGGCCATTGCTCCTCGTCCTCTCGCTGGGCACCACTGAGAAGAGTCTGGTACCATTCTCGTGCCTTTGAGATATTTCTGTGCATTAATGAGATCCCTTCTCAGGCTTCTCTTCTCCAGACTGACCAGGCCCAGCTCCCGCAGTCTCTCCTAACAGGGATGCTCCAGACCCCTCATCATCTCTGTGGCCTCCAGTGGATCATCTCCAGCAGCTCCTTGGCCTGAGAAGCCCAGAACTGGGCACAGCACTCCAGACATTCCCCAGCACAGCCAAGTAGAGGGCTTGGGGTTTTTTATGATTCTTTAATGCATTAGTTCAGGATTGTCCCACAACAAGGCCTTTCTGCAGGAATATGGGATAAATGTGTGCTGCCGACGACTGTTTCTGTGTGTGTCCTGCAGCCCCTGGTGCAGGAGTGGGCACAGCTCAGTGCCCGGGGTGTGCCCAGTGACTCACCAGCAGCTGGTCCCTGTGAAGGCAGCTTTGCCTCAGCAGTGCCTGCAGGAATTCCATAAGTACACATGGAAAATGAACACTCTGGCCTGCGTGGAACAAAGTGTGTGATTAAAACGAGAAAAAAAATTAGTGGTTGCAGGATCAGAACCCTAAGATGTGCTGTAGTTCCACCATCACGTGTGTTGAGCTAAAGGTCATGAAAGCATGAAATTGTCTTGAACAGCAGATCTTAAAGTCCTATTTTTGGCCAAAACAAAGTGGGGAAAATACTCCTGGTTGTGTGTTTTTAGTGAAAAAGGTAAATTGATTGACATCATATAGTTACACCAAACATCCAAGTATGACTTTAAATTTTTGGAGCAGCGTTGGTAATTGAGCAAGTGATGCTTGTAAAAGTAACTATATTCATTTAATAATGGGCTTTTGTAAATAACATAAAAATGACTCATTAAATACATTTGCTCTCTTAACCAGCTAACAGCTTTTATGACAAAGGACAATAAGGAACAGGCAACCAGCTGTACAGACATCTCTTTGTGAACTACTGTAACGTGACTGATTCTGTAATTTACATTTTGGCTTTACCCAGCTTAATACAGTGCATCATATCAATTGTGATTACATTTCCTGAGGAGTCTAGGAGTATTTTCTGGAGACTCAAATAAGTGCACTTTGAGTTATTGTGCGTTTTGATATGTGCAGATATCACATTCTAGGCCTGTCATATGAGATGTGAGATTTCTATATTGACCTATGCACTTCACTATGTTGAACAGTATTTGAAATGTACATTAAAAAATGTTATTTAAATCTTCAGGTATTGAGACATAGGTACTCTCATTAAAATTCAGAAGTTACTGTTAGAACTCAGACATTCTCTCTGGCAGCTCAAGAAGGTGGTTTGTTTAAGACATCATTATGATACATCCATGACCCTTTCTTTGAACACAGTGAATACGCCTGTGTTTTCAGAGACATGCTGCAAAGACTTCGAGACATTTTTTTTTTCAGTCAAGGCCTATATAGCATAACAACCCAGAGTTATCATAAATAGTAATAAAATGTTAAGATCTCTTTGAATGTTTCCTTTATTTTCTCTTTATTTCTCAGGTGACTGGTTAAGTTTCCTCGTTTCTCATGGAGCAGGCCTTGTCTTACTTTGATGTTTGCATTTTTGTCTTCTTTGTGTTGCACACTAAATGTGTTGGATAGCTTTTGTCTGGGGTTGGAGCCACGGTGCTGAGAAGTTACAAGGACCAAGCCATTTGCCATTAGATATCTCATGCAGATCCCAAACCTGCAGCTTCCTTTTAACCCAAAAAGTGTCCCCATTTTGGATCACATAGGCTGTTTCAGGCACAGGGCTGCAGCAAGGGGGTGAGGTTGGCACACACACACACACACACACAAACACACACGCACACACACACACACACTGCCAACCTCAGTGCTGTGCAGCTGCATGACCTGTGTCGTGTGTGGGAGATCCTGGAAGCAGGAGGGTCTCTTGGGGAAGAATTTAGAGTAGAATGTATCAGGAGACTGAAAGGCAGCTGTGGAAGCCTCGAGCAGACCAGCGGACACATTACAGGTCACTCTGATAACTGAGCAGCAGTAACTAATGTGACTGGTGCTAGATTTGAGGGTGCTAAGTGCTCTCAGAAGCCCAAATATGCTCCATGAGGGCCACTTCAAGCCCAGAATCCTGGCCAGATTGACAAAAGCCCTCAACATTTCAACAGGGTTGGGGTTTCATGCCAGAAACTTTTTCTAAAATGGTGATGAAACTAGCTCGGTTCTGCCTACCCTTAGATTAGCATTTATGCTATTTTTAGCATTTCTGCAAGATTTATTGCTCTTCTAAGTTGTAGCCGTATTTCTTTAGTTCAGATGGAGTTTAAAATGGCCTGCACAATGTTGTGCTGGATTACTTCTAAGTGATAACTTAGTGAGGTGCAGACAGTTGAGCACTGCTCTGCAGCATAAAGACTCATTAGCAAAACATGAGTCTGCCTACTAAAATGCTTACAATTTACCAGAACACACTCCAGTATGTGTCTTTATCACTTCTAAACCTTCAATTCCAGAACACCTGTCATCCTCAGAGATCCACACAAGTCATCTGAAGAAGTACTGTTTCAAAAATTATTACCTTTAAGAGCTTTTCTCTGTACGTGGCGTATTTTTCTCCCTCTCCCTGAGGGAGAAGGGAGACTTGAAGAGTAATTTAGGCCACAACAACCCGTCACTGCAGTCTGCAGACCACCTTTCCCTGTCTTCTCCAGCCCTTGGGGAAACAAGCATGTGTGGCCCTGTGATGAATGACATCAGGGAATCAGACCAGGTTATAAGCAAGGAAGTTGGTTTGCTGTTCAGTCCCCTTTGTCATCTTTCTCATGCCCACAAATGTCCTGCATGCGTTCTCAATGGTTTTATAAGATGTTCAAGTCCATGATATCTACAGTCTCCAATCAATCTCCCGACAGACTCCCTAAACTGGCCTCTGCCTTCCTGCCCACTGCCCCACCCATCTGTGCTGTGTTTCTAATTGAGGTGAACCCCTTTTATCCTGAAGATAAAACTGCCTTGATAGTTTGGGATACACTTTTATGGTCCCAGGTTGGGGCTCTTTTTCTCTTCCCTGTCCCGAGGTATCTTCGGATCCTGCCTGCTTCTGTGGAGGCTGTGGTTCCTCACCAGGCCTTTCCCTTGCTCCCACACACCTGTGGCTCTGCTTCATCATACCTTTGGGGTGGTCTTTGGTCATCCTCTTGCCTCGTTCTGTGGATATCACACTCCTCTGGCTTTCCCGGTTGTTGGCACCTTATTTTTTTTGTTCTGCCTGTATCGCCGCACCAGGTTGGAAGAGAACTTCTGTCTTCTTCGAGCTGACTTCCAGCCCAAAAAGCTCAGCAGCCTCTGCAAAGCAGGATGTTAAGCGCTGCAGAGCTGCTTCTGTGTGAGCAACGAGGGCGGCATCGTCAGCAAAAAGAAGCTCCAAGACAAGGTGATTGAGGGTCTTGGTGTGGGCCTTCAGTCTCCTGAGGTTGAACAGGCTTCCATCAGTACGGTATCGGATGTAGATGCCATTTTCTTCATCAGCGTCTGCCGTGGCCCTTTGGAGCATCACACTGAAGAATATTGTGAACAGAGTTGGTGCCCGGTACCAACCTCCGCTGATGTTCCTCCCTCCCTCCCTCCTTCCCTCCCTCCCCGGCGGTCTCCAAGGTTCCCCCCAGCACGTCATCCCTGTGGCCGTGCAATGCAAACACACAGGGCCATTCCGAGCGCCGGGGCGGCCCCAGAGCTGGCACAAGCCCGCGGGCCCGGCTCGGTAGCCAAGCGCCCTCTGCCCGGGGGCAGCGCGGGGGATCCGGCGGGGCCGCTCCGCAGCGCCGCTTCCGGGGCCGCGGCCAGGTGAGGAGGAGGAGGAGGAGGAGGAGGAGGAGGAGGCGGCGGCGGGGCCGTGATGAGGCTGCTGCTGCTGGCGTGTCTGCGGGCACGGACCGGCAACGCCACCACGGCCGCCAGGATACAGTGAGTGCCATGGGAGCGGGCAGAGGGGCACCCCGGGCAGGCGGCCCCGCACACCGGGGCAGGCAACACCGCACCCCGGGCAGGCGGCCCCGCACCCCGGGGCAGGCAACACCGCACACCGGGCAGGCGGCCCCGCACCCCGGGCAGGCAACACCGCACTCCGGGGCAGGCGGCCCCGCACACCGGGGCAGGCAACACCGCACACCGGGCNTCCGGGGCAGGCGGCCCCGCACACCGGGCAGGCAACACCGCAGACCGGGCAGGCGGCCCCGCACTCCGGGCAGGGAACACCGCACCCCCGTGCGCTGCCCGGGCTGGCTCTGTGGGGCCGGGTTGCGGGGTGGGCGGCTCTGTAGGGCTCTCTGGGCCCGCCCCCGGTGCGGGTTGCGCTGTCGGTGTGGCCATGCGGGGCTCTCTGGGCCCGCCCCCGGTGCGGGTTGCGCTGTCGGTGTGGCCATGCGGGGCTCTCTGGGCCCGCCCCCGGTGCGGGCTGCGCTGTCGGTGTGTCCATTGCGGGGCCCCCCAAGGGTCACCCACGCCCCGCTCGGTGTGCATGGGGGCTCCCGAGGCTGCGGGATGCGCGGGGTGAGACACGAGAGCAGGGAGGGAGCTCCGGGATAAGGATCTGTGCGGGAGCCGCTCCTGGTGCTGCCCGCGCCGTGGGGTTGGACACGCGGCTCTCGGCGGGGCGGGCACGGAGGCTGCGGGGAGCACCAGGACAGCATCAGTGTCCCTAAGGTGCGGATAACTGAACCGCAGGAATAATCCTGATGTCCAGATAACAGAACCACATCAATATTCCGTAATGTCTGGATAACAGAACCACAGGAAAATTCCTGATGTCCAGATAACAGAACCACAGGAATATTCCTAATGTCTGGATAACAGAACCACAGGAATATTCCTAATGTCTGGATAACAGAACCGCATCAATATTCCCTAATGTCCAGACTACCAGAACGGCAGGAATATTCCTAATGTCAGGATAACAGAACTGCATCAATATTCCTGATGTCTGGATAACAAAACCACAGGAAAATTCCTGATGTCCAGATAACAGAACCACAGGAATATTCCTGGTGTCCGGATAACAGAACTGCATCAATATTCCCTAATGTCCAGACTACCAGAACGGCAGGAATATTCCTAATGTCAGGATAACAGAACTGCATCAATATTCCTGATGTCNAATGTCTGGATAACAGAACGGCAGGAATATTCCTAATGTCTGGATAACAGAACTGCATCAATATTCCTAATGTCTGGATAACAGAACCACATCAATATTCCTAATGTTTGGACTACCAGAACCATAGTAATATTCTCAATGTCTGAATAATAGAACTATATGAATATTCCTAATGCCTGAACTAACAGATCCACAGGAATATTCCTAATGCCCAGACTACCAGGGAATATTTCTAATGTCCCCATTTAGCTCCCTCTGTGACAGGTGGCAGAAGAATGTGGCTGACAGCACTGCTGAGGGCTTTGCTGTGCGTGCAAGCTTTGTTAAAATAAAACAGTCCCTGTAAAAAGGAGAAAATTTCCCCATGGTTTTGGCCTCTCGAGGCCTGAGATAAGGATTTGGTTGCATTTTATCTAAAAGTCATCCACAGTTTAGCTGTTCCCTCAGCGTGAATCCCTTGGGATAGCCTTGTGCTATTAGTAGTTTTCCCTGACCTTGATCGGTGTATTATCACATCTGGAATGGTATGCATAGGAACAGTCTTCTGGCATCAATTTTCACACCAGTTGTGTCATCCCAAGTTCAGTCTCAGCTTTGTGCAGGGCTCCAGGGTTGTATAAGGTAGAGGTAGAACAGACCTGCTGCCTCTGTCAGTCACCCAGGAACTGGAGATGCAAAGCAAATGGAGCATAAAGACCAGAGACAGCTGAAGTTTTTGGTGTTTTAGAACAATAATTGTTAATAAAATGTTGACATAAAACAAGTATGTTCTTAGGTTTATAACACATTTTTATACCTGTATGTATCAGCAGAGTTCCTGTTTGGTGGTTTCTGTGACATTCTGCATTTCCTTTGCTCTCACCAGATAATATGAAACTAGTTATTCTTGAGAACGTCAGTGCTCGTTCTTCCTCAATAAGAGGATTTATTCTACCTTTACAAATTAAATATTCACTTTCCTTCTTTCAATTCAATTTTGAAGAACGTCAGATAAACATTTAGCCTGTGGAGCCATTCAGAGCTAATCTAGTGGAAAGCAGGTTCTGCATTATTTCTGGTTAAAGTAAGCCTGAATAAGCCAGGCAAATAAACATCCACACTGTCTTTTAATTACACTGAGATTGACTGTGAATATGTGACCATACTACGTCATGGTACAGTGGCTTTGCAAGGTGCCTTTACATGAGTCACATCAGCAGCAATTTTGGTAGCCCTCTCCAGCTGTGACTTGTGATGGTGGCCTAAAGTAATGTGTTTTGGTATGAAAGGGTATAGATTTGGTGAGCTACAGCAGCTCAGCTAACGGGGGGGTTTACATATCACCGTGTTCATGCAAGCGTTTGCAGCTGTGTGAGCGCATCTGCAGTGACCCGTGCAGCACATCCACTCGCTGAAGGTCCTGTTGCTTCCCAGGAATACCTTACCCAAAGTGGATGCTGCGCTCTCATGCACAGAGACCTTCAAATGGAAGCAAAATAACGAGCGAAAGCTCAATTTAATTGGATAAAGGATTCTAACAGAAATAGCGCTTGAGAGTGAGGAGTGTCATGTGCAGTTCCTATTTTATAACCTTCCATAACTGCTATTTATAATAGTAATATAAATGAGCCTGTTCAGGGAAAAAAACCCTCTGATCAGGGAAAAAAGTAGGCTATTAGCTATGAATTAAGTCCCTCATCCTCACAAAAAGGCTAGTCAGGTGACAGCAATCACTAAAGCCATCCAATGCAGATAGTTCCATCTAATGTTGGTTTTCTTAAAATTTTATGCCATTAAAAAATAAATAAATCTGCATGTATCGCCAAAGGCTTAGGTACATCACTGCTCACACTAATTTGCCACACCTGAGGTTTTGTGCACGTGGTAACATTTGTATCATATATGTTAATGCACATAAAATATACATTCCAATTAATATTTTGCTTCAGTTCTACCTGCATACATGCCTATGAATGTATTAGTTCAGGTTTTCATATTGAGCCATGGCAACTTTCGTTTAAGTATAAATGAAACAGTGACATTGTCTCCGGGTTGGAGACTTGCCAGCATAGATTAACTTTATGGCTTAATAATACCGTGTATCCTATGTTTGTGATATTACAGCTGTTCCCATAACTGCTTCATCTTTTCATAAATAGGATATTCATTTCCTGAGTTTAAAGTAACTAGTGACAAAGGTACAAGAATCTAATTTGGCTAGAAATCAGCTTGCTACAACAAGTGGTATAATGGATGTGCTGTGAGCTTTATTTGTATTGTTGTGCATAATGTTTAATCACCTTAAAAATATGAGCAATGAGTAGAGAATACAACAGTAGGCAAAAGTAGTTGCATAGGCTGCCATTCGTCAGCCTTAGAAATGAGATCAAAGAGGGTGTCAGGAAAGGAAAGAAATTAATCTTCTCTGCTCCTTGAAGTGTTCTGTTCATCTTTTATTATTTGGTAGTAAGGAAGAATAGATATCTTGAATTAATTGGTTAATTAGAAAGATTTAGCTGAAGTATTTTGACAATATGTAACTATCCTTTGGAGAGGGTGAAATTGTATTGGTTCTCATTAAGTGGCCAGTTGAGATAGCCATTCTGTAAATCTTCAGGTAATCAGCTGCAAGAGAATTAAACACACAAATTCAATGCTGCTTATCATTTCTCTTTACAATTATTTTTTAGCTTTGACATTTACTGGAGTGATTCCAAGCCCAAATGTTTCTTCTGTTTAGTCTTACCCTGTGTGCCACCATTACAGTCCTGCAGGAGAGGAAGACAGAGCAAGTTTCACAACCATAGTACTTTAAATGAAATCATACTTTTAACTCGCTGTGCTTTAGCCTCAACCAGGCTGTGTTTGGAACTATAAAACTGTTTCCTTGTGTGAAAACCTGTAAACTGCAGATTCGTGTTGAAGGAGGGCCAGGAAAAGTGAGAAGTAGTGATCAATAATGTAGGAAATAAAAAATTAAACTTTGTAAAACCTCACTTGTTATTTCATAGTTGTGTTAGAGGAAAATGTTTTTCTGTAGAAATCCTAAATAAAGTGAAAACATGTCAGAAAAGGGTTGTACCTTTTGGCAGTATCTCTCTGCATGCAGTATAGATCTGGAGAAGACACTTAAAGTTTCACTTATAGGCTCAATGATTTCCAAAGATTATAAAAATACAACAACAAAAGAAATTATTTCCTGAATACTAAAATAAGTGGAACTGGGAAATACCTTGTCCAATATTCAGATGTGTATAAATATCACAGTGTAAGCAGTGACCAATATAATGTACTTTAATAAATGACCTTTCACACTTACTGAATGACTAAATTTTTCCTTTATGGTTTCTTCCTAGAAAAACACCCAAAATCTGGAATCTGACAGCCCAACTCCATTTTAGAAATATTATTCTCCCCAAGTCATGGCGTTGGCTTCCATGAGTTTCAGTAGAGGGGAAAAATAAGGCAAAGCAAGGCAAATTCTGGATCCAAGCAACAATCACTGTTCATTAAGTCATTTACTTGGAAATTGATCTACTACATAAAAAAAAAGTGATAGAAAATGTATCCTTGAGATTTAGCATTTTCAGTGTTGTCTTTGATTCCCAGACAGCAGGAGACATGTTCATTTTTATTTTTCATTCAGAAAGTATTTGTTTATAAAATGGCAAAATAATGTGAATACACAGTTGCCAGGAGGAGAGGAGATATGGGTAATATATCTCTTCTGTCTTGGCTTGATTCAGGGACATCTGCGACTTCATAGACAGATCAGTCTTCCAAAAAAATCTCCTGCAATAACTGCAGCACCCTCCTATCATGTTCCCTGATAACAGCATATGTGTGAAAACCATAGGCTGCTTTTGTCAGTTATAAAGATGAAAAGTCATTTAGAAAATATGAAAATATCACTAAACTTCGGTACTTAAATGCTACCCAATAACTCTGCTTCTACACACATGTATTTCCATATATGCATAATGTGAAGCCTGTGACTAAATGATACTGAACTCAGTGGAATGTTTATGGGATTAAGGCCTCTTTAAATCTGGGAGTTTGAATTATTCTGGGAATAATTTGGTAATTTTTCCATCATAAGATGTATGCAAATTCTTTATGTGCTCCTGAGTAGAATAAAAATGTGCGTGGGGAAAAAAAATGATGTAATAGAGGTAATCCACAATTTCTGAGCCTTGGAACACTCGAGGGAGCCCCTCTCTGTTTACTGCAGAAACAGCTGTTATTCCACAGTGAGATCTGGAGATGTGGAGATGTGGAGGAAAAGTATTCATTCCTAGTATAGTAAAAAAAACCACCAAAAAGTGAATTTCAATTGAAAATCCAAGATGGGTTTCTTGATTCCTGATGTCCTGAGAGAGTTATTTTCAAATTAATTGTAATATGCAAACATATTGCTTGTACATGATAGTGATTTATGGTAATTGCAATCCTGATGGGAAAAAAAATCCTTTTAGACTATTTAATGAGCACCTGTGAAATTATGGAATGCATACAGGAGCATCCCAAGTATTTGCCCGAGAGATTTTCTTTCCACAGCTGTGAGATTTGGGCATCATTATTTAGATATAAATTGAGAGCCTCTTTCAAAAGGCAAGCAGGTACTTGGAACCACTTCATGGGACAACTGATGTAAATAATTGCCCAACAGTGTAAATAAGGAGTTTACAATCTGGCTGTATTTTATTACTTATTAGTACTTATTATAATTTATTGGTCTTGCTTCAAACAGTGAAGTTAAAAGTAAAAGGAGTTTCTTTTTAGGCTAAGGAGGAAATGCAGTACCATATGTTGTGCCAGTGGAGCTCTGTCTGATATAGTGCTAATACGTTCTTTCCAAGGCCTCAAGACATTTTACAACATTTTTAGCACCAATTCCTGCAGTAATGACTAATTTCTGCAGGACAGAAAATTACATTCCTTGGGAGGCTATGAAATAATCAGGAAAAGAAAGAGCCACATTATCCGGGAAGCCATCGAGTTTGGAGGATTTTAATGCCAGAACAATTAATACACAAGGAGAAATAAATCAACTGGAACAATATGTAATAAGCAGAAAACATTCTTGTGGTCTTTTTAGAACTGAGAAAATGTAAACACTGCCTGTGCGCTATTCCTATCAAAACATGGCTTTTCTCCTGTATGTTTTTTGGCTACATTGAGAACTGATTGTGGATTCAGTGGGAGGAATAAAGCTGTTTGTAATCAATCTGTTGCTTGACTTTGGCAGTCTTTGAATCAAGGTTTTAATACGAGGAACCATTGTATATAAAGATGAATGGATAAGTTGACAATAAGGGGAGTTTATTATTGGTTTGGATTGGGTTTTTGTTTCCCTTTTAGCAACTGAGATTTTTAAAACAGGCTGTGAAGGTGTTTGTGTATATTACTTTGATGTAGTTTTTCTGCTTATACTTCAGTTTTCCTGTGCCTGTTTTACAAATGGGTGAGCTTAGACAAGAAGCAACTAAACCCACAGTCAGACAGAGAAGGAATACAATTCAGTTTCCTGCTTTTCTTGATGTACTAATCTTTTTTGGATGTTCTGTATTTTCAGTATCATTAATTGGCTGGATGTATTTATGCTTTCTTCATTTAGTGGCCTTTCTCCAGAACAAGGATCTAAGAATCTCTAAGACCAGGGTCTAACACACAGTTCAAAAGGAGACTTTTAAGCATAACAAGTTGAAGGTCAGTCAGGAAAGATCCTGGTCATACTTAATTTCTGCAGATTTTCAAAAGTTACCTTGATAAGGCTTTGGCCTTGAGATGGATGCGAATTATGTTGCTTGGCAGTGTGCCTGTGGCTTCACAGCCATGAAGGTAACAAAGATTTTCCAGGAAAAAAATGAACAACCTTGTAAATTGCTCCATCATTGCTTGAACAAAACTGGCGTGAAGTTGAATGTCAGAGCAAAGGTTTTGATGAGACTTCATCGATACACTACCATGCCTATAAACATAAATAGTATCTTTGTTATTCTTTTTCTGTTTGTCCCGGTCATGAAGGAGTCATCTACATGCTGCAGGTCACGTCTGTGTTCTTAAAGATGCTTTCATGTATGAAAGTGCAGCTGAAGTCGCAAATCTGACCTCCACGGACAAGTTTGATGCAGCCCTGGCCATTCATCTTTACAAAGGAGGCAGACTTCTGCAAGGTAACCCTCTTTCTGCTTTCCAATAAAAATACCTCTTTAAAGAAGTACTGCAAGAGAAGAGAATGGCCACTAACATTTATAAACGGCCATAAATTTATAAACCCACACAGAGTGTTGTTATCCTCTTTATCCACTTCAACAAATGTTCCGAAATGCTGAAAATCTTTCTCTGTGGGGGGAGCTGATCCAGAGAGGAGAGAACTAAATAAATGTGCTTTTAAAGCACGTAGTGCATTTCATAATTAAGTACTTTAACTACATCAAGATAAGAGCATTACATTAACGTTAGGATACTCTCAGCAAATGTGCTCTTTCAGAGGACAATGGCTTGGCTAAGTATAGCTGAGGTCAAATGGAAGAAAGCAGAGAGGCTAATTTGATTTTTCTGCTCAAAAATGAGTCCGGGTTTTTGGGCATGAAATAACTTTGAGATGCTGTTCCTGTCAGCCAGCCTATAGGAGACAGGATACTATCAGACAAATATCAAAATCTTCCACCTAGCCACGTAGAACAAAATTTTAGCCTTTTAATGATACACTAGAAACACTGGCTTTCAAAATTACAGACACTGTCACCTACTGAAATTGCATTATGTGTATCCATTTTTGAGATCACCTTTGTATTACATACATCTATTCACTGGAATAAAGGCACATAATTTCATACTTTCATCAGATCTCAGTGTTAGTTCTGTTGTGTTGGTTTTCAGAGTTCAGAAGTGCCCCCGCAGTTTGTGCTGGTGGGTTTTCAGAAAGCCTGAATTGTGGTGTCTGGCATGTTTCTATGCCTTTTGTTACAATGGAGCTCTGATTTCAGAGGGGACCCTAGAATACAAGATGGTCTCTGCTAACATATGTATTAAGAGTTCTCTTGTTGGAATATAGAGATGATTGCTTTTGACAAGACCTAGGATTGTTTTGGAAGAGGCTTATGGAAAGTCTGAGAACGATGTCTTTCTTTCTTTTTTTTCCCCCTTTTGCTAAGGAACAAAAAATAAGGTTGAATTTTAAATGTTTATTATCGAAGTTTACTGCAGTTTGACTTGTATAGCGATGCCTGAATGCTGTTGCTATTAACTCTTCAAAATCCCAAGTGATCTGCAAAGCCCTGAACTCAAATGATTTACGAAAGCTCAGTAATTTAAATAAATCAGTCACACTGTTCCAAAAAGCATTTGCAATAAATGTAAGAAAAATAAACCAGAACCCTGTGAAAGGCAAGACAGTAAGTATTAAGATTGCTGGGATGATCACAGTCAAAGTGGAAGAGTTATTGTAGACTTCTTGGAGGAATAAAAAAGTGATTCAGAGGATGCTCCTGATTCGTGCAACGTTTAGAAATGTAGTGATTAGGGTCATACTGCTGGTACTGCCACACTACCAGTCTTTGGTCAAGCCTGGAAACTTCATTGACATGACTGGGGATGTGTGATCAGCACATGTAATAGCTGACATAGTAATTATTTGCTTTGATTAGAAGGGCAATATATATTTCATATGTATTACAGAAAGTCAGTCTCTTGAAAATTAGTGCTGTGGTGCTTTGATAGTGCACATTAATTCTCTTCACCTGCAAACATTAGAGCATAATATCTAAAAATGCCAAGGAAATTCTCTAAGTAGCCAGAATGGTAATTAGTTTTTCATTCTTCGTGTTTGTTGTTTCATTTACTAATGAGGAAATTAGCAATGCTAATAAATCTTCATCTTACAGCTCACTTAATTTTCAAATATATGTGTGAAACATAGGCTACATTTTCAGCCTTTATGAGCATATTTATTTTTGTTTCCTGTTTGGTTTAAGATTTCCTTATTTGCTTGGTTTTAACCTTGGATTTTAATTCTGAGAGCTCACTGAATTTAACCCCTCCCTACCCCTAAAGAACTGTGGAAGTGCATAGTTATTGTAGGGGGGGTTTCAGTGCCAAAACCATAAAAATTCGGGTTTCTCCAGCTTTCCTTTTCAAAGATTTTTGCTCAGATATGTGATACGGTATTCACCTCTGTGCTTTTTCACTCCTAGTATCCCCTCCTATTCGTGTTGGCAAACTGCTCATTGCAGCCGTTGCTTTGCAGGAAGCAGAATTCCTTTTGGGATCATCTTTGGAGGGACAGATGTAAATGAAGATGTCAAATGTGAGGAGAAACATCGGGTAATGGGAGCAGTGCTAGAGGAAGCCAGGTAAGAGCACGTGTGGAAGATTTATGAAAGGAAATTGCATTTTTGTAATGGTAGATCTTTTAGGAAGTGTTCCATAAGTGCCTGGAATCACTGGGAGATGTGTAGGCCAGCAGACAAAGACTGGGCTACTTGAAGTCCCTGTGATCTCTACATATTATTTTATGGTTCAATGATGAAAGTAGAACAGTTTCTTCATAAAATACTGTCTGTATGTGGTCTATTCGTTTTATATTTCCTGTGTTGAAATCGTTCCATCGTATTTGTCCGTGGAAGAGTTGGCAGAAGTAGTGCTGAAACTTGATCTCTTGGGTGGTAAATTTTCAAAAAGGCCCAAATCCCATTAAAAGCTAATGAAATCTGTGCCAGCTAATCCTCTGCTTTGTGTGCTGAATCATAACTTGTCTAGAATAATAGAACTATACATGTGATGAGGATATAAAATTCTGAGGCAGGTGAAAGAAATGAGATGAATATTAGCAAGAATACTTAACCTGGGATTTGGCAGCACATTGTCTGTAGAATAATCTACCTTATGGGAAGACACCATAAGGACAGCAAGTGATAGTTACTGTACCGGTGGACTGTGGTTTATTTGATGTGTTGTCATGGATACACTTTTATGCAATCAAATTTTTCTTACCAAAATTATTTTGGACTCTTTATATTCGCAGAGGTTTCAGTACAGAAACACACATCTAAGTATCTCCAGCAATATCCATGGAGTTCCCATTTGTACGCAACTGTTGTGGCCATGAAATGACTCATATTTGGTATTTAAATAATGAGTCTTTGGTAGTGCAAGTGGTTAATGGTAAATTAGTGGCAGAGGTATGATTATTTAAATATTTAACATTTATTAGTGATGGAGGTATGAATGTTCTCTTATTGTAGTAATATCATTAGTGATATCCATATGAATTAATGTCCATTCATTCACCACAAGGTTGGCCCTGTTTCCAAGGCCCTGTACCAAAAGTGCTCAATGTTTCTCCAAGTTGCTTTCTTTTTAAAACAGCTGTTTCTTAGTAAATTCTGGATTAAGTTACATATATTCAAACATATAAAATATTCTATATCGGAACTAACATGTATTGGGCGTTAAGTGCTTTCTGCCCATACAGACCAAGGTTCTCAGCAGTTTGACTTAAGTGAGATGACAACTGAAAATAACTGGCATTGTCCTGTTGCATCCCAGAATCAAACCTGTTCTCAGAGCCCTCACACTTGGCTTATTGACAGAGTGCTGCATCGAAAAGCAGATCACTCAAGTATAAGGAGCTTTTGTTCTTTTTTTACCCTTGCTAATACAATCCTTTCTCTGGATACATGAACAAAGAAGCAGAGGCTGAAGAAAGTCTTGAAGCAAATTCTCTCAATTTTTAGGTGAATAGACAAGGGAATATTTTAAGGGTGTTTTAAAGTCTGGAAAAGTTGCAGTGATGGGTCACTGTCATCATAAAATGTAGTTCAGGAAGTGATCAGAAATCAGGGGAAATGTCTGAAAACTAAAAAGGCTTTTGAGCATTTCTCATTGTTTCGGCATCCCAGAGAAGAAGTTTCCTTCTGCTTGATCCAGAGGTCTGTTGACTTCCAAGAGTGTTTGATCATATCCATGGTCGGCGAGTAAGCCCTTTTCTTATTGGAAAATAAAGCAATTTATGTATGTAAAGCTTCCTTTAATAGTTAGGCTTAAGTCTTACTAAAATAGGGGCTGAGATTGTCACTTCCCGTGTAGCCAGTGCAGTGGCTCACTGATGGCAGAGGTGACCCTACTGTCCTGTCTTCCTCTCCTCCTCCTCCTCTCTCTTGCTTGTGGCTGTGTGACCCGCTCTGCCTTGTGCCACGGCTGGGCTGCTTTCTGCGCGGGTTTAACTCACCGAATGGCATCAGATTGGCTCTTTGTTTCCTGCGTTATTTCCCCACCCCTTTAATAAGAGAAGTCAGCTTGTGGAAGGACACAAGGAGGGCGTCTCTCTGGTGGCAGTTGAGTTGCACAAGGTGAGATAAAACCGAAGCATCTGGATGTCTTGTCATACCCAGTGGTCCTGCGTGCAGACTTACCCAAGGAGAGCTTAACTACCTTGCTGAACAGAGCAGGGGGCTCTGCGTTCATTCACTGAGCACTGCAGCCGAGGCAGAGCTGCAGCAGTTCAGGGTGGATGTGGATTCAGACAGAACCTCCAGCAGGCTTTTATCTCCCGGTTTTACCTTTGCTAATACCACCCTGTGCTCTAGCTATTATTAGCTCACTTAACGCTGGCACAGATAGGCTGTTCTGTCTGTAGTGCCCTGTAAAATGTGGTAAGCAAACAGATTTTAAAGACACCACTTAATCACACTCATTGAAAAATCATTAGGGCATGTTCTTACTTCTTAGTGTGACTTGTAGTTGAAAGCAACTTAAGGTCCCATTCAAGACAAAATTTATATACCTGTTTACTTTTGTTGTCAAATAATCAGAAGTTATTCTTTAAATAGGTCTGAAGGAAAAGAGGAGGATATCTATTGTGTCAGCTAAATTTCAGCACTGCACAAAAAGAAAAATATATAAACCCAGAATTTCTGAGTGTGTGCATTTGATCCAGTCCTGTGTTTCAAATATCGCCTGTCACAAATACAGCTAATACTGCTTATGCAAAAACTGTGCTTTACTGAGTGTTCTTTAATGATAATTAAGTTAGGAACCTGGAGTATACTAATAGCTTGAATTTCCTATGGTATTTCAAAATGCATTACTGCATCCTTATGCAGTTTACAGTATTTTCTGTGCTATAGGAAAAGTAATTAATTTTCCCAGAAGTTATTCTGAATGCACCTCTTCTCCAGTATCATCACTAGTATTATTCATTGCATAGTTATTAAAAGAAATATTGATTTTTTCTTTCTTTCTTTATTGATTGCAGGGTTCTAAGCAGAAAGTACCATGAATTGTAGATTACTTGTCTGGTACAATATACCACCACATTCCATAAAACAAAGTATTGAACAGTGTCTAGCTTTATGAGTGTTTTGTTTTTAATCAAATTCCTCTAAATGGTGGTTGTACTCCTCTAGGGTATTTTTTTTCTATTGAACAGTATTTTGTAGACTTGGAAGCAACATCTTTTTATGCTTGTTAATGTGATGTATTGAAAGTATAATTGCAAAATCTGGGAAGGGAGCATGTGCTACTTGACAAAACAAGCATTTGCAAAGGCTTTAATAACCTTAAAGCTGTCAAGTTGTATATATGTGAAATTTATGGTAGTACCATCAAGCAGATACTACAAAACAAATGTATGGGACTACGGTTTGTTTCGACAAACAGAAGTAGGAGTTATAGTTCAGCATTTATGTGACTTTTCAGTGAATGACTGTGATTTTTTTCCTCAAATTCTAACATAACATCTCCAATGGAAAAGCACTGTTCTGGTTGTGACTTTGTGTTGTGCTTTATCTCTAACCATTGAGGTGTTGGCTCAGGACAGAAACATTTCATGAACTGCATGAAAAAGAAACACTGAATCATAAGTGAAATATGTGATGGCTGGTTTTATACTCAATATCTATACAAGTAATTAAAAAAAGGAATTTTGCTAAGCAGACACACAGTTTCTCATATGAAGGAGACATTCAAACATTCTGTCTCACAGGAAGAACAGTCTCCAGAAATGGCTCCATTTGTGGGTCCAGTTAACACTGAAGTTCCATTAAGAACATTCAAAGCATGTGTTTATGTTTCATTACAACTTAAAAGCTACATTAAGGCCCAGCATGTTCTTAAGATCTCTTTTGAACAAGGTTTCTTTATTAACTCTGACTTCATAAAAATACCTCATTTGAATTCTTGGTATTACACCAAGGTCCCAGTAAGAATAACTTGGTTATCTGGTGTGTTTAGAAATGAGGCTTTTGTTGGCTCTAATGAGACACCTAAAAATCAAAACCCCTAAAAATCATGTCAGTGGTGCTTTTAAATGGTCTCTGGCATAACTCCTCTGTTATGTGGAGTGATAGCCACCTATATACATTTCTCAGAGACACAGAAGTTTGTTACTCATTGACGGCTTTGACTGCTTAGAAATAAGGAGAGCACAGGAAATGCCAGGGTCCCACTCAGCTCCCTGCTCTGTGTGTTGGCCTCAACAAACTGGGGGATAGTCCCATTATTTAGGGTTTCTCTTGCTTTGAGGAAACCTCACTTTACCTTCCCAGGAGCTCTGAGTTGTGAAGCCCGAAGAGCCATTTGTTTAACCACTGTTTTCTGCTAAAGCAAATTCAAAGCCTGTCTTTCCATCTGTGATAATTTTTATAAGCCTCTGATCTTAGTTCTTATAAAGACTTTTTTTCTGAGGTACTTTTGTGTTTTTATCTTTAAACACTTTAAGCAGATGATCCCAACCATTTTTGTCCATTTAACTAGGTTTGCAGTGGCTTTCACGGTGAAAATGAAGGAGCTGGCAGCAGCAGAGTGGGTATGTTCACATGATGATGGTGATGCTTATAGTGTTAGCAATTGTGCATGCTCCTCAAATGTCTCCTAAATGATGCTAAAGGACTGCAGTGATCTTCATATTTGCTGTTTCTGTTTTTCCTTTCAGAGAAAGCATTTAATATTTATGTACTTCAACAGGTCAAATAGATCTGGCATTTAAAAGCTGTTTATTATTTAAAAAGAGAACAGAGCATTTTAGGAAGTGCTCCTCTGTAACATTTAAAACTAATCATTGGTGTTGTTATCGAGTTTCTCCTGATGCCATATTGTTTCTTTTTGCATCATTTAATAAACTTTACGTTGCCAAAATTCCTCTTGACAGCATCAGTTATAATAAAGGATTTTGAAGAATAATTTGAAAAAGCTTGCTTTGTCAACACTGGCACAAGAAAGTAGCAGGGTGTGAGGAGAAGAGAAAAAATTGAAATAGTTTCAAAATCAGCACCTCAAATGTTTTTAGTACTCAACTTTGATATTACCCAAACACCTCTGGGTTGATGGGACTCATTCAGTGTTTTGGGTGTCTGGGACAGACAGGGAATGGGGGGCAAGTCTGTCCAGTCCTAAACTAAAATCCCACCTGCTGAAATGTGTCTGAAATGCTGGGCTTTGAGTTCCTGCTCCGGCTGCATCTTCATGTAAAGGGTGAGAGCAAAGGCCACGTATTTCCTTTCAAGCACTGAAGAATATGAACACATTTTTCCATCCCTAGGTCACAGAATATTAAGGTTTTTTACATATTAACTCACACTAATGTGAACTGCATTATTCCTCTAATGTGTGCCTTCATAGTTAAGACAGTCAGTTGAGAATCTTAATTACAAACACGTAAGCAATTGCACTGTACTCAAGAGCTGTATCTTCCAACAAATTCTTTTGTGTTACATTGGATAAATTACCTTTAATTATGAAGTGCATAGTACAGCATTTGTAATAATCTCTGCTCCAGGTGAGTTTGAAATACTGTAACACATCTTGTGCTTCTGCCCATCTGCTCTTTTCAGTAGCATAAAACTGGTGCATGAGAATTACCTAAGCCAGTTTTATTAGCGTTCAATTTCATTTTCCATCCTCCTCAAGACCATTTAAAATACAGAACATAACAGAAAATTGATCTTTAAAGTGTGAATACGTCTCTACACCCTGTTACACAGTATTCCTGCTATTTTCTTCTCGATGATCCAAGGCCTGGCAGGATTATATTTACTCACCATAAACCATTCGAGGTCCAGCAGAGCATGAAACGAGATGTTTAAGTTAAACTTTCTTTTGAAACTCAGTGTTTTTAGGGCACTAAAGGCCTGTCTTCACCCACCAGAGTGTGAGGCAGAGCTGGGCAGTGTCAGCAGTGGGGCACGGCTGGGGCCCTCTGCCCTCTGCCCATCTGCTCTTTTCACCTTCTGCTTTGCTTTGTCCACGTGTGACATTCCAGCTTTTTAAATTTTGCAGTGCTGTCTCCATTGTTTGCAAGGGATTTCTTTTGATTATTGGAAGATCCAATATATTTAAAAATGTTACTTATTTGTACGTAAGGGAAGGTCCAGTGTTAAATGACACAATAATGTAATAATGTATTAAACTCTTTTTATTATTTTTAAATCCTTTGAACATGCAAGCCAATATAGGTCCTGACAGACAAAGTCCATAAAACATCCTTAATCTACCACTGTACCATAAAGTGTTGTTTTACACCCACTTCATTTATATGTGGATTTTTGTCTATTTTTCATGTAGTTTTTGTGATGTAGTTCACTCTGATTCTCAGAATCCACCTCCTTCCCATCTGTGGGCTGCTTGTGGAGCACTATTCACTTTTTTTAATGCCCTCTTTTCTTTCAATTTCTTTTTCCAGTTCATTTTTAGTAACTGGGCAGGGACTGAAGGGGAGTCACACAGGGGAAAACCAAAATGTTTGCAGGTTAAAAATTAATCCCATCCTTGGCATCCTGTTTTCTGAGCTGACTGATTCAGGAATTGGTTGCTTAGCAGTTTGTTTCTAAACTAATTCTGTTTTCATTAAAAAAAAATGTATTCCACAAATTCACAGTTGGAGTTCTAGAAAGATACTGAAATAGGAAATTGCTTCTTTAATCACCTAAATTAAATAACTAGCAGAGTAACGCTTCAGAGTGACTTTGGAAGTGTAGTAATTACCTCTTCTAGTATAGCTATTTTAAAGTAATTTATTTTGCAATTTTTATTTGTGAATGTTCTGCAATAACTGTATTGCCAGTTTTGCTGTATAGGCAAGTCTACATATTTTTTGACAGCAGCTTCTGAAAGTGATGTGGTTTTTATTGTAGATAAATGTAGACTGTGTTTTCAAAACCAGTCTTTCAAGACTAACATTTTTTTGGGGGAACTAGGGCTGAAAATCAATAAGATTCAAATAGACAGTTGAAAATCATTTTATGCTAGGAAAATATTTATCATAAGAAAGAACACAGGGATAAATTTAAAATATGTATTTGTACTAACTTGCTACTTTTGTTAATTGCAAAATTGATTCATTGACACTGTAAATGTTCATAGTAATTCATTTACATTGCTGGCTTGGCTTTTGGTGTTACTTAAATGTATCTTCCTTACAGTCTGGTTTGAGTTTTAATAGTCGAAAGAAGATCATACTGACATGTATTTTGTTGTAGCAGTTGGGTTTATTTGAAGTTTGAACAGATATTTTATGTTGAACTGTGAAACTTGCTCTTCTTCTTCTCTTTAAAGCCAGATGCGAGGAAGAAAATATATGTCCAAACCCAAGGTGAGAGTCAGTTTATTTGAATTGTGGTTAGTACTTACATGATTATGTATCTGCCCCCTTTGCCCCAGAAATGTTTTGCTGAAATGGGTGTGGGGTTTGAAGTCCTGACTGCACTGGAGTTGAGCTGTTTGCCATTGATGTGAACTGAGGCAGTATTTCAGTCTCGGCCTAAATTTTCAGCTGATTTGGTGCTTTTAAATAAGTTTTCCCAGATGCCTCACAGCAGGAATCTGAAAGATTAGGTGACACCTAAGGTAACACTGAGCTTTCTCCAAAGCCTGCAGGAGTTTTTATGCTGAATAATTATTCTCTGAAAGCCCAAATTCCTTTAAATGCTTTGAATTCCCAGTATAATGACACTCAACAAGTATCTAATCCAAAGTACATTAATTCAGTGATTAGTCTAGGGAACACTCAACTCAGTATTTTAGGTGATTACTTAAGCTTCAGCTTCTAATTTTATTTATCTAAAAATAACTGTCTGTGGATTCCAAAATTCCTTCCATATGGCCTATTTCACTTTCAAAGAAAATAAAATTCTTCTCATAAGTGTAATGTTGAAATAACTCATTGTGAAGTCTATTTAGCCTATATTTAGTCTATATTTTACCTCTTGTGAGGTAAGAGTTAACTAAGAGATTAAATAAATTAATAAAATGGTTTCACTATTAAAATAATTAATCTTTTACAAGTCAAAACAAATGCATTAATATTCAGTTTATATTAATATTTAAATTTTTTATGAATTCAATTTCGTTTCTTTTATATGAAGGGCTTTTGGGTCTCAGCTGCCCTGTAACCTTTAGGAATAACGTGCTCCCTCTGATGGTGTTATCCCACATGTGGGTTGTAAAGGGCCGAATTCAGCGCGGTTGGGTTGCTCGAGAAGTTCCTGCACTGTGTGACTGTGTGAACTTTGCGGGTGAATTTCAGCCTGCTGGCTGTGCAAGGATCGTGCAGGCCACCTGAGACCGGTGGGATGAGAAAAGCTCGGGAGGGGAAGGGCTGGGTGTGGAATTCAGTGTGCTCGACAGAAATAGTCATTCCTTCGGGTGGAAGGAGGTTCCAAGAACCACAGTTGAGCCATCCAGAGGACATCAAACACATGACTGGTTTTTGGTTTTTTTTCAATGCAGGAATTAAGACCACACCCAGTGAAACATTTGACTGGTACAGATTTCTAGAACATGCAGGTAAAACTCACCTTTTTCCCATGGTCTGCTGTGTTTATTCTTAGTAGATGTCAAGGATGAAAGAAACTTAGAATGTAAAGTGTAACTAATTATGCAATGAAATAGGCTTAATTATATGAAAAATGGCAAAATAGCAATCAGATTAAACTGGCCAGCAAACTGCCCACACTGTCCTCCAAATTTCTGGTCTGGCCAGGGCTGAACTGCACCAAAAATGGGTCAGAGTCCCTTAAAGGTTCAGTGAGACCAAAGCATCGATACCTGTGCACGCTGTGCTTTGTCCCTGGGGCAGAACCTGGGGGTGGCTCTTGCAGAAGAGCAGGCGAGGTGAGGAACTGCTGAAAGAGGGAAACAGCTGCTTTATATGATTTGGTCTTGGTCTAGAGGCTCTTTTCACCAAAGTAATGGCATGTAAGGCATGTGTCCTAATTTAAATCACCTGACCAGGGCAATGCTTTGATTGCTTCAGCTGCCTGTCTGTAAACAGAATAATTTAGAGGCATTTTGCTGTGGTAAAAATGTTTCACTCTTCCATTCATCAGCCTGATCTCTGATAGTACAGCTGTTCCCCCCGTTCCAAATGGAGCCTCACCAGTCAGGGGCATTATCACACCAGGAACCGCGTGCCATTAGTCAAAGGCAGCGTCAACTTTAAATTGAGCATTGTGGGGTTATTTTGTTCTCAGTAAATCACGGCACACAAGCACGCTGCCACTGAGATATTAATAATTCTCTGAAGTGAAATGATTTGTCACTTTCTAGCTCAGCCTTAGCGTTGGTTTGATCTCTTGTCCAAGCATTTTATGATTAAATGAGCAGTCAACAGATTGAGGAGGGGGAATCTCCCCCTAAAATGAATTTCTAATATATTAGAGACAGTTCTTTGCCTAATGTGTACTAATGCAAAAGTGCAAAATAATTCATAATGTACATGGAAAGCAAACTAAAATGTGACTCTAACATCTGGGCCTGTTAAATAATAACTTGGAAACTGGCATCAGATTATTCAGTATTGGTTTTATGACTGTTTCATCTCATTTATCTTCTCAGCCTTGTCTCTGTGTCCATCTGATGGCAGCCTACCGTTCCCACTTCTTTCAATATTGCACACGGAGGCAGATTTTTTTGGCTCTACCTTTGCATTTTCCATGGACTAATTAGGAGTTCCCACTGAATGGCTTTTCTGGGCATTTGCAGTTTTGAAGTGTTTAAAATTCTACTAATTTTGGAGCAATCAGTAGAAAACTATCAAACAGGAGGCAGTTTTGCTCAGAAGAATGTGATTTCGATAGTGTGGGCTTGCACAATGAAGTGCAATACAATCTCAGTACAAAAATCACAGGATTAGTATTTTTTTGTAGTCTCAGCAGCAGACTTGAGAATTGCAGAGGGGATGCTGGTGTAGTGTTAGTTTGCTGTGTGTTGGCTGCATATTTTCGGTGCCTGGCTACTAAACATTTATTGGCTAAATCTACAAAAATTAAGGGCTTTGAAAGTTAATTTACACTCTGGTGACCAGTCAGCTTCACAGCTTGTCTAATGTCTATGAGAGATTGCAAGCAGCAAGAGTCAAACTGAAAAGCTGAACCAAGTGCAGATTTCAACACAGACTTCGAGAAGACAACATTTTCAGTATATTTAGTACCCCAGGCTATTTGAGTATTGCTGCCTGTGTCAGTCTGGAGATCAGACCAGATGATCAAAATGTTTTTCTCTGACCTTACAATACAGGAATCTCTGTGCAGCATAATCAGTTTGGTTAGCAATTTTAGAAGCCTATCTACAGAGTTAAGAGACCCAGTGAAATTTCAGGCTTTTGCTGTTAAATTGATGGACAGAAAATGACAAGAGAATCTGAGTAAATCTGAAACCTGAGGCTGATCTTCTCTAACAGCTCAGCTCAAGGATGGAGCTGCCTAAGATTAGAGGCAGGCTTGGCGTCATCGTCCTGTGATGAAAAGCTCCTTTTGATTTCAGTGGAATGTGGCTGAAGCTTGTGAGATGTAGACCCTAATAAACACTTCGGCATCATGTGATCAGAAGATGTGGATAACTAACAAAGTCTGCACTAATGAACTGAGGAGGCTCATTTAGCCAACAGATAAGACTTAAAACTGGTTTCGTGGAAGGTGCTGGAGTCACAGGATCACACACCTATTGCAGGATCAAACAAGATGTGCAATATACTTTTGTAGTTTGGCTTTTCTGCTCTCATGGTATTTCTGCTTCATAGCAAGGCTATTTTCATGACTTGAAAAGTTTACGTAACCTGCTGTGACACAGGCAGAGTTTTACAGAGGCATTGTATTTTCCTAAGGCTATGTTGGAAAGGAAGACCCACATAAGAAAAACTACATAGGAAAAATTTGTGCAGATATGAAGCTGACCATAGTGAAAATTATATGATAGCAGCCATAAACTGTGTTCCCTAAGTGATCTGAAACCATAGAGCTTTTTTTTTTTTTTTGTTGGCTGATCTGTTAGAAATAATGAGAAATGGGGAAACAAGGCTTGATTTGAGAATTTTGCAGTCTAATTTTTCTGGATAAGTAGCCTGCCCCTGGAAGTTTACAGGTTCATTTAATTTCTCTTGTCTTCACAAACATATCAGCAACTCTAGCAATGATTCACTATTGAATGTGAATAGCAAATACTTCAGATAAAGTTATTGCCTCCACTTCCCCTTAATTTCTAAGAAATAAATTGCTTTGTGAAATAAAAGCTCAACTTCACGACACAGTAATGAATGTTTGAGATCTGCAGGTGGTAAAGTATGTTGCTGAAATAAGGACTAATTAGGCTAGTAATTGTCAAACTTCTGTGTCATCAGCGACTTCAATTAAACTTCAGAGTCACTACAAAGCAAGAGTGCACGCTAAAGCTGTACTGCAGGTACGTGTCAAACAGGCTGGGAAACTTGGCTGCTCTGACCAGCTTGGGTTTAATATTTGACTCATGAAAGAGGTATAAAATCAAACTCTTGGTGCCAAGAGACTAGAAGAGCTAATGCATGGTATTTCTGCTGTGTGTACAGAGAGGAACTCAAGAAAAAACTACGAATTGAAAGGTTTAGAGTATCAAAGATTCATGTCAGAGCTGGACAAATTTATCCATGTCTCAAGAAACTAAAAGCACCATCTTAGAGACTGAAATCTCAGCAATAAACCTATGGATTTACTTTCCTGGGAGATCAGTCAATACTTTCAGATGCTCAGGAGATGGATAAATGAAATATTTTCAAGAGGAGTAGAAGACTTGCTGTGTTTCAAAAGGGACAGAAAGGAAAATGAGATACTGGTGGTAAATAACCTGTGTCATCATGGCTTAGATTTTATTTCTGAGCAAAAAAACAGAAAATGGATGACTAAGCCCAAATAACACAGTCTTGGTGTTGTTCTCTGAGGGTCCATTGGACCACAACAGTGAACTTGAAATCAGAGGTTGGAAAATAATATTTTAAATCTGCTTCTTTACCTCTCAGCAAGCTAATGCTTGATATTACTCATTCACTTAGAGGCCTGCAGCTTTCAGTAAGATTAAAGATTTGCAGTAATACATTTGTTTTTATTGTACATCTGTGACTACTACATTTTTTTCCCCACAGTACCTAGAGGGATGGAGTTAAATGAATCTAATCTTTCAAAATCTGTTTAGATAACATTTGTACTTATTCTTGCCTTTCCTAGAAAAGCAGTGTTCTTATTAATGCTTCAGAAATAGTCTTAGTGATGACTAAGATCTACAGCAGACAATGAAATAAAACTACAACAGATTCTCACTTCACTAAATTGAATGGCAGAGGCAAATCCTTTTTGCCTAGCCCTTATATGACCATTTTGAGAAATGCCTTGTAGGATCCAGTCTGTAGTCCAGAGTACCCGAGAGATGCTGTTTCAGAGGAAAGTGCATAAAATTGCCTGAAAGACAAGTAAGGCTTGGTAAAATTGCATCATGAAGGGGTTATTCTGCTGTGAGAGCTGGAAATGTCTTTTCAAAATAGCAGAGGCCAATTGAGTGAGCTGCTTTCATTAATAAATACTGTTTTAGGTAATTTCACTAGTGAAATTAGACTGTTATTGATGGGATTTTAAGAGAAGTACCTTTGAACGTCATGAGGATGGAATGGAAACTCTGAATGCCTGTGGGGCCACTTTCCTGTTTCTCTTTTGGGTTAAGGTTTTCATACAGAGAGCAGAATGGCAGTCAGGACTGCACAGAACTGGTCTATTGGGGCTTTAAACCCTTATCTAATAAAATTAGAAGCCTGAAAGCTTTAAGATAGAAACAAAAAGATGCTAAGAGATAAAGAAGCAGTTCTTTTGACAGTGCAATAATTCTGTAGTCTCTATGTGAGAAGAGGAAGACCTGGTTTCTCTCTCCTGTCTGACTGAGCTTCCAGTGCTAACTTATAAGTTTTATTCCTAAATAACCAGAGCTCAACATCAGTAGGTGGGAGTTCATAATTTAAAATGAGGATTTGTGCCTTATGGATAGTTAAAATGCAGTCTGAATTTTGCTAATGCTTTTTAGTAATTTCTTTTTGTGTGATTTTATGTCATAAATTGAAACCACTGCTGTGTCTTAAAACCAAACAGTATTAATGGCCCATTGCACCAGAAGAATGGCTTTTTCAATCCAAATGTTTGTGTATTATAAATTACAAACTATTTCTTGGTCCAATAACCAGTAAAATGTTATTTACCATGTCTGCTGCAGACACTTTTGACAACTCAAGTTATTTAAGTTGAACGAAACAGACTCAGTAATGAACAGGACTGTGGCAGGGAGGATTTAAACATTCCTCAAGAAGAGCAGCACTTTGAAGCTCCTGCAGAGCTGCCTCGTGTTAGGCAATACGTGTCTCCCATCCTTGCCATGAGCTCAGTAAGTAGGTGAACTGAAGGGCAGCAAACTGAGTTGTTCAGTACAATAAATCAAATATGAACATTTCAGCCCCTCTAGGGTTTATTAAATCACGTTGTTGTTCTTTCTGTTCATTCAGCAATTTTTGAATTACGTTGTTTTATCATCAACACTTTTAACCAAAGTTCATCACACAGTGACCCTTCTCCAGAAGTAACTTGGAAATTAATTGTGCTGTCATAGAGCCAGTGGCAACTGCAATATCATACATCAGATCTTCTTTTTCTAATACAGCCTGCACAGTTATTTTTATGAGCTGTTGATGTGTATTTCAGGTTGTATTTTCAATGTTGAAAACTCTGATATTGAGGATCCTCCCTCCCCCCCCACTAAGTTATTTTTCATTTGTGCCTTAGCAATAAGTTTAAAATAAATTCTTTGCAATAATTTAACTTCTAGTTAGCTGTTCTGTAGCAGTGCTGGCATACTGGGGATGGAGATCTATGGGACATTTCCTGATGTTTAACGACACAAAATGCAGGATCAAGAGCTCTAAGCCATTGATTAACTAAACCTCACAATCTCTTTGAAATAGTCGGTGAGTTATTCTATGGATGCAAATTTATTCTTCTTATGGGTAGAAATATTGAGAAACGCAGAGAGTTGTTTAGTTGCCAGGTCAGTCAAAGCTGGGTCCTGATGACAAATACCAGATTTTTCTCCAAGTCCTGCCCAATCCCTGCCTCTGGAAATAAACTCCTGTGCCCTATAAAAGGATGGCCACTGAGGTGATCTGAGGATTGATGCAACAGCAAGAAACAGAGGGAACCATAATGATAATTTCCCAGAATCCACCCTATTGCTGCCTTTCCAGCTCTATGCCCTCATTCATGGGACAGTTTGGAGTGCTCAGCTTTTAAAATTATTTGTTGCAGGCATTCCTACAGATACAGACACTTTGCATCTGTTTCTTTTGATATGTGGACTTCGACGAGTCAAAGACCCTCTGTATTTAGTGGAAGTTTTTTCAGGTAAGTACTGGCTATTGGAGTACTTGTTTAGTCACTGCATTCAAACGCATATCTGTTATGTTTGTAAGTTTGGCTGTGAGCTGTTTTATTCATTGCAGGGAAACTTTATGATATATTTACATCTGAAAAAAAGAAATCCTTATGTAACCATTGATCTGTCCAACACGTTATTTCTGTGCTGCCTCTTTTCCGCCCTGCTGGGAATAACAAGAGCATTGAAATCAAAGGAACATTTGATGGTTCTATTTGCTGAGAAAACTGTTTTGCTGTTACAGACGATGTTGATGGGAGACAAAAGAAAAGATCACCTACTTTAAAGTAACTTCTTTTTCATCTCGCTGTCCCGTGGCTGTTACATTGATTTGCATGTGTGCTAATTAATGTCATTGAAGTTGCAAACCAATTTTACCGCCCATTGTTCTGGCTCATCACTGAAGTTTTCTCAGACCCACATAAGGGAATGTTTTGCCAGGTTCTGTTTGTGTCTGTCAAAGGTTCAGGTGTTCCAAGTTGGAAATTTTGCCTTCACTAATTCAACTTATTTTGATAAACCTTTAAAGCCTTGTGATGCTGAGTAACAAATGTAGTTTATTCAAGTAGTTGGTTTTGTTCTGTTCTGGTGTTGAAAGAGCAGCAGATTTCTCTTGTGCATAGAACTGAGTAGTTGTGGTCGCAGTTCCTTCCACATGTGCCTTTACATAATTTTGGCTCAGTGGCCAGAATCACTACATTATACAGAGCATTGTTCTCTTGAGTGAGTCAAAATTAGTGCCTGAGCTTAGTTAAATAACCCTTGAGTTGTAAGAGATCGCATGAAGCAGAAAGGCTAAATAGTAACTTTCAGATATGCTAATATTTGAATTCTGAGGAGTAATTCTGAGGGCTGAGCATGAAATCTGGTGCACATTCAGTCTTTTAAGTAGTAATACAGTATTTGCCTGATTCTTCTCTATTCATGCAGCAATTTACAATGATTTCAGAAAAAGAATTAAATTTAAAAAATAATAATTTCGATTAATAAAAAAGTTGTTACTCTTCTATTTTAGATTGGCACAGGAAGGATCCCAGTGTCCATCTGGGCATTATTGGACCTGCAGTAAGTTGTTGTCCTAGTTTTTATTTTGTTTGTATATCAATAGCACTAAAATAGTTTACAGCAGCTGTAGATTAGTTTTACATATGCTGGTTGGTTTGTTTGTTTGTTTGTTTGTTTAGAAGGCTTGGGCTACTTTTATAAAGGGCATTTGCAGCTGGATCACTCTAATTTTATGTCTAAGTCAAGCACATGACTTGATAATGGCATTAATCTATGATGGTCTCTGGGACTGTTTGAACAAACCATTTAGTGTTTCATTTGATTACAGAAAGAAGTTCTGAAGATAGAAACTATAAAAATATTTGGATTCTAATATTTGCTTCCATTTCTATACCCGTGGGACTTTAGACAATCAAACTACTAAAAATGTGTACTTTTGCAAATTAAGTATTAGAAATGCCTAATGCAATATGACTAATTTATAAATGAGCCTATCAAATATTTTGAAAGGCAGTAGTTGCCACCTAGAGGAATTTTTTTCGCAGGCATTGCTAATGAGGATTTTTAATTCTATTGAGGGTGATTCAGATGCTCATTATCCCCGTTCTTACATCTTTTGTTCATGTGGAGGATTGGTCTTTGTGGCACTCCATGTAGACTTTGATGCCATTTCTGGGAGTCTCAATTCATCCACAATTAACAGTTGTCAGCAGGTGCAAAGTGATGTTTGGGTTCTGTCTGACACCCAACAGCAAGGACAGAGCTGACAGGACTGGTGAAATCCATGTCACATTTGGAATCTCCGAGCACCAAAGGCTGGGGATCAGCTGAGTTCAGAGTCATCTTAAAGTCGGTGTCTCTGTCCTGCTTCTTCTGCTTCTGCTACGTTGCCTGTGCCAAGGGGACATACCTTATGCTAAACCTACAAAACTGATGGCGGGACTTTTGCGAAAGAAATCCGTGTTCTCCATGTAGATCCACGGCAGCAGAGGGCGTGAAAAGGCAGCCTGGAGCCTTCCTTTAACCCGTGGGAGAGGCCTGAGGAGGCAGCTGTGTCGCCTGAAACAAAGCCCCACTGATGCTCAAAGCGTCGCTGTTTCATCGGGGTATTGGGTTCCCTCTGTGTCAGGCTCGTCTCTGATTCACCTTCACCTGAGCCTGAAAACTTGCAGGCAGTTTGCTCTGCAAAACAATAAATAGGCTCTGAATGGGCAAATAAGGAGTGTTTTTCAGTTTTCTCGTTCAGTTTTATTCTTTGTAAATTTTGCGACATGGGATTTTATTCTTAAGAGCTGTTTTTACCTTTTTGTTTTATTTGCCTTTTTTTTTCCATGCTAATACACAAAATGATTTGGAAGTGAACTGGTGTGGAAGGCTAATCTGGAGCAGGTGTAATGAAGCTGCACTTTAGAATCAAAAGATGCACTTGCTGCCTCCAGTGAGGATTTTAAACATTTTAGTCGTCTTTTTAAATTTGCTTCACTTTTCCATAAGCAAATGTCTCTACAGGAAGCTACCAGAAATAACCCTGTGGCAGTGCACAGGCAAGGACTAAACCTCCTTAAAACATTTTAAAACATATTTCTCCCATAGTACTAAAATATTGCTGAAGGATGAAAATACTTCTCAGCTCTGCTGGTATTTAGCTGTACTTTTCTTATTCATGTTGATTCTCAAACCACAAAAGTCTTAAGAAAATCAAGGCCATTATCTATGAAGCGTGTAATTTTTACTTTGAATATTAAAAAACCACACATTAAGATTATATTAATTAAGAATAGAAAGAACAAAGACCCACACACTATTTTCTGCTTTGCTTCCATAAGATTATGTATTTACTTCCATAAGATTATATCTTGTTCTCTGCATCATTGTCTCCAATAGTGCAATCCAGGTAGTTTTACAGGATTGGGTCCTGCGTAATCTAAAATTTTTTTGCATTTGTCCTCATTTCCAGTTTTCCTTTTGTTCATTTCTGTCATGAATTTAGAAACAATAGCTAATTTCCAGCAGCTCTGTATTCCAAGAATAGGAGGTTGTGAAACTTTTTGAAAAAAAGTGAAGGCCCCAAAATTTGTGTTGAGCTGCTGGGTAACCCCTCGGAGCCCTCTCTGTGTATTTCTTAACCATTCCAGGAGATAGTACAGAACACTGCTTGTTTGAAATCATACTATTTTCCACTGACAGGTATTTTTCCCTCTGTCCAACCTGTTTCCATGCCCGTTGTGCCAGTTTGGGGGCAATAAGTGTCTCCACAGGTGGAGGGGTGTAGCCCATCTCTTTGCAATGACGGCTGGGACCTACTGAGCGTTTGCTGGGCTCCTTTTAAAATTAAAGAGCTGTTCACTAAAATAAGTCTAATACCTTGCTCCAGAATATCCTAGAGCACCGTAATCAGGAAAATCAGATAGGAGACAATGATATAATTTCCTATTCCTTATGTCCTGCTGAGGAATATGAAACTCTGCCAGCAACATCCCGAGTGTGTGTCCCACTCACTGCGAATTTTTAAAAGGCAAGAGTTACTGCTACCATTAAGCTGACAAGTCTCCTAATCCTTTGTTTGCTTGTTCTTCAGGAAAAAAAAAATCCCTGAAAATGACATTTTTGTTAGAAATGGTAAAGTGAGCGATTCAAATGTTATTTATTTTCCTTTTAGACCTGAAGTTTTTTTAATTTAGGTCCGAGTTGCCAAATTATTTTGGCTGAATGAAAACTATTTTTTTGCAAGTTGTCAGTTGTCCCAAATTGCAGTAGTAGATCTGCACGTTAAGCCAGAAGACACTGAATTTCCTGAAGCAGTTAGTATATGGAAAAGGTTATGTAGAATGGCTGTGTTTAGGATGTTCACAAGGATCTTCTGTTTTTGAAGGGGCGTTTGCTGTAGGCAGGTTGTGTTTGCACTTCTGGGAGAAACTTGGTCTTCCTGAGCCTGTTCAACAGTCAGATAAATATTGTAGTGTGGGGTCACCTGCTGCTGTGAGAAAAGGTGAATCCTTTCACAGTGATGTTGCCAAAACCTCGGAAACCCAAGAAACGGAGCAAATTCTGCCTCTCTCTATTGTGAGTGTGTTTGCAGATTCCTCAAGCTCTTCACTCTTCCTGCTCTGGGTGATATTCTGACAGAACTTTCAATGTACTAAAACCTGGTTTTCCCTACAAAGTCCAGAGTCCCAGCATTATAAAGATGTCGCTGGACCATTACTTCTGTCTGAGTTAATTCTATTACGGCAGCATTTGAATGTTGTGCATTTATGAAAGATTTGCTGGGTTTTGATCACGGCAGGCTCTGTGCTTAACAGGCACCTTCATCTTCGTGCAGCGTTTCATCTGTGACTTTCTGTGCTGTCAAACACATCTCGGGTGTTTCTTTGCCTGTCAGCAGAGTAAAACTTCCTTAATGGCATATCTGGACCTGTTCGATGGCGTATCAGCCTGTTCTGGTTTCCTGCTTGGTGCCCACCCCCCTTTCCAGGTGTCATCTTATCTGTTCTGATGGGAACTGTTCGCACAACGGGAGCTGCCTTCCTCTGATCTCAGATAAACTGATGGAATTGGTGGCTCTTTGAAGGCTGTGCCTCTGGAGTGATGATGTTTTAACAGATGATAGGTCACTGGTGTTCGTGGGTGATAAACGACAAAATAAAATGTGGCACCAAACGCTACCTGTATAAGAACTGGATCATGGAGACGTATTAGGTGGAAGCAACAGTCTTTTCTTTTCCAGAGCTTTTTCAGAGCCTGTACTAATTTCCTCGGCATCCTGCCAGAGTCAGTTGGCTTTGGAAGCATTCACATCTTCTAAGTGCTTTTCCAACTTACAGCTTATGTTGTGTCTAATTCCTGTTTTATTGAGCCTGTGGTTAGGTAACTGTGCCCCCTCGAGTTCCTAAATGTAGCTCACAGGGGGATCACTTCCCTAAGTTGTCGCTGCACCCGTCCTGAAAGTAATATTTTAACTGAATTTTCATATTCAGGCCAGGATTCTTGGAATATTTACCAATAGAAGAATACAGCCTAAAGGATTGTTCTGTCTGTGAGGCAGATGGCAAGCTCTTGGCTTCCACTGAAGGAGATGGGATAGGAATTAATATCTTACAAATTTTATGAGTCACAGGCTGTAGTTTTTCTGATCCCTCTAAAGGTACAAGAATAAAAGACCATATCCCACTGCTCGTTAAATCACTCACAAGTTACTCCACTGATTTTAATGGAAATAGAGTGTAGTTGCTCTGAGAGGAACTCAGCAACAAAATAGTACTTTGGGGGAAAAGCTGAAAATATACTTATATAGAAATAGCAGTTGTGAAGTTCAAGGAATATCCAAGGAACCTGTGACATGACATACTGGTTTACTCTATGGATTTATAGATCCATACTCTCTTGCCAGGCTCAGGTAGAGCTTCAGGAAAGGACACTTGATTTTTTCTCCCTGCTGTTACCAAAAGTACTTTTTGAAGCTGTTATGCAAGCCTCTTATTTTTTGTATTTAGTAGGAATTCATTCCTTAGTGCAAGTGATTCACTTGAATCTTTTAATTTATGAAGCCCTGTTTTCATGACATAATTAGTCTTGTGTTCAATAATTACTGTTCAAAATACACAATCGTAGTTATAAAACAAACCCTGACTTTTTCCAAAACAGTTCTCTAAAATGCTTTGTGAGTGTGTCATAATCTGAAAAAACTCCAACCAAACCCAAAATATTAACATACATTTAAAAAAAAAAAAATTGTTGTTGTTCCCAGTCTTTCAACTGCTGAAAGGTAACATATAGAAATCTAATCTAGTCAGTCAGCCTTAATAAAAAAAGTCTTGCTCTGTTCTTCATGTCTAGTTAAAGATTTTCAAGTTCTGTTTATTTCTTATAATCTTTCTTAAACAAGAACAGCAGACATAGTTAAGCTTTGTAAATAAACCTCCTGGAGTTAATCACCCGTCTTAGTCAACTTTTTATAACTCTGGAGTGCCTTCATGTTTTACTGTGTTTTAGAATCTCGTGTTTATTTAGTTTTCAAACAACAACTGTTTCTGTCAGTGCATAACATCCCTGGGACTGTCTCAGTTTCCATCAGAGCTGACTGAAGGCTGAGAGGTTCCTTTCCTTCCCTGCATAGAGGGACAGTCACTTGGCACGTCAGTTCCTCACCCGGACAGTGGGACCAGGAATTTGAGCCGTGTTAGCCCAGGGTGGAGAGTGAAGGTGTCAGTCTGTGGTGTCAGTTTAAAGCTCAGCACGTTCATGCGTTTCAATATTTTCATTAAAAAACGGTGCTAGAATTGCTTTTCCTTTTCTTGGTGTTTCAAACGTGTGCCATAGCCCTTAAAGTGGTGCCGTTTTCCTCTGTGTGTGCTCCTTTCCAGGTGGACCCGCTTTTTACACGTGAAGTTAAGGAAAAAGTTAACAGGTAAGAAGTTAATGTTCAACCTTCTGTTTGCCAAACGGAAGCAGTTGGCCGCCCAGCTTTTAAAATCCTGTCTGTACCAATGGCCAGGCGTGGCCAGCTCGCCGTACGGGTATCAGGTGCTCAGGGCTCACTCTCAGGAGCTCTCCTCTCGGGGTGCATTTGCCTTCCAGGGCACCTGGAGTGCATTTGGTACCGGAGCTGCCCCAGGAGGATCTCCACGCCGCCGTGAAAAGGTGCTTTGCCGTGGTGAACAGCTCCCTTTCGGAAGGGATGTCTGCTGCAGTTCTGGAGGTAATTGCATCTCGGTGGTGAGGTTATTCAGGGAGGTTACACTGAGTCAGAAATCTTCTTTTATCACTGGAAATGTGTGTCAACGTTTTATGTCCATGTTTCAAAGCTAGTGAAGGCAAAACTAAATTATTTTGCAAGTGTTAGCAATTAAGGTTTTCTTCCCTTGAACTGACAGTTTTTTATGCTTTGTCTATTTATTATTAAAGGACAGAATGTAATTTTATCAATCCTGTTAAATTAACAATATAGACCTGAGATGTAGAAATCATTCTGATTTACTGGAGTTGTCACTATGCTTGGTTCAACATCCACTTCCTTATAATGTTGCTGGGAGGGCCTTTCATTTATTTTTACATCCTTTCAAAAAGCAATCTAAGAGCTGTATTTGGTTGTTTAAGTCTGAAATGATTAATGAATGAATGACACGCTCAGTTAATTTTTTTGCCATCAGTACTGAAAATTAATAACCAGTTTTATTTCATACCTGTCAAAGTAGGGCACTGCTTAGTATTAAATGCTTTCTCAGAAAACAGTTAAGTGTACTAAAGTGGAAGTTCTTTGGGCAGGTGTATTTTGGGGAGTGCAGAATGTTGGTTCTTCACCGTCTCAGAAGATCACAGAAACAATTCCATTATTTGTATTAATGAATCTGCTGTTTCTAAGGAGTAATCACATGGGGCGTTTCCAGCATGCTTTTCTTCTGCACAGCTGAAAGTCTTCCTATGTGAGAACTGAGTAAGCATTGTAAGAACTAGCAAAGTCAGATGGTGGTAAGATAGCAAATGTGTGTTTCCTTTCTCAAGTGCCAGCCCTCAGAGCTGGAAGCAGATGCTCTTTCACAGCACCAATACCCTGTACCAGCAATTATTAGACTGTGACATTTCCAAACTGCCCAGTGTGGCAGGTGAGACAAACTTGGTGTGTTTGGTAGTTGAGATGAAATGGATTTACCAACAGAGCTCACAACTGAGTCAGGGACTCAGAGAAGGAGGTCAGTAAATGTCACCTCCTCCTCCTCCCCAGGCACGTGTGTCCTCAGGACTCACAGAACAGGTGACCAAAAATCAACCTGATTTATTTCTAGAGAGCTAAAGAGGAGGAAAAAATAAACCAGGAAGCCTGAAGAGATGAAGCATCTGCAACAGAAGGTCAAATGTGCTTGGTCTGATACAAATTGCTATGCAAACTCAGGGCTGATGGGACAACCCTCTGAATTTTCCCATCAGATGTGAGCAGTTAAAAGTCACTTTTCTTAGCTTTTATCAGGAGAGACAACAATTTTCTAAGTTCAGTGTCTTAACGATGTGTGGTAACTCAAAGCAAAAAGATAATGCCACTTTACATCACTACTAATGTTGAGCTGCTTCAGGAATGATTGACTTTGGAAGTTGCAATTCCTACAACTTTTGGATCTGATAACTGTAAGACTAAATCAACAAGAAAAGCTTTCTTGGAGCTCTGCTCTCTGTGGCTCAACTATTCAGTTACCCTGTGAGGGCTATTCAATAGGCAAACACCATCACCAACACAAAGCTGTTCTTCTAAGTTTCCACCTCACAGTTACCTTGAGTAATTTATTCCCAGACCTAGCAAAATAAAAACAAACAAAAGAAAAAAGCCACCACAGAAACCAAACCAAACAAACAAAACCCAAAAAAAACCCAACAAAGACATTACTACACAGACAGAATACTAAGTACTTCCTGTTGTATTTCTCTTCTCTCTCTTAGAATTACAAGACTGTTTTGGCAAGAGTATTCTATGCAGGATGTCTTTATATACATTTGCAATATTAGCTTCCTGCATTTGGATTTTTTTCTTACATCAGAAAAATGTATTTATTAGGACGAATCATCAAGAAGTATCAATTTTATTTTTTCATGCTGAATTTATCTATATTATATATAGATGTATTTTTTGCATATATAGTAGATTACTTGGGGGTTTTGTCTCACATGTAGTTGTGTATTTCATGTCCTAGACTAGTTTTAGGATTGATAGATTTAAATCTACTGAAGAAACTACATTTACTAAAAACATAGTCAAGCAACATTTAATCCAACTTTGTCTTAATCTAAGTTTAACAGCTAAACATGCTAAATAAACTGGCAATTGACCGTAGTGGAAAAATTAAATTATCTCTTCTAAATGCAATACTTGTCCTGTTGTAGACTGTTAGCTGTGTCCTTGTATATGATATCTGTTCCATAAGAAGAAAAGAAAAAACATCCTTCTCTCCTTTCTTCTGTGTTTACCTTGGTGGAATAATGTCAAATCTAATAGTCAGGTTTGGTTTGTGTTCATGGATAATCACATGTTGAAGATAAAATGCAATTTCAGATATTCTGGAGTGGGACATTTCCTCCTGGAGAATCTGTAACCCCAAATGTAACTCCCTTTGTTCCGCCAGCCTCAGGCCTGTATTGCCTTGTGGAATGGTGGGGAAGGGCAGCCCAATCCCTGAGCTGTTCACTCCTTACTGGGAGTTTATCCTGGAAGCCATGGGACAGGGAGAAAAGGAGCTGGCACCCTTTCAGAGCCCTGGCCATGCTGGTTCAGCTCTGCTTTGGTCACAGGCAAATAAATGAGTTACAGGTGCAAACTGGGACCTTCCCTTAGTCCAGGAGACCTGGAGCAGGTCAGGTGAGACAACAGCTCCAGCCCCAGCTGAGTCAGATCTTCTACAAGCACAATTAGGTCTTCAGTTATCCCTTGTGAAAATACCTGGAGCTTTTTAGTCCCTCGGACCTGTCTGAATTCTGCTGCTGAAGTGATAAGGGTTTGGGATTTGTGTGTCTGTTTACCACTGGGATTTGAGGACATGCTTAGAAAACACCCTCCTGTAAAAATCTCTCTCTCAGAGGAAGTGCCAGTCTAAGAAAGTGAAGTTTTTTCTTGACACAGCCAGCAGTAGGAAGGGCCATCTGCTGAGATCTTGTTAAATAATAAAGCAGAAAACCATGTATGAAAATATTCTGGTCCTAGACTGGAGATAAAAGGCTTGACTTTGGAAATGCAACTTTCATTCCCTTCAAAGCTCAGCATTTAACAAGGTCATGAATCTGTAAACAGTATTTTAGTATGAGATAACTATATAATAGATAAAGTAGATAAATATATAATCATATCTATTTCAACCTGCCTTAAGGTATGAAAGAACTAAAACCCATAACTAATTATTTTGTCAGCTAGTACTTATATCTCAGAGATTTTGCCATAACTGATCTATTTTCTGTTTGGCGTTTGAAGAAGAGAAAACAAACATTATAGCAAACATTAAAAATCCATCTCTTTCTCCAAGAGCTCCGGAGTTTTGCACGTTCCTGGGCATGTGATGGTGAAAAAGGCACTACTACGGGAAAGTTTTTATTATCCCTGTGTAGCTGGTAAGAAAAAGGTTTTGACTCCAGCACCATTTCATTGGAGCACTTTATCTGTTATCTCAAGAGTATTCCAGCTGTTGTAAAAATCATTATATTGTTATGCTTTTACCAAAAAGAAGCCAATTAAAAAAAAAATCATTATAGTAAAGGAATTTGAACAGACTCTCTTGTGCTCTAAGGCAAAATCCAGTCTTGGACAACATGTAAAGTACAGGCCTGGTAGTTTGGAATAAAGGCCCTTGGAAATTATAAAAATAAATTAAAAAAAAAAAAAAGGGATGTTGTAAAGCAGTAAAATTGAAGAGCCAACACAAAGATGCATAGGCTTGAAGGAAAAAAATGAGGGCCAATCCCGAAGACAAAGTAGTAAATAAACCCTGTATTTACTCTATATGCCTTATGCTGCTGGTTAGATGTGCTTGTTGGGTAACAAGCTCCATAGCTGAAATTTACACCCTGCATCCTCCTGCAATAGCAGTAAAACACATTTGCAGTCAGAATAATGTAACAAAACAGATGGCCAATGGACTAAAATGTTATTTTATGCTATTATTTGTGGAACCTAGGTCAGTAAATTATACATATTTTCAACAATGCAAATGATTCTTTTTACTGCTTAAAAATAGACTAAGTATCTAAATTAAATTCTAAGCCACTTCATGCAGTAATTATTTACAGCCCAATCCATTTGTTTAAGGCTGGCTGGTGTAAAGGCAGCCCTGCATCTAAAGTATTTGGCCATCTGTTCTGTCTTTCAGTAGTTATAATTCATTGGTACCTGTGTGTTTTGGGACCTGAAAGTTTTCTTACGTAGCAGTTACTACTCTCCAAGTCTATGAAACAGACCAAATGTCTTTCCCTTTTGGAGTCCAGAAATTACAGAAATTTAAATGTAAATTTAGGGTTCAACATCAATCAGTCCTCAGCGACGTAGCTTTCCAAACCAGAAGCAAATGACCAGATCTGGAGACAATTTTTTCGCTGTGTGCTGCAGCCCAGTGCAACCTGCAGTGCCCAACGCTGTGCCAGCCTGTGCAGCCTCAGCAGAGCCCAGCGCTGCCCCAGCCCACCCACGCTCGCGTTTGTTTGATGCTCACTGGGGAGGTGCAGCCCAACACGGTGTGCACTGCTCACTTTGGGGCTCAAATCCAGGCCCCTTCCCTTTCCCTTCTTCCTCTCCCTTTCCTTTTCCCTTCTTCCTCTCCCTTTCCTTTTCCCTTCTTCCTCTCCCTTTCCTTTTCCCTTCTTCCTCTCCCTTTCCTTTTCCCTTCTTCCTCTCCCTTTCCTTTTCCCTTCTTCCTCTCCCTTTCCTTTTCCCTTCTTCCTCTCCCTTTCCTTTTCCCTTCTTCCTCTCCCTTTCCTTTTCCCTTCTTCCTCTCCCTTTCCTTTTCCCTTCTTCCTCTCCCTTTCCCTTTTTCCTTTCCCTCTCCCCTTCCCTTGCCCTTCTTCTTCTCCCTTTCCCTTTTTCCTTCTTCCTCTCTCTTTCCCTTTCCCTTCTTCCTCTCCCTTTCCCTTCCTCTCCCCTTCCCTTTCCCTTCTTCCTCTCTCCCTCCTTTCCCTCTCTTTCTTTCTTTGTCCCTCTCTTTCTTTCTTCCTTTCCATAATGGTTCTCTTGCCCTTGAATGGACAGTTGCTTGTTTGGAAAGTGGCCAGACCTGCAATGCTTTTCCAGTTTGGGGGTTTTTAAAATGAGAAATACAGGCAGGGGAGGGGAGGGCCTTAGGCAGGTGACAGTGAACGTCCCCACACTTCACTGCCACCACCAAGCTCTTAATTTTCAGTTCAAAATTCACGTGAAATGTCTTCGTTCCCTGTTCACTGAAGGTGTTTGAAGGGGGTCAGCAGCAGCCTGGGCATTGAAGCCTTTGAAAAGCAAGAGCTCCAAAAGAGCTGAGTCAGAAATTCTGTCGCTCTCGGAGATTGTTGATGCTTCGGAGGGATCCCAGTGCTGGGGAATTAGAGCCAAAAGCAGCGTCCTGGCTCTGCAGCCTCCCAGCCTGTCAGGCACAGTGGGGCCCTGATCCCTCCCCTTTCCTGGGGCACCTTGGAAGTTCTCTGGATGCTGCTGTACTGATGAGTACACACTGTCATATGTTTTCCAATTCTGCCTTTGAAAAACAGATTTGTTTCACAGTGAAGTCAGAGCAAATGACAAAATAATTTGTGCATGACCAAAAGCTGTATTTCCTCTCACCAAAATGACTTTTTTTTTTTAAATTTGTATCTCAACAACTTTTGTCATATAAATCCAGAACCTAGTCTGTAGTTTTTACATTCTGAATTTATTCTGTTTTGTGTTCACTTCATTAACCTGCCTGAATTACCTCCAGCTAATCTAGTAGTTTCTGATAGAAAGTGTAGAACAGTTTATATCATTAAGGGTTATTATTGTTATTTTTAGAGCTAACTGCTGCAAAGCAGACGTTTGTGCCAGAAGGACTACAGGATTGCTATGTCCAGAGTAAATACATCTGCAGTGATGATTTAAACAGTGTTTTTCTTTGATATTTTAAGATACTAAAATATGTTGCTAAGTCCCAGCAGTCCCTCCCTTTTCAAAACATAATCAGTCCTGTACATTATCAGCCAGGGTATTTTTGTCTTCAGTTTTGTCCAAACTATAAAAAAAAAGGCATCATTTTCTCCTTGGAGGTTTGTTTTCTTGCTCTGCAGACTGAAGCAAAATTGCTCCTCGTCCAGGAGTGTAATGACAGCAATTAAAAATGCATTCACTGTGGAGTGACAGGGAATCAGTGTGAAACAGATTGAAGAGTTGGGGGAGGGAATTTCTTTCTCATTTGACACTGCGATAATTGTACAATATGAATATTTCTGGTTTTACAGTCAGTGCATCTTAAGACTTCCCAATTCATCCACAGCAATTAAAGCCTCATGTCAGGGTGTGTGTGAGTAACAGAGCCGAGTGGCCAGGCTGTGGTGGTTTAAATTTTAGCCTTTGGTGAGGTTTGTTGCTCTTTGGGCCTTCCTTAACAGCTGGGCTCACAGCCCAAGGCAGTTATTCCGTGCCATTCCCTCCCGTGATGGGGTGCATGTCAGAGGGCAGGGGCAGGTCCCCTCTCTCTGGGCTCAGCGTCCCCCCCGCTCCCAGCTCTGGGGCAGCAGCTCGCAGGGTTTGGGCCCCGNTTTCTCCATCTTTTTTTTTCCAGTGGAGGTGGGGAGGCTGTCCCGGGCTGCTGAGGGTTTGGCTGGGAGCCACCCCAAACTTTCACAGGGTCCCTACTCACGTGTATATAGTGTTTCATTGTATATAATTATATATATATAAAAATATATTTTTGCTGCAATTTTCCTCTGCTACTTTTTTTTCCCCTTTCTCCGTTTTTTTACCGTGATGGGAGGAAAGACTGTCCCGGGCTCCTCAGAGCTTGGCTGGGAGTCACCCCAAATTTTACACAGGGTTTGCACCCCAGGTGCCTCAGGATGTGGTTTTTAAGGGGCCAGGGGTCAGGTCTCGTGGGAATGGTTTCCTGGCTTTGGCTGGATGCTGGTTCTGCAGGCAGCTGGAACTCTGCGTGTTGGGACCCCCCAGTTCCTTCCCTTATTCTACGTATATACATACAAGTACATCCTTCAGGTGTATTCCCTGGTCTCTGAGGAGTCTCATACCAGGAGCTTTGTAGATCGTGTGTTTTGAAAGCATAAAGTGCTCTGAAAGCATAACCTTTCCTCTCCTCTCCTCGGCATAGCTCAGTCAGCTGCTGCATCACTGCATCCTTCCCTGCAGAGCCTCAATGCTCAAAGCCCAAGGAAGGCTGAAGGAACAGATGATCTCAAAGGAAAAAAGCTTTTTGCAGAGTCCTGTATGACCCACAGAAACGTGGAGAAAATGCTACGTGGCTTTCAGGGTCCCCTTTGCTGTTGTCAAATTGCCCACATCTCTCAAATTCTGCCCGTTACAGAAAACCTGTGGAAAACCTGTTTTAATGGAACAAGAGAACAGATACTTCACTGGGTTTTGTGCTGTGAACTAATCTTCTCATCCATGCACAATAAGGGAAAGAGTTACAGTGACAACCTTTGAGCTGAACTTTAATTTTATCCTCCTCAAGCCTACCATATGTTCAGGCTTTCCAGGGGGAAACAAACTGGCTACTTTGGGGGGGAAAAGAATAACTGATGAAGCAGCTATCCACTGACTTCCTGTATTGATTGCTTCTGATGATACTTTCAAAGTTACAAGACTAACAAAAACATAAACATAAAATATTTCAAAAGAAGTTCCCTATAGGCGATCACCTTAAATGTGGTCTTTTTCAGTTAAAAAAGTAGAGAGATGGGAAAGAAGTTTGGTTTGTTGTTTCTACTTTTCATTTTAAAATTGTTGTCATTAGCACCTCAAAATCCCTGAATTGTTAAAAACTGTTGTTTCTTTTTTATCTATCTATCTATCTATCTATCTATCTATCTATCTATCTATCTATCTATCTATCTATCTATCACATATATTCCTCTAGGCAATGGATTTAGACGTTCCAGTGCTGGCAAGGAACATTCCAGGGAATGCAGCAATAATACAACACAAGGAAACAGGACTGCTGTTTTCCAATCCCCAGGTAAGAAAACAAGGACTCCTTAGACCTTGCCCTTCCAAAGGTTACCTTTACTTTCGGGTACGTGCCTGTGTCTGTCTGGGCATTTGGCTTTTGCTCACATTCTCCTCTCCATTTATCTCAGAGACCCAAACCCTGTGTCAACCTGCCCTTTTTGGAGCTCTGCTGCTGCCTCCCATTCGTTTGCAGTTCAGTAAACTCAGTACTAGGTGTCAGCCTTGCTGAATGTTTGTGTGTGCTGCTCTGAGCTGCCAGCGACTTGTTGCACTGCAGTCTGAATATTCCCTAACCAAGCCCTGGAAGAGTTGCTGTGGGTGTGTTGTTTTTCCCTTCAAGTAATAACTGAAATGCAAACTCGTGTTAGATAAGCAGTAACTCACCAAAAGAGACCGATGAGCCTGAAGTTTTAGATAATACATTTTCTATAATTTCTAGCAGTGTTAATATAAAACATTCTCAGGTGCAAGGTTACTCAGTCAGAATAATTAATCATCAAAATTAAGTAAAGTGGTTAGGATGAAGTTTCTGTGAAATAAGAGTTGGGAGAGAAGGATCACTGCACCTGTTTAAATGTGGAAATTCTCATTTCGCTGTATTTTCCTGCATTAGGGCTTTGCTGTTACATATTCATATATGCTGTGGAAGGTGATTTCCAGACACAGATTCCCTCAGTCTTTTATCCAAGTCAAGATTAAAAAACCCTACTAGAACAGTCCATTTGATGGTTTTGCAAAGTACAAAACGTATCATATTTATTTACTTTGTGGTGTGTGTGATTAATGCATCCCATTAAGTGTGTTTCAGGAAGATGAATCCTCTTGGTTAGTTTTGGAGGTTTTTCGTATTAGAAAAATTCTTGAAGCAGTGGTTTTGTTTGTTTGTTTCCAGAATATTCAATTTCACAACAAAGAAAATTTCTTTGATAACTTCTGGAATTTATTTTGTTGTGGAAATGTTCCCACTTCTTGCAGTATCCTTTGGAAATGGGACGCTTCCAGGCTAGTGGAGGCTGAGATGTAAGACTATTTATAAAATATTTGTATTTTCTGAAAAAATCCATTGACTCCCATATGCTCCTTCCAAACTTCCAGGCCACCTGATCGTGTTGAACACACAGACCGAGAGCTCTCCCGGTATTGATGCTGGTACATTCTGTTGTTTCCCTCAACATGTTGGCTGCATTTGGCTTGGAATTCAAATACATCATTCATACCAGACCCAATTAGTTTCATCATACATCCCTGTAAGCAGCCTCTTCTGTGATCTCTAAGCATCCCACATTCCACATGTTTATTTGGAATTCAAGATCAATTGAAAATATGCTCTATAGTTCACTGAAAGTGCAATTTCAAGCACAGGAGAAGTCCCAGTGACATCAGTGACTCTGTACCAATGGCTCAGGGCTGAAGGACTGTGCTTTATAGCAGAACCAGAGTCACAGGCTGGAAATGTGTGCAGAGCACTGTAATCCTAATTTCTGTACACTGCTGCTGCCTGAGCTCCCATCTCTGCTCTGTGCTGTGCTAAAGGTCAGCAGCCCCCAGAATCTCTTTGAGGTGAAGATGGTAACTTGCATTCCCACACGATCCAGCACACTCCTAGGTAACATTTGTACTGGAATCAGCAATGTTTGTGCAGCCACCCTGCCTGAGAAGGGAAAGGAACATCCCTGCTTTCTCTGGGAAACAGCAGTTGTATCTCAATTAATAAAATATTTTCATTGGTGTCAAATGATGTATAAGCAATCAAAGTTTGCAAATGGGTCAGGAAAATATTTGTTTGCAAGATAACACCCCAGTCCCACTGTAGGGTTGTTGAAAAACTTTCTTCTCTCAGAGATGAGCTCAGAATGCCAATCATCATCACTCATGGTTTTAAAGATAAAGTAACCATTTACTCTTGTTCCTTATCTCCCCAAACCATATCTAATACAGTTTTTAAAGCACTGCACACAGTCTCTCAGAGGTTAAGAGTTATATTAGATCAAAGAAATGCAATTAAGTTAGAAAACTTGCAGTTTGGAATTCTGCCACACATTTTAATTGTTGGGAGAAGGAACACCCTGCCCATGGCACTTCGAATGATTCAGTGTGACTGAAGGGAGAATGGAAAACATGTTGTGGTGAGAAGTTTTTTGGGTTTAGTTACTCTGATTGCTTTGACATCTTTTCTGCTGTACCATCCAATGCATCAGGTTAGTGAGGGAAGTGCCTTGAACTGTACAGAGAGCTCAGACCTGTATCCAGGTGCTTGGTAGAGTCTGTCTCTGGCTTGAAAAATCAGGACCACTAAAGACTAGAAAGGAAATTTCCATTGCTGAGTTGGTGGATTCTTTCTGGTTGTGATGACACAGACTGGATCCCAGCTCAGAGTAGAAAGCAGTGCTTGTTTTCAATTTGTTTCTGATCTGAGGAGGGAAAGCTTTACAAAACCGTTCACTTAGATCTGAGCAATTGTGCCTCTTCTCTAAATCAGAGAGACATTAATTGACCATTATGCAATGAGAATTGTTTCAAATTGTGAGAGCCATTGGCTTTCTTCTTTCATTCTTGCTGGAAGTGAGCTTTTGTGGCTTACAGGAAAGTAGGGGATGTGGTGTCAGTGTAGTCATCTTTAACCATTTGCATTTGACTGGAAATAGCACAATCCTTGCCCATCACTGGAGCCAACACTGAGATGGAAATAGTCGAGGTGAAAGGGAAAGCTGGGGAGCATTTTTTCCTTGGCTCTATGTCCTTTGTGAACATCACTGTGCACATTCCTTTCAAATCATGGTTTGATCCTGCTGCTACTTGAATTTGCAAGTTTATGGAATATTTGACATTGAGTGAATGGGACTTGAAATAAAAAATAAGGGAGGGAGAAGAATGGGGCAATAAATAATGCAAAACCACGTTAAAAGGGATGACACGAAGAGTTATTCAGCATCCTAAGTTTCAAAATTATATGTTCAATGTCTGTAAAAGCTCACAGAGGGACCTAAATAAACAGGAGAAGGTAAATAAACTTCAAAGCCAACAAGAGAAGGGCCAAGCATGAGCAGAGGTTGAGAGAGGGACACACTGCTGTTAGCAGAGACAACTTTTGAAGTGATAGAAGGGAACCACAGCTCGACTGGGTGCAGGCAGCAACACACTGAAGGTGCCTTGGTCTCCTCTGCCAAACAAGGGTCAATGCCATTCCCACCAGGGCTTCCAGCCCGGATATAGCCCAAGTTTTTTAGAGCTTTGAACCTTCACACTGAATAGAACTACTTTTCAGTTCCTGGCAGTGCCAGCACTCACTGTTCAGCCTCCCCCAGAAACTCTGGCCCTTTGCCCTGTGAAGGGCCCTGATGGAGCAGCTACTCCTGAGCTTTGCCTGCCACCAGGATCTGTCGCTGTTCTGGATTTACACCTGAAGTTTGCCTTCCCTGGGGTGATTCTCTGTTGTTTAAGAATCATGTTCTTTTTATCTGCTAAAGCTGACATGAAATGGTTTAATCGCAGGCTTACTTTCATTATATAAATAATATATTAACCATGCATCTTATTTTCATTATGTGTGAGCTGCAGCACCGCTGCAGCTCTCGTGGTAATTGAAGAATTATTCATTCTTTTTACTCAGTGCACTCATTTTCCAGCTTTATCTCCTGCATACCTGTATTTCTGTGTCTCTGCAAAATATTATACAGAATTTATTGTAGGTACTATACAGAGAAGCTGACATTTTCTTTAAGGATGATTGGTCAATTTACCAGGAGAAAACTCTATAATGGAGGTTGCTGTAGAAAAATGCCTGTGTTTGTGGTGGAGTACTTCCTATGAAAAGGGCAGATGTAAGAGCAGTTCTGGATGTACAGAAGATGATCTCCCCAGTTTCTACCAAGGCTCAACTTTCACACTGTGTTTTACTGTCACATGTATATTAATTATACCCATTCCTGTATGTGCATAAAAGGCTTATTAGAAATATGGATGGCCTCCAAGTTGTAAGTTAGCATGCACATTACCTCCTTAATTTTGGCTGCTGAAGTGCATACCCTCCTGTTTGATAACTGAAAAGCCATTTGTGAATTTTGCCCCTCCTGCACCGAAACTGAAGTTTACTTTGTATCTACAGAAAAATATGAGAGTGCAGAAACATTGTGCAAATATCACTTGCACAGCATAACAGCCAATAGAGACATGTTACCTCTCTGTCATTACTTGATATATCATAAGCTTCTAGAAAAGCAGAATGAAATGGTGGATTTTCTGAAAGAGCTCAGAGTTCTAGATGTCTGCATGCACAGAACTACCACTGAAATGCAAGTCACTTGTAGTTAAGGGAGACACCTGAAAAATGAAGTTATTGCTGTGTAAAGTTGAGCATCCAAACCTGAAAACAAGCACAGCCAGCTGCTCCAAGGCTACAAGGCAAAACCCAGATAAGTCACAGTGAATCTTCCCATTGGCTTCCAGTCAGATGGCAAGTGACTCGTAGGTGGTCACATTCGATTAGTAGAAGAAGTAGGGATAAAGCTGAGAAGTCCTTATTCTCTGTCTCATGGTATTTTTCCATTTGCTTTTTCTCTCTCCTTCACTTTCTCAAATTTTATGCTTTGGACTCAGTTTGGCAATTTTTCCTGAAATTATCCCCAGCCTTAAGTATTGTAACTGTGAATAAGGATCTCATTTCTTCTATCATTTACATGTTTCCAAGTTTTTGTCCTCTATATCCACATTTTAAAAGAATGCTAATAGGACTACCTGTCAAGAAATGTTCCATTGCTGCTTCTGTTCTCAGGTAATTTACATAAATTAGTTTTAAACATTACTTTAAATAAAATCCTCCACAGGAGCATAAAATTAAAGTTGGAACGTAGTTCAGTGTGAGCAGTATTTATTACTGTGATTACACAGGCAATTGGATGGAGGCAGCATAAGTCATGGAAGCCTTTCCCCCCTTCCCTGTTCTGTATCCTTGGCAGTGTGGAGGGAGGGAGGGAGGGAGGGGACGTGTCTGAAGCTGGAGCAGCTGTTTCTGCCCTGTCCGACAGACACAGCCTCAGGGGCTCCCTGGACCAGCCTCTCCTCTCTCTTCTAGGGACAGTCTCACTAAACCCCCCTCTTGGGACCACAGAGGTGCCAGGTAAGGGACTGAGGGCACCAGTGAAACCAGCACGTACCAGGCAGCTGGGGATGCAAAGCAGGCTGGACACCGAGCGTGGGGACCTCCGGGCTGTTCCAGAGGGTGCTCGCTCAGTGCTCTGTGGCTGCAGCAAAGATTACAAGCAGCACCGAGTTTAGGCAGGGTAAGAGGTTATTGTTAATGTGCACGTATGAAAATCATCTTATTCTACTACCTAGTTACAAACCATTCAACAGAACTGCTCTGCATCTCTGACTATTTAAATTTCATGGCAGTGATGCTTATACTGATAGTTTGTCTTGTCAGTGAGCATCAAAGCAGTGATCGTCTCATGTGCAACGTGATTTCCTGTGTCACTGTTTCCCAGGGTCACATCACAGTTATGTATTATCTATGACCATCAGTGGCATTGCAACAGCAAAAATTACTCTGTAGTAACCAAAGATTTTACATCTGTGTAGGTATTTATACACTGCATACTTAGGTTTTCAAGTATAGTTTGGTACTTACCCTACTGTTGATATGAACTCTGATCTTATCTGGGATATTTCCTTTCACAGCTGACAGATTGTGTAAATAACGTGTCTCCTCCTCCCATCCTCTTTGTCCCCCGTGTCCCTCCGCACTGATCTTCACTACCAGTTGTGTAGTGATGCGTTATCTTAATTGTCCATTGACACAAGAGCTGTCTGCTTTTCTGAGCTGAACCAAGACACCGTTTTGCACAGATCTGAGCCCATTTGTAATCCAGCTGAAGCACTGGAAGTTGTCTCTTGATAGAAAATTAGACCAGCTGCTCAGAATAGATTAATTCAGACATCAAATCTCCTTTCACATGTTTGAAGTTCACAATTTCTCTTCCCAAAAACTAAATGAGAGCATCAGAGGAACAGACAAAGGAATAGTTGTACTTTGTGAGATCTAGTATTTCGCCCAGTGAAGTTAAAGAAAATAGATAGCTTTTTTTTGAGAGTTTTTTGAGCTTACCCCTCCAGAAGAGCTTGCTGCTCCATGCCTGCTCTGTCTTCACACTGTGATCATATTTCTGTAGTGAGTCATTTAGTCTCACCATAAAATTAACTGAGGATGTCACAGCTGCAATGAGCTTTAGGTGATGCCAATTATCCTCCATGCACATCAGCTGATTAATTTATAATCAGCCTGGTTTTCTAACAGGTGGGTAGGTAAACAATATTTGTGTCATTAAATTTTTTGCTCATTTGTCTTAACATTCTTGGGGTTGTCTTTAATTTTAAATGTCTTAGTTGGTGGGTTGTGTGAAATAATAAAATTATTATTTATTGATCATTGTTTATAAATAAATTATGTCACTTGTCCTTGAAAAATTACTTTGAACAGCTTCATATACTGGCTTACATTTGGAGGGGCTTTACCAAAATCAAGGTACAGTTACCAGTTATTTTGGTATCATTAGAACTTTTTCGAGGAACTTTTAATTTATTATTTTCTTTATCTTTTTAGGAGTTTGTTGTGCTGTCCGAGATGTTGATGAATGACCCCCTTATGGAAAAAGAAATTATTATGAAGGCCAAAGACTACGTGAAGAAACATCATTCATGGGAAAGTGAAAGGAAAACCTACCAGAATCTTGTCCTAGGACTCCAGTGAATTGCAAGACTCCAGCTGATAGGTGGTGGTCTATGTAGAGCACTTTAATGACAAATCTGTAATTAGGTTTGGGTTTCTCTTGGGTTCTTGTTAGAAGAGACAGTAAGACATGCATTATTTTTCTATTTAAACACATCAAGGTCACAGGAGTTGCTGCCACTTCACACTCTCAAACGTATCTGATCCAGCACACTGTCCCTGGTGTGCCAGTTCTTGCCAGACCAGGACCATTTTGTGAGGTCATTGGGAGAAATACACTCTGTGAGCAGATGCCACATTCTGGTTGTTGCAGGGCCTCCCGGGGGCTGATTCCTGCACACAGCAGGGCACTGCACCACGTGGAGCTCCCGTGACGTGTTCTGGTCGTGCTGCATCCCATCCGAACTGCAGCAGCAGTTTGCTCTCCAGTTATACCAGTCTGAGCCTCTCCAGGTGCCCATCACACACGCACACACATCATGTTCATAAAGCCAAGATTATCTACACTGCATATTAAATTATTAAGATGCAAACTTTCTTCAGCTCGACATCTCTGTTGACTGCACGGTGATGAGGGACCAAAAAGCAGCCAGGGAGCTGATGCTTGGGGAGGGCGTGTTTTGCACTGCCCTTTGAGGACCTGCATGGCTTTCAGGGCAGCTGAGGAGGCCAAAGAGCCCCGTGCCTGCCTTTCCCCTGGGACCCCCAGAGCAGGAGGGTGGGCACAGCCCCCCGTGCTGCAGATCCCCAGCGCTGCCGCAGCAGGAGAGGAGCTCGCAGGCAGAGATGCTTCGTGACCTAAACTACCTCTTAGTTTGCCAGTTCCTTTGGTACCTCTGGGATTTACTTATTTACTAAAAGATTTATGGGAATTATAAAAAGGGTTGAAGCAGAGGGCCGATGGGGGTGGGGGAGGTGTTTTCAGTTTACTGTGTATTTTAGTATGGTTTGTTCTCATTTGTGGCTTTTCAGGATATATTGCAATATACTGCAGCAGCCTGTTTTAAAATGAGACTTACCTCTGCCTGAAGTCCATACTAATCATCCTGCCAGCCCAGTGATTATGGACATATCTTTGAATCTGTAATTGGTCATCAAAGGACTTTCATCTAGAGAAAAAAATAAGGGTCATTTTTTAAACTACTTTTTATTAGGAAACTCTTTGCTTTGTATAGGCTTGATCCTGCCCCCAAGGAGAGCCAGTGAAATATTTCTATTGATTTGAGTGGCTGTTGTGTCAGACTTTTTTTTGTAATAATGAAGTTCACTGTGTATTTTAAGCTTTCCTCTTTATTTTTGACATTTTGCCACAGTGGTGCAGTAAACAAGAATGCAATTTGAATGTTGTATATTGACTTCTCCAAAATTTCCCTCCTTGTTTTGTGGTGGGCCCCTGCTCAGCATTGCCTTCGATAACACAGCCCTCGAGGGCAAAACTGGCCTGATTTGAAACCTGATTTGATGTTCGTGGCTGGGACCTTTACGGCCAATAAAAATAAAAAGAGCATTTGTAAGTAAGTGAGCCAACTTCAGGGTGTCCTTTTCCTCTCACAGCATCTCTTCTGCCAGGTTATCTCCGATACCCTGATGTTTGGCTTCCATCCTTAGCCATTCCCCCACTCCCCTTCCAATAGTATCGGTTGTTTTCTGAGACATACAGATTATTAAAAGCAAATGAACAAATGCATAATGTGGGATGGAAACCTAAACACTGAGCTAATAGTGAATGATTAGAAATAGTAATGATTAGAAAGCTTTTTCTGATACATTTATCCCCAGGCTTCAACCATAAATACACTGATCTGGAGTTTGTACGATTTCCAGCAAAACAAAATATGTTCAAGTGAGAAATTCTGCAACACCCTCAGAATGCAATTAACATATGATTTGTCAAGCTGTATTTAATCTATAAATATGAAATCTGCATCTGGGAAACAGCATGCTCATTTGCATGTGATAACCATACCAGAAGCACAAACAACATTTCTGCACTAGATGCATTAAGGTAAAAAAACCCAAAAAACAAAAAAGGGAAACAACCAAACCAGGGGTGAGTTTGGCCCTCAGGATTGTTTTACAGCTGTCAAAGGAGACAGTGTTCATCAATCAAGGGCATTCAGCTTTGGTATCATTTATCACATGGGCTCCTGGAAGCCTGTCTAGGAAGGCTAAAAGGTTGGGGCAACAACTGCGGGGAATTTCATCATAATAAATTACGATTGGATTTATGTTTTAAATGTCATCCAGTCTTATGCTCCAGGCCTATAAATATTCAATGAGTCTTGTAAGTCCTTGTAAGGAAAATATTAGACCCATACAAGTGATTTTGGGTATAATTATCTTTCCAGCAACTTCACTCAAATGATTTTATAGGTAAGAATAATCCTTTTGTTGTCCTGCAGCCCTAATTATAGTATTTATCTTCCCCCTTCAAAGCCCCATTCCTACCCTAGCAGCTTTTGAAGCAAGGCACACCTCCTTGAGACGCAGACACAGCTCCAAAAATAGCACTTGTTCTGTTTGCAGGAAAAACCTACATTGTGCATTTTACCCCACGGCCAATTCTGCATTTCAGGACCTTGAAATGTAATGTTAATTAATCCAATTACATGCATTTTATTTTGCAATTAATTCTGCCGTTGAATCCACGGGAACTGAATGAAAGCAGTGGACCTGGACAATGGGTACTACTCTGTGTTTCCTTTCTTGGCACAATTACACCAGAACTGGAGACAATTTGGAAGGGTGTGACAAAACCCAGTGAGAGCCTGTGGTGTGTGGAACAAGAGCTTCCTGAATTAGGATTTCATTTCAATTAGCCCTAAAGCATACACAGTCCAGTTTTGAAGGTCTTTTCCAACATTCCATTACAGACCTAACACCAATACTGAGTGAAATCTTCCCATTTTTGGGATGCTGACCATTTGGATTTCCATTCTACAGAACCTCAGAGCTCTAAATTAGCAAAAGGCAGTTCCGTGGTGAGTCTGGGAAATTCAGTCTTAATGGTTTGCTATTACCCTCTTGATACATCAGGACTGAAAAGACAATTGTTAAAAGAAAAATGTTAAATTGTATATTGGAAGACTTAAAAGTGCCTCTTCTGCAGATCATTTACCATCAATTTAGCCTGAGTATTAAGCAACCCAAACACCTGCAAATGCTGCCTTTAGGTTTAATGAATACACAAGCACTTCAGTCTTCTTTTTCAACATATTTGCTCCTGTCCATTGGGCTCATAACTCGTTCTGTCCCTTTCTCCCCTCAGTCTTTTTAATCTTTAGGCCAGGAATCGTTCCCCATGAAAATAAAAACAGTTTTGTCAAAGGCTTGTCAGAGGAGATGGTTCTTCCATGTGGAATTCAGCCATTTAATGGCTCACTGGAATCTGAGCGGGTTTTTTTCATTAAGTTGTCCAAAGTAATTTCATCACTCTGGAATTTATTTCCCTTCCACCCTCCTCTGTCTGGTTGGTCCCAGCCCAGTTTCTTTAGTGTTTGAAACTTCAACCTCGTGTAAGAGCAGGTCCCTACAGCCTTATACATGTCCCACTAATCCTGGATGCCAGGGGGTACCTTTAATTCTGCCTGACACAGGCAAAGGGAAGTCCTGAAATTCCAGACCCTTAATTGCATTTGGAGGAAAGGATCTACTTATTAAAATAAAAAGACTTACGGTTACCAATAGAAGAGCAAACTGTGATACAAAACCAAGATTCCTAATTTTTTTTAAAAAACAATCTACATTTTTTAAAAGGGTGTAATCACCTGCAATATAATTCTCTCTAAATGAACCATATTTTCATCAAGTAACTATTCCATGTCATCTATTTTAGGTATCAAATATTGAGGGCACTTGAAATCTCTCATCCTTTCCAAAAAATGTAGGCCAGCATTTGTTTTGTCCAGTGCCTGAAAAATTATTCTAGAAATTCATCTCCCCTAGAGCATTCCCATTAAGCTAATTTAAAACATTTGTTTAAAATTGAACAATACATTTTAATTAGAACAGCAGAGAGCATCTGGTTACTGAGAAATCATAGTCGTGGACACCTGACCTGCAACAGCATTTAAAACACCCCTGCAGCACCCTTTAACCCTTCCTACTCCAGAAGCAAGTCCTGCCACCCCTTTTATGATATTTTACTGTGATTCTTACACTGCAATTCCCATTCTGGTGTACTTCAGCATAAATCTGCCTGAGATATAAGTCCAGCTACAACTATAACCTTGCTGGATAGAGGTCACTTATTTCATTTGTCTGATTCAATCAAGTTACATCATTTATTGAAATTAAATGCTCCTGTACTGCTTCAAAAATTAATCCCCGCTGTTGAAAAGTTGCACTGTTATTTTAGTGGCTTTAATGAAGTGAAATGAGTTACCAAATCTTTAATTCAACTTGAGCAATATATCAAAAGCTTATTTCCTTGGAGGTGGCCTTTGCCATCCCTTACAGCCTCCCAGCTGTTTGCCAATTCTTTTTTTTTTTTTTGTCTTCTAAAAATAGGTTTAAGCAAGAAGTCACCTGAAATCACATTAAAAATTACATGAATTCCTGCTTGTACAAGCACTCCCACCTTGTATCCCCTGCTGTGGTGCACACCTGGCACTGCTGTGCTCCCAGAGGCAGTGCTGGCCCACGTCCCAAAATCTTCAGCACCAGGGCTTGGTGATTTTGGGGAAGAGGGTGCGGGGTGTTGGGGTCCACAGCAGAAATAATAAATACTATTGGCAGTAACTGTTGCCTCTACAATCCCTTTGTGGTGTAATCCAACAACAGCATCAGTTATCTGAAGGGCAAGGAGAGGCTGTAAAGGTAACACACCCTAATGAAGTTGTGATGCTCTCAAATATTGGTACAAAATATTAGCATTTCAGCCCCAGTTTAGGAGTCGACCCCTGAATTCAGAGTCAGAGATGACACAGTTGGGGCATCATCTCCCCCTCCCCAAACAGCATCAGCAGCTGGTGGGTTACGAGGTGCTCTCTGACATGAATGGAGGCATTAAAGGATGGCTCACACTTTGGAACGTGGTTTGAAGTAAGTCTGTCTTGGCCACATGTTATTTTACAGCCTGCACCACCAGCCAGGCAAAAAAAGTTGCATCTTTTTCTGTATAAAAATATAACAAAGTAAGAGGCAATGGACAAATCTAATAACCCTTCTCTGGAATAGGAGAACATCAGCATTACATGTTCCGAATATTCATAATTTTTTAACACATTTCACTCTCTTTTTCATCTCAGGATGACCCAAGTGATGATTCTGTTCTGAACAGGTTTAAAGCCTTTTGCAGAGCCTGTAGCTCAGCCTCAGGTTGGTGTTCTCTGTTTCTTACCCATCACATCCCTTATGGTTGTAGCCTTGGGAAATGCTCCGAGGTGTCCCTGCGGTGTTATGCACCTGGTTACCTCCTGCATCTTCCGCCCTTTTTAGTTACTTTTCTGTAGCTTAATGCGATCATTTTCCTGTTCCTCCTCTCTAAAACATTTGTTCCCGCATGGCATTAATTGGAATAAAACATCAGGATGTCCTTAAGCTCACACGGGGGAGGTGTCCCAGCCAACAGCGCTCAGGTAACGCTGCTCCACACTTAAGCTCCTTTTGTCCTTTTATCCTCCTCAGATTTATCCTGCTTTATCCAAGCTAGGATTTGGCCAAGAGGCAGCTCCGCAGCAGGATGGAGCACCCCAACCCAGCCCAGCTTTGGGCTGCCCTTTGCAGCAGCAGCCCCGAGCACTGGGAGCTGTTTCCATCCCTGGCTTTGCACGTGTAGGAGTCAGAACAGATTTATTGGCACCTTCCTAAGGTGTCATGCAGGATCACCTGATGCAGAATGCATTCCTGCTCCACTGCAGCCGTCACACCAACAAATAACGCGCGGGCAAGGACTTCCATTAATGGGTCTTGATGTTGGAAGATTTCTGGGAAGATGGAAATTTAATCACGGGAAGCAGAAAAAAAAATAAAAAAATAAAAAAATAAAGCAAGGCTGGAGATGAAGCCAGCACTTCCATGATGCTCTTTCAGAAGCTGTCACATAATATAGATGCTATTCTCCCCCTTCCCAGTGTTGCCTGTAAATGCACATCTCCCTCCTCCCATCTATTTTTGGTAAGGCCAAAAGTCCCCCAGAGCACTATAATTATCTCCGCCAGAAATGTCAGAAGAGTTTCCAGCTGAAGGAGGTGTCTGCCCACAACAGGAAAATCAGGTGCACCCTCCTGGTGTTGGTGAGGCCTTAAAAGCAAGTTGCTGCACAGTTTTCAGGGGAAGATTTGGGAATCTGGCTCTACTAGTGGGAGAGATTTGTGCAGTATCTTTGCTTTAGAAAAAAAGAGAAAATAAGTCAGATTATCCCTTGGGGCATTAACTTTGAGCCATTAAAGAGCCAGAGAAAATTATTTGAAATAAAACCTTGTTGCCTCATCTGTTGGGAGAGAGAAAACCAGACAAGCCCCTTAACATAAATACAGTAATTAGGATGCACTGGTGAATCTCTCCCTGCTTTTCCATTTGTTTATTGTCAGTTTTCCCTGCAACACATTCCAGGGTTATAACTCTCTGCCCAGTAGTCTGAAACAACTGAGAGAAAGTTAAATGTTATTATTTCGGTATTAAAAATCAATTACAATAAGGTTTATGTGTGATTGAGTATCCATATACACAAGAAGTGAAAACTACATTTTCAACAACATATGTCAACTAGCAGCATCTTGTTAAGAAATATTAAAAAAAAATAAAAAAATAAAGTGAATAAGCCTTGCAAAGACATTTTGGAACTACTGTAATGGCTTAGACCTTGAGCTCAGATTTGGGGAGTGCAGAATAGACGTCAGGCTAAAACCAGTGTTTGTGTGTCTCTGCTCTGAGGCACCAGGGCCTGATTTTCACTGGAATTCCCATCTTCCACTGGTTTGGTTAAGAATATTGACTGCACATTGTCCCTCTGAATTCAGACCTTTGTGGCAATCAACCTTAAACACTCCTCTAAAACTGAGGTTCCATCTCTTTAGTTCCTTGGTGTGTTTCAGGCCAACAGGAAATTCAGAGAAATTCAGGTTTTGCAGAAAAATGTAACAAGTACATTGTCATTTGTTTGCGACAACACTCCTCACGTAACTCAAGAGCAAAGGGCCCCATCTCTGGCCTTGGACACACCAACCTCCTCCAAGGACTGGGGATAACTGTGGGCTGACACAGAGGCTGCAAGTCCCATTCACAGAGGGAGCAGATTAACACTCTGAGCCACCAAATAATTTCCACTGTGTACATATACAACCGCGTGAGCAAAATACCCATGTTTTGCTGCGTATTATGCTCCATTATTTTGGAATACAATAGTCCCCTTGGCATTAGTGCCAAATGAATGGTAAGTTCATTTTGTCTGAAAGACTAAACAAACACATGCTGACAATAAGGATAAATCAGATTGCTGCAGCACTTTCAGATAGCTGGTAAAAATAATATTTTAATCAAATAACTCAGCTGCAACTGCCGTGAACTACTGGGAAGGTTAAGGCTGTGACTCAGTATTCTAGTGAGAAAACACAGAATTATTCAAAACACGCCGTTTCATCGCCACTGCTTGACTCAGATTAAAAGCAGCGGATGGCAATATGAGTTTCTAGCCCTAATACCAAATTGAAGCCACGAACAAAACAAAGGTTAAAGGAATATTCTGAAAGACCAGCCATCCAGCGAGAAAACACAGCCCTGTAGAAAAATAACTAAAGCCAGATTGGAGAGGTTTACTCCAAAATAAAGATATTGGAGGCTTTGTTTTTACTTTACTCCAAGATGAGGAGCAAAGACACATTTAATGCTCTGGACTAGTGTTTTTGAACTGTGAGTCCAGTTTTGGCTGCGGTTTGGGCTTGCACAGGAGGTGACTGCCCCTATTTTGTGGGAATACCCCAAGGAGAGAGCAGTGGGAAAGTCTGAGGCACTTGGATAAGGTGATGCTGAACCCCAAAAGGAACCTGCAGGTAACACCATTCAGATGGGCTCTGGAGTAGCTAAAATTAGGATTTTACTCTGAAGGACTTGTCGCTCAGTGGAGACTGTGGGAATGTCAGAACTTCAGTGAACTCAGTATCAGGCCTTTCCACATGGAATAATGCACAGTTTGAAGCATATTCTCAGTTAACTTCAATGAAATGGGAAATATCATAACTACAGCCCAAGAACTTGCACCACATTAAGCCTGATCTTTAGCATGCCTTAAAATTAACGTAGTTCCTATTCAAAGGAATTAGACCTGAATAAGACCTGAGAACATTATTTTTTGACTTTTTTTTTTTCTACAGAGACCCTACCCAGAGACTGGCAAGTTATTTTTTTGAGACCAAAAGACAGCACCGTGGTCATCCAATTCAAATGCAGGTAGTGCAGAACCTTCCAACTCCTGCATCCCTCCTGGTGGCAGCACGAGCTCCACTTCCCAGGAAGCTGCTTGGGATGAACTGGACTCTCCAGTTCATGGCCACTAACCATGTAAAAGTCCCTGTGACCACGTGAGACTCCCCAAAATCACAGCACGAGATGCTGAAACATCTCACTTAAGAGAAGTGAAACACAACACCAGCATCCAAAAAAATAGAAGAGAAACCTGCAGATGCTTTCCTACCTTGTCTGTGTCATGTTCTAGAGATCAAAAGCTGATCAGGGTCCCCCTCTCCAGCCCTTGCCAGGTGAGGCTCTGGTTTGTCATCAGCTCTGTCCCCACCCTGAGCTGTCCCAAAGTGACAACCAACTCACCAGCACCACCCAGCAATATGTATGTTCCCGGGGATTCCAGGGAAAAGGCAAGCCCCAAGCCCTCCCTGCTAGCTGGATGACCACCCAGCACCACCAGGAAGGCAAATAATTAACAATCACCCTTAAAAGGAATCTGCTGTTAACTGGTTTCCAAAGAGCTGCCGCAGCCTCTTGACTAAGTGCGATCAATGAATCATCACGCAAAGTTCACCCATCAACCGTGCTCTGCATTTAGGAGCAAACACTGTCTAAACAGCCAAATAATCACACTGCTCTCTCAATGCATATAAAATTTATAGTCCCTGCAATATTTCAGCAGAGGCACTTTTTGGAGGCGGGACAGGCCGCAGAGCAATTAGGATAAGAAAGAGTTTTGGCTGCCTTTGGCTGGGCAGGTCTCGTCTGTCCCAGAGGGAGATTTATGCTGCTGCAGAAGGGCTGCACTAAAGGCTGGGAGGAGACCAGGAACCCCCAGCTCTTGGGTTGCTGCAGTGGCCAGAAGCTTCTCTGCACTGCCAAAAATTACTCACATGGAAATGACAAGTTTTTATTAATGCTACTACCACAGAAAAGAACAAATAATCCAGCCTTTACCTCTCTCATCACCACGATTAGTTGTTCTTGCTGTCTCATATTTATGGTGGCTGTCACAAAGGTTCTAAGTATGTCACGTGAAGCAGTTCCTTTTGGTCTGGGCCAAGGTTTCCTCAGCTCTGTGGCTCCTGCTTGAGACCTGCTGGCTTAATTGCTACAAGAGTTAAGAGCCTGACTCCTCCACTGCAGGGATGATAGTCCCACAAAGCGTATTCTCCAGCAGTAAAATTATAGCCAGCTGTTTCTAAATCGTTGAGATGTAGGGATACCTCCAGTTTACTATTTAATTTCCACTCCAAACAAGTGCATACCTTTCCTCAGGTATTCTGGCCTCGGATGATGAAGAGCAAAGATAAAGACCAAGAGGTGAAACATAATGTCTGTTTACATACAATCACAGCGGACTAGCTCTGTTGCTCCAATAAGCTTAACTACTTACTTAGGAAAACCGTATGTGATTGCAGAGCAAGAGCCTAATCTGGAGCTACAGATCCCTCCTGAGTTAGGCAAGGAAATGCTCAAAGCACAGCCCCAAGGTGTGTGGGGAGAGCCTGGAGGAAAGAGAATCTTGTAAAGCTGCTCCAATGTAGACAAATGGCAGTGCAGGGGAGCCCTTGTGCCTTTGCATCTTCAACACTGTGTCAACCGCTATGAGGAGGAAGGATAGAAATCCTGGGGGGAAAAAAAAATGACATGGGAATAATTGCAGTGGGTTTATTTTATGAACTCCGTTGTGTAAAACTCACTCCTCCAACATCCATCCTGCTCAGTGCAGAGTTTGACCTGCTGAGCCAAAGGCTACCCCTTCCCTTGGCAGAACGTGCAAGGCACAGCTGCAGGAAAGCTCCCTGGCAGCTCTGACACATTCTCCAATGCCAGGAAAACAGCAGTCCCCGAGTAACTGGAGAGTCTGTGTTCCATCAGTCCCTCCTCAGATCACAGCATTTGGAACATTAAAATGAAAAAAAAAAAAAAATTATTCACGAGATTGATTTATTGCATCTCTGAAAACACTGAAAGGCGAGAGAGACAGCAGTTCATCTTTCAGGGGTAGGAAATAGGTGTTTATACATCCTGTCTACTGCATTCCCCACACTGGCTGTAAAGCTGGAGGCTTTTTGATTTGTTCAAGACTTAATTGTCCTGGGTATTTAGTGCCCCTACCTACTACCTGAAAATGATGTGTTTCAAGGTAGTTGTACTCTTTTTTTGGGGTGGGAAGAGGAAGGGAGTGAATCCTCAGTTCAGTAAGTCGAGTTAAGTAATTTATAGCTATCCCCTTTTATAGAAAACAAGTCTATTCCCCCACCTCCCCACGTCCCATATTGTTGGTCCTATATTATCTGTAAGAGCCAGGCATTGGCAAGGAAACAGAAAAAAAAAATGATGGGACATTGTAAAAGAATTTAATGAAGTGGCTCCAAATATTGTATCAAAATAAATGAACTGAATAATGCAAGAGCTCATTCCAGGTCCCTTCTACAACAATAACTATTGTGTGAGCAGCACATCTGAGGAGATGGGGATGGCTGGATGAATACAAAGGTGCCACTCCAGCACATTACAGAGCAGGGAACAAGGGGCAGCCTGAATTGCTATATTTAATTTCAGTAATTCTGAGGCCAGATACTCAGGAAGAAAATAGAAGGTGGTAAAAGGGGAGGAGGAGGAATTATCAACCTTTCTGATCTCACTTAACTATTTGCTTCTGCTTAGGATGGAGAAAAAGGGGCTGATGACACACCTGCATCTTGGAACTCCTGTGCGAGCCCTTGGTGTGTCCTGAGCCAGGTGCCAGCTCGCCAAGGAAACACTCCTTGGCACTGCCACTCACAAACTATCTGCCTTTTATTAAAAATACATGCAAGCTCCCACCTGCAGCCTGCTGCGGGCCCAGCACCAGCCTCAGATACCCCGGGCTCAGCTCAGCCCCAGGCTCAGCTCAGCCCTGGGCTGGGCAGGGTTTGGTTCAGCAGGGCTTGGGGTGTGCCAGCACCCACTGCTGTGCCCAGCACAGCCCTCACAGCTGGGCACGGACAGGCCCTGCTGGGTCCGTGCTAGGGCCTGGCATTTGCAAATGCTTCTCTTCTTGATATCCCTGATGGCAGAGGGGATTGATCCCCCCCTGGTGAAATTCAGACACAGAACCAAGTGCAAGGATTGAGGCATGGACAGGTTACCTGTTCTCAAATGACTGTGCTTCCCTGTCCCTGCCAATAGCTATGAGACACTTGCCATTCTCTGCTGCTTTGTAAAATACCTTTTTATTTCCTCTCTCTGCGTGAAGAATATTGGCACTAGCACTGCCTTTCTGGGAACAGCACTGAACACTCAGCTAATGCCCTGTACTGTCAAAGCTCCTCTTCAAGCTTCCTTTAGCCCTGTCCCTGCACCCTTCAATGTGAGAGGGTCCCCAGCTGGTCTTGTTTGGGGTCAGGGGCACTGCCAGCCACGTGGGAGCCCCTTCTGCAGAGGTCACTGCCACAGGAACACTGAGCTGTGGCAACCAGGAGCCAGGGCACAGGAAGCTCCTACCAGCTGTGACAGCCAGGAACAGTGACATTAGAAATCCAGGTGGGGAATCTGCAGCAAAAACCATTAAGACTGTTACCTTTGCTTGTAAATGCTCCATGTGCCTCTGCTCTTGTTTTCTGCGACTGTCTCTGTTCCCCGGGTCTGGCAGGGAGAAAACAAGTGGTTGGCACATACCCAGCCCTCTCCCAACTCTGCCACCCACGGCAGGCTCAGCAGCATCCTTCCCTCCCCGGAGACACATCCTGCACCCATCCTGCTGTCCATCAAGCCCCTCCTAACCCAACTGCAATTCCCTGACAGCTTTACAGTGCAAATTCCCCCTCTGCACAGCTCATGCTAAGAACCTTAATATTCCTGCAGACTCAGAAAGGGGATTTCCAACAAGCATTAGGAAAATTAAACTTCTCAAGAGCTGTCTCAATCTGACAAGCTATTTCTAGCTGTTCAAAGTACGGTAAGTGAAAATATTAAAATGGGGGATGGGGGAGCTGTAGGAAGGAAATGATGAATTGCAGCTAGGAATGAGGACAGTGTTAAGTCTAGTTCAGATATATATAAGGCACACATATATGTAGACACACACACAGAAATACATGCATATGTATTGTTCAAGGCATCCTGCTGCCTTGTAATAGAAAATTATAATCTCCCACCCTTTGCCTCCATCCAGAGCCACAGCAGCAGATAACACTAATGAGTGGGGGCACCTCCCTTGGAGATTTGTGCTTGGCATTACTCGTGCCAGAGCCCCAGCAGATTGGGGAGCAGATTGGGAGCCCCAGATTAATCCAGCAGCTTTCCACCAAGGACAGGGACTCTGGGGGTGGGAGCCTGGCCCTAGGCAGGAGGCAGGGAGGGCACAGCCCAGGCCCTTCCTGGGCTGAGCTGGGGACACTGGGCTCACCACAAATCCTGCTGGAGACTCCACTCCTCCCAGCTCAGTCTTGCTGGCAGGCTAGGCTGGAGTTCTCCAGTACAGAGAGGCTGTCTGCATCTCACGAAGCCCAGAGATGGCACTGTGTACTGCTGTTCCCCTTCCCAACAGGTCAGGCTACAAAATACCCAGCCCCGAGTCCCAGCTTAGCTGTCCTCTTTTGCTCCTTTCTCCCGCTCTCTGCTGTTTTCTCTTTCTCCATCCCCTTCAGAACTTCCAAGCCTGCACCACAAAGGGAGGAGAGGCTGTTTATAGCCCAGGCCATTGCAGGGGAGGGTGAGAAGCTGAACCAGGCTTTCAAGATGTAAGGGGGTGACTCCGAAGGAGGAGAGGGTGATGTTATTTTTTTTAGGAGCATCCAAGTGGCATAATTTAGCTGTTAGCAAATTTCTCTGTGCTCTGGCCTGACTCTTGCTCCAAAACCTGGAAATTTCCCCTGGTTTTAGGCCTGATTTGAGTAATGGTGCTCAGCTTCTCTGTGTGTCCTCCCTGTTCACTGCTGCTTTACAGCAATCACCCCTACCAGCCCCAGAAATCATACTGCAATGGGATTGAAAGACCATCCTCTTCCATTACAGTCCCTCATCCCGAGTGCATTAGGACTGGGGGACACCAGCTCTGTAGAAGGCAAGGGGACAAAACAATTAGGAGAGCTGATTAAAATCCTAGTGCTCTTCAGAGGCTGGGATGGTGCAGTGAAATAAACATTCTGAGCTTGCCAAAAATGCCTCTTCAGCTCTAGGAACTGGTCTTGCTAGAGACACTTTTCTGAGTGCTGTATTAAAGCTACAGCCAAGGCTGTGTACAGAGCTTGGTACAGAGCAAGATCCGATCAATACATGGGATTTTTCAGGATTACAAAATATTTTGCAGTCTGATTCCACGTATTTAAGGGAGAAACACAATAGGGACTGATTTGACCTTGGCATCCTAACTGGCAGAACAGAAGGGAATGCCAAATGCTAAGAGCAAAGCTATTGATTAGGCCTGAGAGGGACGACTGATGGAAGAAAGCTGTAAAAAGTTATTAATGGCCAAGAGGAGCACAGCAACTTTGGGTTTTGGCTTGATGACAACAGGACAGAAAATGGGTGTCCACAGTCTATCAGACAAAGGATTTGCTGAAGAAACAGGGAGGCATGAGATGCATCTCTGCTGGTGGATGAATTCCTCATGGATACAGATCATCCTGGGCTGGACACATCCACCGTGCTGACCTAAACAGTGCTCATGGAGAGCGTAAGTACAGTCCTCTTACTCCTGTCCCTATTTCTCCTCCACTCTGTTCCTCTGTGCTTACTGAGCTCAGCAAAACGCTGAAATGGGACTCTTACTCACCTTTGCAGTCTCGTATCAGTGCTGAGTAGTGAAGCTCTTTGGATTGGTTTTTACGTCATTAGCGTGTTAACCGACTGCAGGAAGCCCTAATTTAATTATTAGCAACGAAAGTCTGAAGGTGATTAAGCAAAGCTCCCCGTTACCCTCCAAAGCTGCAGCTTCCTGGCAGTGGTGACACCCACCCAAGCTCTGTCAGGTGCCACGGAATTCAGGCCCCAAACAGCTGAGAGATACCCAGGCACTGCCAGTGTGCCAGCATGGCACCAGCCGGAGACACAGAAGCATCAGTGCCTGCAGGAGGGGAACACAACAGGAGGCCTCATTTGCACCCACAGAAGAGGAGGAGTCCTGGCAGACGGTGCAAACAAGCGTGGCTCGGCGCAGAGTGTGTCCCTCCAGGCTCCGGGGGCTGCTCGGAGGAGGCAGTTGCGGGAACTTGTCGTGCGCAATCTACCAGCCATCTTTACGGTGTGATGGGAATTCCTTAACGAGCATTGGCAGTACACACAAACAGAGCAGCAGCGCTGCTTCTCCAGCCATTAATATTACATCCGTGGGCTGCTTAATTCGCTGCTCCTCGCGGAGCCCGAGCAGGAAGCCTGCATAATGAAGGATTTGTTGACAGAGGTCTTCATATCGAATCAGCAAAAAAGGTAGAAAATGATGCCGTTCCAAGCCCACTCACTTGAGTCGCATCACCTTGGCCCTCCTAACGCTCCCGATGATGGGAGTGAGGTACCAGGTGCTCTGCTCTTCTCAGGCCATCGGTGCTGCCATTTCTGAACTTCACATGGTAAAGCTGTCACCAAGAAGCCAAACAGCACACTCACTAATTTCACGGGGAAGACACATGACTTATGCACAAGGAAGATGATGGGTGTTGGGGGGCCAAAAACCCATTGAGAAAGATGCTTAAACATCCCCATGGGAGGTGCATGAACAGGCCCCACCTGGGAGTTTTCAAACAGAAATGAAGTGGAAGCAGAACACAAATCCTATTTCCTCAGCACTGTGCAGGTGATACCAAACTTGGTATAGAGCTCTCTTGGTCTCCTACTTGTCCTCAGGGGGCAGCTCATGCTGGAGCCAGACATGGCAGTGAAGAATGGTTGGTCTTTGCTCCTGCAGTGTGGGGAGCTCTCCTGCAGGACACGAACCTCTCCTGCTTCTAACAGGTCCATCACCTTGGGTATTTCTAAGGGCTGGTGGTGACACAGGACTGATTTTAGATGGCAGGCATTGTGCTGCAGGCAGTGCTGTAATGCTGTGTGTGGATGGGATATGGTGCTACAACAAACATGAGAAATATGTGACAGAGTTCCTGGGCCCTCAGGACTAAATAAATTCATCTCAGTGAGTTTTTTTAAATGCTCGAGGCATTTTCTAAACGCACCATTTGGCAGTGATAGCTCCTTCCCTGAGCTAATTCCTCAGTGATGCTTGCTGGACTTTGATCAATACAAACGTGAGTCCAACCAACACTCTCTCCTAAGTGACACATGTGAAAGACTCTCCTAAGCTGTAGCACACCAGTCCTTAAGCTCTTTCATACACAGAGCTGAACTACAGTGTCTCCAGTGTGTTCATTTCATTTACATCTCATTCATTATGGAAACGAGGTGTGAAAGTAGTTTCCAGAGCTACTTAGTGCAGGCTGCACGTCGATTTAATACCTATTGTGGTTTTTCAAGTCACTTACCTCCACAGAAGTCTTGTTTCAAACCAATTATTTAGCTGCTTTGCTCAGACTTTGAATTCACTGCTGTATTAATGCAGCTTGGTCTAAACTACTATATATTTAAGACTGCTGAAGGGGAAGCTTTTAAAATGAAGGAAGAGAGTAAAGAACCAGCTTACCTGATTTATAGGACCATCGAGTTTCTATTCCTTATTGTATTCATGCATAAAGTCTCTAAAACCAACCAAAATGCATCAGATAAATTTTCTTTTTAAACATGCCTGTATCAGTCTATCAGTCTAACTTCTCACAAGAGAGACTCAAACATGAAAATAAGGAGACAATAGCAAAGAAAAAAGAATCAGGTAATTAATAACTCTCACAAGAGACTGGCTGCTGTCAGCAGGGCTCTTTATCAGGCTCAAGAGATTGCCAATGGCAGCCACAGCTGCAAAACGTTATGTGTACACAGCATCTAAACACCATCTTTTATGATGTGGAATAGAATTTAGGCCCCTTGTTTGCCAATTGGGATCTCCCCTGATTACCTGGAACACGACCTTTCTCCCTTTGGATGCTCCACAGTGCAGAAGCTGTTGCTTGAACGTGTGGACCCTGTGCAGGGCAGAAAGTGAATATACACGAACACATCTCCCCCCCAACGGATACATACATAGATACAAATACAGGAAATCGATTAATTCTGCTATTAGTCGATTAATTAAGAGTGTTTGCTGGCATACAGGAGGCCACAATTCACTCTGGCTTCTCCTGGAGCAGAGCTGAGGATCCTGCACAGTGTAGTTTTACCATAGGTTTCCAGCCTTACCTTGGGCACACCACTTAACCTCGGGGTTCTCCACGTTAAAAAGGAATCCACCTTGCTCAGAGCACCATGGGATCTATCGACAAAGAGCACTCTAAATAGTCTGTATTATTTATAGCATTGCCCAATGGATAATAGCAAGTTACAGCTGTCGGAGACAAGCAGGGACCTCTGAGCAGGCAGACAGGCACAAGTCTGCACATCAGTCTCCTTCACGCTGTAGCTGGTGGCTGTTTGTCCTGGGAGAACATTTCGGTGGTTTGTGCTACCAGATGAACTTGCTGTTAGTTCTTCCTGTTCCCCAGAGGCAGTGGAGGCAGAAATGTGGATTTCCCAGAGCAGCTTGTTGGCAAAGCAGTTGTGACAGCCTGCTCCCAGCGTGGCTCGTCCCTGCTCTTCCCAAGGAGGGACACCGGCCATGCGGTGACGCGTTTGAAAGGCAACCCTGCACGCACAGGTCTGATGTGCACAGGCTGCCAGCTGAGAGCTGGGCACTTCTGCCCTGACCGCCACACTGCTCAGCGTGAGCCTCTGCAGACACCGTGTGAGTCATGTGTAAAAAGCACCCAAAATAGCTCCAGGATTGGAGGCAAGACAGGGGGTTAGAACACGGCTGGGAGGTTGGCTTGGCCACTGCCCCCATCCTTCCCACAACAAAACACGGCTGTCACTGCCAACTTTCTTTTAGGATTTACCCACCTTTGATTATTTATTATTATTTTACTCGCCTTTTTATCATCCAGCATTTGTGCTTGTTCAAATTTTAAGAGTGTTTTGTTTGTATGGACTGCAGCACCGAGGCTGCCCTACTGCCTGAGAGCTCACCCAGAGCCAGTCTGGGCCCTGCCCTGGGCTGTCCTTATTCCTTCACCTCACCCTGCCCTGGGCTGTCTTCACTCCTTCACCTCCATCCTGCCCTGGGCTGTCCTTATTCCTTCACCTCACCCTGCCCTGGGCTGTCCTCACTCCTTCACCTCATCCTGCACTGGGTTGTCCTCACTCCTTCACTTCCATCCTGCACTGGGTCATCCAGGCCTTGAGGAGAGATGCTGAAAGAAAGCAAAGACCATCTGATGTGCAAGTACTGACCTCCAAAGTTTTGGGCACATTTGCCCTGTTTACACCTAGTCTTTTAAAACAGCCTTAAAAGGTGTTTAGCCAAATGCTTCCCCCAGAGGAGAAACCCAGAAACCAAAAGCAGAAACTCACATCTTGGGCTTTGACACTAAAATATGCATACGGATTTATTTGCAAATAGTTTCAAATCTTGGAAGGGCGACTTGGTGCAAATACATTTGTAGCATAACATGCTGTCAATGCTGTATGTCCTCCCCCAGCACTGCACAATATAAAACTCTGTGACTAGACTGTGCCTTCCTGGATTCACCAAAGGACATGTCTCCATATTGCTGCCAGTCTCTTTCAGGGTAAACGTTCTGACAGTGAAAGGAAAGAGGCGTTCAGAGTAGGAAAAAAAAGATGAAGCCACTAAAATGCAAATTTTATTCACAGTTGGCATGTTTATAAATATATATATTACATTCTTACAATCTACAGTACATTCTAAATATAGAGGGATCCAATCTAAGTGTTTGTGGGAGGGCGGGTGTGTATTAAACTGAGCAACCTAGATTCAATGATGGAAAGAGACTTAGTAACAAAAGGAGGGCAAGGACTTACTCTGGAAAATAAAGGGAAAATTGAAATATAAGCTGGATTTGAGTTAGTGCTTTGGCACTTCGCCACTGGCCATCGGAGACTGCTTTTGGACCTCACCAAAAAATGTCATGGTTTTAGGGCTGGAGGGCACATGGGATTGGAAGGGTAATCACTGAAATCCTACCGTATGTACATCCTTATCAGAAGAAAACAAAAGATAATCATCACCTCTGGGAGAAACAAATGTTATCTACGGAGTTTAGCTGTTCAGGTTTCAATGTTGGACGTGCAGCACCCCCTGTGCCCTCCGAGTGCCCTCTAAACGTGCCGAGCAGGGGGCTGAGGAGGCAGGAGCAGAAGGAGCTGAACAACCCGACCTCCTCAAGCGGAGGGGATGGACACAGAGGCACCTGCTGCTGGTGCCAGGGTCCAGCACAAGTCACACTTACCCAGAGAGAGTGGCCAGCTTTGGTAAAGGACAGCACGTAAAGCGAGTACCAGTGTGGTGCCAACAGGGCCTGTGCTCGGCAAGAGCACACCGTGGAGGAGGGAAGTGCATGGAGGGGAAGGGGGTAACCACACGCTTCCAAAGCCGACTGGTGCTAGGAAGTGCCCTCAGGATACCAGGTGGGGAGTGCTCCAGGGAAATGGCTGGGAATACAAATTCAAAACAGGACAATCAAAGAAAGTGGGCTTTTAAAAAATAGCTCGTTCTCTCAAACTTTCCAAAACGGACCTTCCTTAATATGAAGTGATATTCTGAGTATAGATTATATTTTCTATTTTACAAATTAAGAAATACTGAAAATTGGCTGGCAAAGTTTATTACCTTGGCATCTACTTAAAAAGAGAGTTTCAGTTTTAACTGTATATGTGTATCCATTCTCAGTGTTTGGGAGGCAAACATGCTGGTTTGTAAACAGCCCAGTTACTCCTTTTCCCCCTCCAGATTCTTTGGAAACTCCTGACTCTTCAGCTCTGAGAGCTGCTTTGCTCACACTGTTGGTTTTTGTCAGCTTTAAATTAATGTTCTTGGATGGATATTCTCTGCACGTGGCTTGAACGACATGCTCTTTCGTGGATCTATTTATTCTGAGACCAATTTTTTGCTTTTAACCAAAGCTTGCAATATTGAACAGTAGAGCTGCGTGAACTTTGTAATATCCAAACTGCACTGGAGTTTGTTATATTTATTGATTTCCTGGGAAAGCTCAGAGAATGAAACCATATTATTTCACTAAGTTTTTTTCTCATGTTACCATGTATCAAAAAACCACACACATCTCTCACTTCCATCTCTGAGCACAGAGAAGATTTGAATTTTAAGAGCTGTCCAGGATCTCGGCTCTCTCAGCTGCTTTTGGGTGGCTTCTTGGGGCTCCATTATTATCCACCAACTGATTCTTGTTAGCAATACAATATTTTGCCCCACTACCCAAAATTAAAGGCAGAAGGTGAGTGAAAAACAAACAAACGAAACAAAAAAGTCCGTGTCTCATTATGCATTTTCGTGTAATCTCTCCATATAGTTTTTAAGTTCTTTGCATTCCCCCAGGTCCATATCCTGACAGACCCATTTAATGTCATCCTCATTACTCATCAGGACTGAGTTGACAGTTGGACACCCATCATCGGAGGAGATGGTGGTAAAGGTGGTGAATTTAACCCGTTTCCTCTTAGAGGTAGGAGAAGTAGTTGGTTCACTTTTCTGTTCTTTTCCTTCAGTGAATGCGGTCTCAGTGGACCTGAAAGATTGTCCATTACTATTTTTTGTGGCATTTGTGTTAAGAAGATATTTACTCTCTTCATAGTCCACTCCTCTGTCAATGGCTGTGATACGTTCATCTTGTTGGGATGAGAAATTTATGTGATTCTCCAGAAGTTCTGTCCTGTTGCTCAGCCCAACCCAGTCATGAGAGTGGCTCATGCCTTCTTGCTCTTCAAAGGGAACTTGCTTGTTTCTGTACTTCAAAGCAAAAGTGACACAATTGATAAGGAAGACCAGAATTGCCAGGCAGAAGACCCCCAGGAGGGCGTACATCCCTATCTCCAGGTCGCTGAGGCCCCTGGCCGACTGCACCAGGTCATTCTCCTCCAAGTCTCCGCTGTTTCTTGGCAGATCCACCTGTGCAGGGAAGCTCGTGAAGTCTATGGGCATGTTCTGACTGTCATCATCCAGGAGGCTTTCTCTGTCTTCTTTTCTACTCAAAATAGACCTCTGAGTGGTGGTTCCCCTGCCCTGCTCGTGGCCCATGGAGGAGCTGTAATAGTGACCACCCTGCAAAGTGGTTTTCTGGCGCCGGTCACTGGCGTGGTTTTCTAGGTGGACACCAGCACCCCTGTGTCTACTGTCACTGATGTTGGGGTTGGCATCACCCTGACCAAACTTGACTTTAATGCTGCCACTTCCAACAGCCAGGATGCTCTTCCTTTTGGATTTCTGGCATGATTCACTGATCACCATCTCCACCTTCACCAGGGTCCCCTGGCCTTCTGTCTCAGCAGCAATCACAGGCCACTTGAATTTGGGGTCATGGTGAATGGAGACCACCTTCTCATCCAGCGATGTAGCTGATAAGGAGAAGTCTTTGGAGTCATAAATATCCAGGGGCATGACGGATCCATCACTGAATTGGATCCAGCAGCTGATGGCTGCTTCCTATAATATATAAACCAAATATACATACATTCAGAATAGACACTGAGGGAAATATAGTCTGTCCTGGTCTATTCCCTCCTCCTTGCAAGATTCATATACCATTTGTAACCAGAAAAGAAATAAATAGGGAGAGCAATAAAATTAATATCTTGCCAAGATGTGAAGAGAAATACTAGTCTAAAACACTCATTGTTATTAAGATTTGTTTCCACAAAGGTGCTCAAAGGAGCTGTATCCCCTGGGCTCTGCAGAATCTACTTCAGCACCATAATAAATTGCATGTCAGAAAGCATTACCAGTGACTGAGATCATTTACTGTTGTATATTTAAATGAAAAAAAATTACATTATTTCTAAACAGCTTGAAATACAAAATCTCCTCTTATTACACACAACACATGTTAAAAGATGCCTAATACAGCAAGCAGGCCCATATACATGGCTCCATACCCTCACTCTTTGATTTTTGTCTCTCAAATTAAATTAGCAGGTTGTATAAGCAGAGGAAACCAATCAGTTGCTTTTTTAGGAAATGGCCAGGGTAATTTTCATGCTTGTTAGCAATTAAAAGCAAGACAATAATAAAGTTTAATCTTGTGTCACAGCAGTGTAGATTGTGTACTTCAGAGTGCGTGGATGGAGGCTTACTGAATGTAAATGGATCTGACCTGAGTACAAATTCTGTAACAGAACGTGCCTCGTGGTGCAGCATTCCTGGGAACCTTCACTTTTGGTTTCTAATCTGAAACATTTTGAAGTAATCTCACCTTTCAGAAAATATGTGCTCACCCATTTCTGAAAATGAGGTCCTGTAATGACTCTCAAATGGCTGTTGAAAACTGTTGTGCGACTTTAAGAAATCTTTGCATTCACCCATTGATCACTTACAGACAAAATTCGTGTTGCTCTACTGGAATCATATTCCTGCTTCTGATGGTCTGACTTGCCCTGGTTTAGTTGGAATATTTGCACCTTATTAGACAGTAGAGAACCCACACCAGACAGACTCCTGGCTTGATCAGTGGATTCTTTAGTGTCTGAAATGAGATGAGCTTTTGTCTCATGAGAGTTGGGATAACCCTGCTCTGAGAGTCTGAGACAGACAGACACCCAACCAACAGATTAACTTGCAGAAACTGTAATAAAAGTCCTGTTTCTTTAAATAAGCAGTTTTTCAAACAGACAGTATTTACATCCTAACTCCACACATGCACAGAGAACAAATACATATGATTATCTTTTAAATTGTTCCTAGCACAAATTCACCTGTTCATAGCATGGAGAATAAGGGTCCAGTCTTTTGGGATTGTATCATGCATAATCTACGAGCCTGATTCTGAAATCCTTACAGCCACAAAGGTCCCCCTCCTTCAGTGGGAGATTTGCTTCTGTCTCTGTTTAAGGACAGAGCCCTAAGACTTTGCTGACATTGTCATAAATCCCTTCTTTGTGTTTATTAATCTTTGGATGTTTCTTGAAGGCCACATGGAATTTATGTCATCAACTCTCATCCTCCCACTGTGTTGCTTAAACCTGCTTAATCATTTAATAATTTTGCATTGCTTTGCTCCTAGGGATTGTGCTCTGAAAATCATGTCCTAAGCAAGGGAGGGAACCAGATGCCTTTCAAAAGAGAGTCAAGCCCTTGAAGGGTGGAGGGCACACACCTTCCTCACTGACTCCATACTGATCCAATGCTGTTCTGACTGTGCCCCTGCTCCCAGAGAGGGACCTGTGCACACTCCATTTCCATGCCAGTGCTGGGCAGCAGAGCGGGACTCAATGCCATCGATCAGCTTTTGGGCTGATTTCAAGGTAGTTTGTTTAACTCCCCATGGCAGCAATGGATAGCTCACTGGCCCTATTTCGAGCTGCCTGGCATCGATTTCTTAACTCCTGGAAGACTATGGGAGCCTGATGTTTATCACCCTCTAAAGGCAGCAGTCCTGCATTATTTCTCATCCTGCATCCCAAGGATAAGACCTCATGATGAATTAAAGCATCTCAACAGTTGGCCAGACTTCAAACGTGTGTGTCATGATCATTTACCTTTAAAGCTCAGAACATGTTCAAGCGTTAAGAGCTCGGTGCATCCTTGATGTAAGTCCCAGACTGATGGATTTGGGTTGGAAAAATGTTTAAATTTCAAAGGTATACAGAAGCACAAGGGCAAACAGGAAGCAGGGACTGATGGGGACATGGCAAAATCCAAAAGCCCTTGGTAACTGTTGGTTCCCTAATAGAGGAACTAAGAATAATAAGGGAGGGAAAAATGGTTTATGAAATCATGAATCAGGAAATGAGTCAGTGATGCTGATTCATATTCTAGTAATGAATCAGAATGAAAAGGATGTTCCTGACTTCTTAAAGTGCTCACAGAAAGTAACTAAAGGAAGAAGAGTTTGGCATAATGCAAAACACTTTCTCACATAAAGATGGAATTAAAGGCTTCATTTGGATACCTGTGGTGGGAGGTTGAACCTGGCAATGCAGTTGGCAGTATGTCCTGTGATCTATTAAGCGATGAATGGGACACATCATTGCCTGTGTTATTTTTGGGATGCAACCATGATAGACGGGGTTTGGTGACCGGGGTTGTTCAAACACAGTGCCATTTTGGTGAGATCTTTATTTTTCTGTTAGGGCACTTGGTGACCTTCGGGAAAGTCTCCATGAGCTGAATGCTTTATTAGCATACTAATAATAAAAAATCTGCTTGATTCCACGAGATCGTAATGTCAGATGTGACTCAGAGCAGTGTCCTTCCACAACACAACACACCACACCACACCACACACGGGCAGCAGTACCTGCTTTGGAGACTGGAGCAGCTCTTGTGCCACTGCTGTAGCAAAGATGGCCTTGTTGCTTCCTGGGCTGAGCTGCAGAGACAGCGACAGTCCCGTCACCAGCTGCACTCCCAGGTCAGTTATTGTCACCTTCTCGTCCAGAACTGTCACTGTCTTCTCGGCCAAGATGGCATCTGAAAGGGGGGACAATATCTGAAAAGAAAGACTGAGGTTAGCAACAGCCATTTTGCACAGCAAAAAGTGAAATAGCTACATGGAGCTCCTGTAAGACGGATAAGGGATATTTATGGTAATGGGAAGAATGATTCGCAGCAGACAGACACTATTAAAATATGATTAAAAGCAGGTAGTCACATTCTATAACTCTTCTGCAATAATAGGGGGTTTATAACACCTTTTACCAACGTAATTGTAATCAGCTATGCCATTCACCTCTGTCATATGCTAACAAGTATTAACTCTGCTTCACATGTATTAACTATTTGGAACTGTAATCTTTATGTGAAATGCAAGTATTTTATTAATGATCACATTTTCAGGTGGCATGAATATAATGCAATCTGTAGGTTTCAATAAAATCCATTCAATAGATGTCATTTATTTCTATCCTATGGAAAGAAAGGTTAATGTATTGCTACAATAGCCACTCATGGTACTGTATACAAAATTGACAGAGAAAATTTGTTTTGGTTAAGAAAATATGCACAGAGGTCAGTGCACTGATACATGACATCCCAGAGATGCTCATTAGCAAGCTAGTTGAATTTAATGATCCATATAGGGTACAGAGCATTTTGGAAGCAGCTTCTAAGAGGTATTTTTTAAATATAATTTGCTCTCAGATTTTTTCCCTTGAATTTTTCTTTTCACAGTTTAATGTACATTTTTTGAGCTTTGTAAGTCCCAGAGCTTTGAGAAGTTATGCAGAAAATCTTTACAGATTTTGCAGAAAGCCAAAAATCTCAAATCCAATTTCTCCAGCCTTGACAACCTTGTTATCGACAGGTGTGATGGTTGTTTTCTGCTTTGCCAGTTCAGGATGACGAGCATGTCTGGAGAGCTAGACTCTTTTCCTTATTATTCCTCTCTCATTTTCTATTTTTCCTTTTCTTTTAATTAATATTTGGTTTATTATTCCAGTCTCAGTTCCTTAACCAGCACTAGTTCATTTTCACTTTACCCTTTGCTCTGTCAAAGTAGGCTTTGGGAAGACTGAGCTGTTCCACCAGCTGCATGCCTTGTGATAACCTATATACTTGCTCCAGGTTCAAAAACAGCCTTAGACAAAAATAATCAGAAAAAGTCTGCAAATATACAGGTTGGACTAAATGAAATAAAACTGCCATCTACTTTGCTTTGGGGCCCAAAAGAAGAAGAGAAAACCATCTCATTGGTGTCTTCTTGTCCCTCCTGCAATTCTGACCCATTCCAAAATTCATGACTGCAGTTTCTGTTGTTAATGCTGTCCCACCTCTCCAGCACCTCAGTTCCCAAGGTGGTGGGTTAATGGAGGAAACGGAACATGCAAATCATTTCCCCTACCTGAATTGTTGTCATTCCAAGCTCCAGCCCGACCAAAACCTGCCCGTCCTGCAGCTTGGCGATTCTCGGCTCCTCCACCTGCATGAAGTCGCTCACCAGGTCAGTGATGTCGATCTGCCAGTCAGAGCCCAGCAGGAAGTTCATCTGCCCGCCGGGCTCCGAGGCTTCAGCCACGAACTGCGTGAGGACTCGCACCATGGCGTGCTGGTACTGCAGGGCACAGCCTCTCCCCTTGCGCTCATCCTCTTCCTCATCCTCACTGTCTCTGGCTGGTCTGGTAGGACACCAAGAACAAAAAATGAGTTTAGACTGGTGTTGGGAGAGCTTGGAACAGGCTGACGTAAGTCTGCAGCCAGACCAAGCTGTGCCCTTCAGTGCATTTCTGAAGTCAGTCAGGTTCCCCTGCTTTTGTCCTGTTTTCCTTGTTCCTCACGGAGACCTCCAGGCTGCCCAGACTTCCCAAATGGCAGCTGAAATCACCAACTGGCCCGCTAGCTTCCCTGCCACACTGTCCTCTCCAACTATCTCCCATTATTTTCCATGTCAAGTCCTTACTTTCAGGACCTTAGAGATCTTTCCATAAACACCTTTGTGTTGCCATGGAAATCTCCTCTGCACCTACACACACATCCCTCTCTGTATGTTGTTCAGGCTGAAATCACATCCCCACCAAAACCTCTTTGCTGTCATACTAACAGGAACGTGGTAATGTATGTCTTCATAGGTAGGTGGGAACAAAAAGTACCTACTTTACCAATTTGTTCTCCTTAATGGCACTGACAACAGACACAAACAGTTCTGACCTGCCTACACCCATCCTCACTCCTTCCATCCACATGCCACTGACCTGTGGGTATGGACAATATCTCAAAGCCCTCGTGGAAGAGTGTCCTGACTCTGGGACACTGATTGGTGCTGCTGGACCCTACAGTGATATGAAACAGGCGTGTACTAATTGTGACAATTAACAATGAATATATTAAGTGCCAGGACCTGTGAACAGGGGCTGGAGACTGACCACCCTTGCCAGAGCTGCTCCTTGCTGATGTCTTCTTGCTGCCTCATGCCTGATCCTGCCTACCTTCACCAACTGGCTCTTCCCACCTCAGTCATTAGTGCTATAAAAGAAAATTGATTTCCAATACAGGATCATGCAACCTGGAGTTTCCATTTCCCTTATAAGTCCAGAGCAGGAGCCTATTGAATAAATGTCTGGTGACCTTCAAATTTACAGAGGAATTGCATTAAGGCCAAATGAGCATGTTCAGATCCACTGGCCCTGACAGGTCTCTGGCAAGTGCACAGCCCGGAATGAACATACTCTAATGAAACCTACCTCTTATTAGAGATGATGGGGACTCTCCACCCCTTGATCTGATTTAGTTCTGTGTCAGAAACCTCTATCTGCAGCGGGAGATGAGGAACCCAGACTGTCATTTCTAAAGGGGCACTCAGATGCTGGTAAGTAAAATTAACTATGACATTCACTTTGCCTTTCATTTCCTTTCCATTGACAAAGACATAGTCACATCTGTCAGAAACCTGAAAAATAGGAGAAAGAAAAAAAAATTAATGAGTCTCTTCACAAATTATAAAGTACATCACATGCTGCAAAAGTGAGTGGGAAGAAGAGAAAGGATCTAGGTTCAAATTAGCTCCAGGTTCAGAGGACAACCAGGAATAAGAAAGGTGCCTGGTGTGCCCTTAACAGCCTGTATAATTCAGGATCATTTTAACAGGCTGGCTTCTTCTGCCACAAACATTTCTAGTATAATTTAAGATAACAGAACAGCTTTATTTGGTCCTTAATTCCCACTCGATCAGTAGGATAGTCCCAGTATTATGGCAGTGAGAGGGGATTCTTCTCCTCTCCCCAAAGATCAGTCAGACTCTCCAATCCTCCTCCCCTGCCTTGTGTGCAGCCCAAGGAATACCAAATTCCCTTGGGGAGGAACAGGTAACTGCCTGTATACAGAACTGAGCAAGGGACCAATTTATCTTGTCAACCCGAAACTGGGACAGACGTTTCTTCAAGAGTCCTGTTACAGGCACCATGGCATGGGGTGGTCACAACCAAAAACTAACCACAGGGAAGAGCTTCATCCCAGAGCCCTTACACAGTACTTGAGGAGAAGCTCAAGCTAGTCCTGATGTCACTTTATTTATTACCTGCAGCTCTGGACATCAATATTGCAGAGAGTTAGTAAATCTCACTCAAGCGATTTAGCAGCTATTGCAAGGATCTAGGTGAGCTGACAGGACCTGTTCATTACCGTTACTTAAAATATATGAGTAAATGTACACGCCAAATAATTTATTAACTACCACTTTACCGTGCTGATGATCTGAAGGAATGATCTATTAAAACCCTGAACTCTTTTCACAATCCATTAGCAGCCAGACTTTCTATTCCATTCCGCCAATGTATTTCATATCTCACTCCAGAATGTATAGTCTCATCCTCATCTGAATTTAATGCCATTTTCTACTTTTCTGTTTAAATGCTAAATGAATTTAAATCGTACTTAAATATCACCAGCTTTTTTAGGATAATTTGCATTTCTAATATTATTATCTTTAAACAACAACAACCTCCTCACAGACAGATTCATAGCAAATCCATTTCCATCCCTGCTTGCCTGAGACTAGGAACGTACCAAAAAAGGGTATCACCTCTCTTGCAATGTGTCTCTTGTCTGTTTTAAGGTCAAAATCTTATAGTTTCTGTTGGTTTCAGTGGGAAAGTAAGGAGTTTGTTTACAGGCAGATTTATGTTTTTTTGGGATAGTCTCATGTTAGGCTGTTTTACGCCAGCTCTTAACAGCTCCTGTCAGGATCTGATCTCACTGTGCTGCACAGCAAGACAATGTAGTTGCTGTCATAAAAACCTTAAAACCAGGGGGTACAAAACCCCAGGGAAGGTCCTAACAGCAGGAGCTGAGCACAGACACGTCCCAGCCCTGGCTGGGGCCTCTGGCACTGGTGTTACAGCCACTTCATCACGGTGCTGATCCAAACTGGCCTGAGCTGAGGAAGAAGAGACTCGGCAAAATTCCAGGAGAAGCTTCACATGAGCCTGCAGAAATGGCTATGGGGAAGGCTGGAGGCATAAGCACATTCCCCTTCCAGGAGCAGCATGTCTGGGCAGCAGCAGGAGAGCAGATGTTATCCTTGCATCCTTGAAGAAGGCACGATAATGCGAATGTGATATTTTCAGGGCAAGAACTACCTCATACGTCCTACCTGCAATGTCTAATAGCCTGTCCAACAGGCAGGAAGTGAGAAGACCTTCAGGCAGTGCCTGGTACATCTGCTCCTTCTCCCACCTTGTTTCTGTAAGTGGAAATCATCTGCTCCTCGCTGGCACTGTGCTTATCCCTGCTGCCTTTTTGTATTCTAAGTGCTGTGCGCGCACCAGCCAACTCTCCTATGTGCTAATAAGCTTTGTCTGCCGCTTTCTGCCTTTCCTCCTTCCCCTGAGACACCGGTGAGAAGAGAAACTGGGCAGAGCCTCAAAATGCTGATTTCCACCCGAGAAGCAACAGATAAAGCTGAAGCCAGACTGACCCCGAGGTCACACTCAGCTCAGGAGATGATGGCCCTGAGGTCCTGCCCTTGCCCTTGTGCTCTGCAGGCTGGACCACAGGCACAGGGGAATGGTCTGAAGACAAGGATTTTCTTGAGTGGCAAATGAGTAACAGGGAACAGCTTTGTGTGACCTCCTCACCACCTCTGGTTCCAGCTACCAACACCTACATTCATGAATCTTAGCTAATTAACACATCAGGCAATTAAACAACCCCATGGGTTGCTCAGACCTAGGACTGAGAACATTTCCTAGCGACTGAAGGCAACAGGTAAACTTCTGTGCTGCAAATCAGAGCTGAGGGATGAGCCCAAAGCACTGCGTGGAGGTGCTGGAGTCCTGCTCCCCAGCAGACCATCCCTGCATGTCCCCTGCATGTCCCCTGCATGTCCCTTGCATGTCCCCTGCATGTCCCCTGCGTGTCCCCTGCTCTGCACTTCAACAGGGCTGCTGGCAGGGGACCTGCCCAACATCCTCCCACAGGGGTTAAGGCTCCTCTGCCCAAACAGTGGCTTCTGAAGCACACATAGGCAGCAGAGGTGGGATTTTGCTGCTGTTTTTATTAGTCTGTTAACACATGAAGAGCAGTTCAGCACACGGGGGTTTGAACACGACTGAGACTCTCTCCAGCCATAAAGATAACTGCTGAATTATGCTAGCAAGAGATGGGAATCAGACTCTCAGATTTCAAATTCATTAATGCTCAGGCAATAACAAGAGAAAGAGAATTTCGAAGGCAAACAGACCTCAATTCCAACTTTATCAGGGTTTACTGCAGAAGGAGAGTTAAAAAAAGAATCCACCCTCAAAAAACCACTACATGAATGATTAAATAAATACCTTAACCTTGTGCTGTCAAGATTATTATTTATAAAACAAACTGATGGTCCAGAAAAAGATGACTATGCTTGGGATACCCACTTGTGCCTGTTTCCCTTGCTGTAAGTGAAGTCACCAACAACTATGAGCTCATTCAGTTCCCAGCCAGCCCTTTACTGTTTGAATGAATAAGCATCACTGTTCTGCTGCAGTTTGCATGCAGTCCTAACAGAGCAACATCAAAACACGGGGCAGAGTACAGTACATTTTCATAAATCAGGCCAGCACATTCAGAAACAGGTCATCAATAGACAGGCAGATTAGCCATGCCCGTGTTGCTGCAGACACATCCGAACCATTCATCTTCCAGCACAAGAGAAGGACTAAAAAGATGGAGGGAAAGAAGAAAAATGGAGCTGCTTCTCTGTTGAGACTGTGTTTTCTAAGCTGTTTGTTGGAAAGGAGCGAGTATCTTGTGAAATGAGTTTGATGGGACTCGGCTGAGCCTCTGCAGGACAAACATGCGCACAAGGGCAGGCCCTTCACAGGCAGCTCAGCAGCTGGCACTGGGTGGGCTGTGCCCACAGCTGGCACAGCAGGACAGCCACCCGGTGCCCCCTGGCATGGCTCCTCCATGCTCATGTTGATGGGAACACCACAGAGAAGCTTTGGCCACCACTGCCTTTCCCGAGCCCACGTGTCTCCTTTTCAGCCTGCGATGGATTTCAGTCCCTTGGCCTGCCAAGCGGGTCCTTTCCTTGGGTGATAATTCATAGAAACAGCCTGTAGGTACCTGCCCTCCCTCCTGCCCCACGGTCCTTGGCACAAGGGGCTGTGCTTCGAGCACACTGAGCGCACGAGTGGAGCCGCTGCCCGTCCCCTCGGCGTGGGAGCAGGAGGGGCTGTGCTGGACCAACACAGCTCCCTGGCACGGCAGGGCAGGGCAGGGCTGGGGGCTCAGAGAGGCTGCAAAAGCCTGGTCACAACACGGAGAGGTTCCAGAAAACAAACACACTATAAAATGCAATAGGAGATACAAAGGGGTTGGAGCAAGGTGGGGATTTGTGGCGAAACCCAAGGTGGGGATTTGTGGCGAAACCCAATTCTCCTTCTTTCCAAAATCCAGGGATTCCAACCCATCTCTCCCTTTCCCTTCCTCCTGCCTTTTGAGTTTTGGCACCTCAAGGATGGCAGCTCCAGTGTTCAGTAAAGGTGACAGGGGCTCAGGAGAGAGGGAGCAGACTTTTTTTCACTGCTAATGTACTGCTGGAACACATCTCTGTGTTGTGGGCACCGGAATTCAAGGACGTTATAATGCCATTAAACCCTTCTGGTGCTGTGCTCCCTCGCTAAAGCCTTTCTGAGCTTTGTGTCACTGGAGCTTTTCACACAACTACACTGAGCTGACTTCCATTAATTAAGGGAGGCTGTACTTAGTGTTCACAAGATGCTCCAGAAATCCTCTCAATACAGGGTACTTTTATCTCTTGAGGGAACTGACGTTTGAATGGGTTTTTTTGGGCATGAACTTGGTAGGTTATAAAAGTGCTTTGGATTCCTTTTGGCTCCTGCAGGTCCCCCTCCTTTTCCTTCCATCAGTGAACAGCTAAGACAGCTTCGTGTGAGTCACACCCGCACATCTACTCGCTGTTGCACCAGGGCACCGAGGGCAGAGGTGTGTCCCTTGCTGCCAGCACAGCACAGAATCAGGAAATGGATTTCCAGGTGCACCGTGTCCATACCAAACATGCGGCTTCTGGCAAGCTGGATGCTGAGGTCAATCATCAGTGCTATAAAACGGGCGGCGTGGAATAATTCAGATGTGCTCAGCATTGCACTGAACTCAACCCCCCAGTCCTGCTGTCAGCAAAGGGAAGGGAGTTAAATCACTGCTGCTTCCTGTGCTGAATCCTCGCTGTAAATACACAGCCCCCAGCACCACGTGCAGTTCCCTACACTGGGTACCCCAAAACTGAGCCCGAAACTCAGCTGGCAGCCTTGCAGCCGTGGAGGGGATGCTGCTGCAAACTTCAACACAGAGCTGTTCCCTGGCAAACAAATTTTAAGCAGAAAAGGAGGGAACATTGCTGGTCCGTGTCACCTTTTTTAGTATTTACTTTAAAAGCCTTCTTTTGTTGTTTGAAAAGGAGTCATCTCTGACCTTTAAAACTCCTCACCTTCTGTATTCTCTTGAGGTGTGAACACAAGCGAGAGAAATTATTTTTTATTAATTTCTCTTGCTTTATTTCAGAGTTTGCTACATTATCTGTGGAAGAAAACACTAAATTCTTGGAAGCCTGTTAGTAGCAGGACTTCAGTCAGTCTGGGAAAAACATGGAAAGAAGCAGTGAGGCCTCTCACAAATCACACACAATCCCTATCACGCCGACCTCCTGCATCCAGTTCCCCACTGAAGATTGTTCCCATCCCTTTCCTAAAAGGATTTTACTCTTTTCCCATTATCCTTTTGCAGAGACTGTTTGTGGGAGATATGAATTTGTATGATTGACTATTCCTTTGGTCCCATAAACGCTGTGTTGGCTTTGGGCTGAATACAATCCAAAGATATAATGGGAAGGAGGGAAAGGGGAATGTACATTGTAACTCCCAGAAGAGGTACCCTGCATTTCACTGTTAGCTGCTGGAAACAGCTGCAAGAGTCTTTCCCCAGCTCATTATCATTATTAAATTCCCATGGGACAACAGTGAAACCCTCACAGGAAACTGCTTTTCTGCTACAGTAATTCTGCTGGAACTCTTAGGAAGTCACAGCTAACAAGTCTTTGAAAATAAGATGTATCTTGAGCAGTTCACGTCTAGACATTTCAAGGGTGGCCAATTAGGAAAGTAAGTCTCTGATATTTCCACATAAAATCTGTGTTTCAGAAACACTCTGTGACTCCGTCCCCCACCCATGTTCCTGCAAATGATCCTTCCCCCATACAAGCACTGTCTGTAGATAATGTACATTTCAAACACAGCCCTGCCACCTTGGCAAGCTCATGGGATCTCTTCTGATGTAGCACCGCACACATTTTCCTTGGTCTACCAGCATAAATGGGGATATTTAGTAACGTAAGTTATGATAATGAGTCCTGCCTAAATCACTGCTGTCAGAAGAAGAATGGGGGAGTCTCTTCTAACCATTAAAAATGAATGAGGAGGGAAATAAATAAGCAAAAGCAGCTCATTTGAGCCATAAAAGACTCCAGAACACAAGCTGTGTACCGAGGTACAACAGGATGAGGCCATTATTAGCTCTATAAGTCAATTCTAAATGACTCAGGGGAGGTGGAGGCACCTTTAATCACCCGCGCTTAACCCGAGGTGTTGGAGTGAGATTCCCTTCTGGGGTAACTGAATCCAGCCTGAAATTATGCAAGGCAGAGACAAATAACTACAACGGAGCTGCAGCATAGGGGGCAGATCAGCCCTAAACCCACCACACATCTCGAGAAGGGACCTGTCCTAGCCTGGGGTTCTGTGCGCATCCTGAAGTTAAGGAATCACTGTCCTCACATCCGATGGCAGCGGCAGATCTGTGAACCACCCTGGATGCTGCTGGAATTAGGAACAACCACTGAACAGCTGCTCTTGAGGGATAATTACAGCACCTCCTGTGTTGCAGAGGAAAGAAAGGTTTTTATATTTTTCCTCGCAAAGAAACAGTAAATGCAAATGATATGGCACGAAGTTTAGGGATGCTCTTCCTGTTCCTTGATGACTCAGTGACTTGCAGGTTCAGCAGGATAAACATCCCAAGCTGGGCTGTTCCACAGCTGCTGAAAGAAGAACGACCTGGCCTGAACCCTAATGATTTGATTCCAGACAGATTTTAAATCCAGCATCACCTTGACAGCTTTCCCCATACGGGGGGGATTTACACTGCACAAGGTCCTCTTAATTTTAAGTATCTTGAATTTTAACTGTGAGCGTTTTGAAGTACCTGCCAAAATCTGAAAATACCCTCTCAAAGTTGGGAAATTATAGGACTAGGGGGAATGGCTTCAAACTGAGAGAGGGTATGGTTAAAATAGGTATTAGGAAGAAATCCTTCCTTGTGGGTTTGGTGAGGCTCTGGCACAGGTTGCCCAGAGAAGCTGTGGCTGCCTCGTCCCTGGAAGTGTTCCAGGCCAGGTTGGATGGAGTTCTGAGCAACCTGGTCTAGTGAAGGGTGTCCCCACCCATGGCAGGGAGGTGGAACTTGATGATCCTTAAGGTCCCTTCCACCCCAAACCATTCTATAATCCTACAAAATGATGAGCTGTGTTCTCAAGACTTCATACCTTGTCATTCTTTTACTTCTGGTTCTCTGCTCTGCGCAGAAAGGTTGTACCATTTTTAGAGCAGGTGCCAAGTGACACCCCTGGACTCTGCAGACTCATTAAAAACAGAAAGTGCTCTGAATTTTGAAGGTCCACGCCTTCAAAGTGTCCACATTCCTCTGCAGTGTCCACACTCCTCTGCAGTGGTTTTCCTATTGCAGCACGACACTGAAAAATACTACAACCCACAACTGCATCTGCTTTTTTACCCAGTGACAAACACCTCCTTCCGTTTCTAAGGGTCTTCAGACCTTGTTTCCTGCCAGGCTTTCCCTAGTGTCATGATGAAAGTGTCACCTAGCGCTGCAACAAACAGATATTAGCAGAGACCTGTGCAAATGAAAAATGTTTTCACTGCACTAATCCACCTGAAGCGTATCAGAGAGCATATTGATTAGGAGAACTCTGATACCAATTAATTTCTATGAAATTTTTTTAGTTTGTTCTGCAGCTTTGTGGCACACATCAATACATTATCCTCAGCCAAGCAGACCCGAGTGCAATACGCAATGGGACATTTCAAAAGGACTTACAATTCTGGGCAAACGTCCAAGTCTAGCTGGAAGTTTAATAGTTCCTTTGTGAACGTCAGGGATCTGACACAACGTTTGCAGTGTGTTGGTGTTATGGACTGAAAAATCCCCTCATTAACAGTCTCTCCTCAGGAATCACTTTTAGGGTTTGTTTTTTTTTTAAATCAAGATTTAGCGGATAAAAATTTCTGTGGATTTTTCCTTTCCGTGTTTCTTTTGCGCCCATTTCCACTACTAAGAACAGTAAAATTTATCTCTATGCAGATCTACACAGAATGTATACATTTTTCAAGGATATAGTGAGAGAAGAGCAGTTTCCATGCAGTCATTCCTAGGCCCCCCTACACATCCTCACCTATGATGTAGTTCCTGCCCAAGGGCTGCCTTCAGTCCCTAAAGGGCTTGTCCCCACCCAGCCAGTGACACCAGGTCAGCCGGTGCCACCCGGCCAGGATGTGTCCCCTCCTCTCCCCCAGGACTGGCAGTCGAGCTGCCTGGAGGATGGATGCTGCATTTCAGCAGGGCTTTCAAGACACCTACATCTGCTTTCATTTTTTGGGTCACGAAATTCAGTTTCATTTCAATTTCAAATGATTAAAATTATGTAAAAAACACCGTGACATCAAGGAAAAAGTAATTTTAAAACGAAAAATCAAAACATTTCATTTTGGAAATGTCAAAACAAGTTGTTTCCTTGACAAAACAGGAACCTGCTAGCATCCTTTTCTTCCTTTTTTTCTGTCAGAGATGAAATTCCAGGGAAATTAACATAATTTCATGAAGCTGCTTTACAGAACTACAAATTCTGACTGAATAAACTCTGCCAAATTCTCCCCAATATGCCTTAACCAACTGGGGCCACAAATCAAAACAAAATCCTCACAATGAAACTCTCTTCAATTAAAATCCAATCAGGAAGTCCGTGGGACCTTCGGTGCAATGAGCAGAGCTATTCTCATTTGCAGGAAAGAAAAATCAAGGCACCGAGCAACCCTTCCAAAAACCTGGGATTCATTCCCAACTCCATCACACACTTATTAGATGACTGGGTGTACTTTATTGGGATCAATACTCTCAAGGATATGGAAGTGTTAACTCCCACTGAACTCGAGGTGGAGTTTGGTGGTTAAATCTCTTTAAGAATCTGGGCTTTAATCTCCCTTGGATGTATTTGTAAAACAAAGATGCCATCCCCTTGTTTTACAGGGATTTTGCAAGGCTTAATTTGTAAGAAACAAGAAAGAGCTCAGGTGCTGGGGTTACACAACTGCATCTTTCTGTTGCCTCCAATTTCTGGGCATTTGGAGGCCAGCCCTTGGCTGCCTCACCTGCTGCAGCCACACTGAGGTCAAGGCACAGCTCTGGGCACTGTGGCGCAGGGCGATGCTCTGTCCCTGCCAAGCAGACAATGCAAAGAGAATTCAAACGGCTTCATTCCCTCCTGCTGTTCTCCGCTCCTTCTGCCACTCCAGCCATCCCTCATTTGCTGTTGGCCACGGTGCAATTCCTGCTTTCCAGCTGGAAAAGGAAGGTGGCGGCTTCCTGCCCAAGTGCTGCTCTTGATACTCGGTGAGCGGTGATCCTGCCAGCACAGGATAAGCAAACCCACGAGACGGCTTTGGTGGCTGCTCCTGTAAATCAGGAGGACACGGAGGTGGCAGCACTGTCACTCGGGAGAGCATCACACAGGCAAGCACTGCCTCCTGACTAGACAGAAACCTGCTGGACTCAGCCCACCTCGTGCTTTAGATTTCAGAACCCGCAATTGTTTGTAATCAATGTGACAACACTTTCCTGCCTCTCTTCATTAAGTTACATCTTCCTGTTTCTCTCTGTATCACTCACTGCAGACATCCAAGAAAAGAGGGAGAAGAATGATAAACAAATCCAGCACCCCAAGCTCTTCATCACTGAACTGAGAGTGGCATTCCTCCCCTCCTTCCTGTAAATCTTAGGGAGGAGTAATGGCAGTAGAACACCTTTGCTTCCCACTGGTGAAAAGAAAGGACACAGGCTGCTCGCTTGCCTCTGGGTAATAAATATGTGATGTCCAAGTGAAGCGGAGCTGATGAACAATGTGACAAACTGGATGGACTAAACACTAAAACCAGGTTGGAAAGGGGATGGTCAGTCTTCCAGATTTGTCACATCCAGTCAGTGAAGCAACACTAGGGAGAGGAGGGTAATGGAGATGCACACAGCCTGAAATAGCCTGTTCTACAGGCTGCTCACAGTGTGTGTGAGACCCCCCGTCCCTGGGAGCAGCCGAGAGGAAAACAGGCACAACTGCCAGCAACACCAATCCGACCAAACACACAGGAAGGCAAAGGGTTTCCTGCAACTCCTATACTCCCCCAGGGCAGCTGAAGGACTTTAGGAGATGTTGGAACTCCACAAATGCAAAAGGGCTGGTGAAGGAGCACTGGCAGTGGCCGTGAGGAGCAGTTCCAGTGCTGCCCAGCTCTCCCAGCACACTGACACAGGGATTCCACACCCAGACTGGGAAACTAAACCACCAGCACTGGTAACCTGTAGGCAGAAACTTTGATTTTATCTATAATTATCATGACAGCAAAATCAGGTGTGCAAAACATCTGTCACATCCAGGATGCTTTAGACTCCCACTGTCTACAGGAAACTAAACCCTGTTACTTTCTGTTCCAGTCGTGACCCAGCAGGTAATTCAGCTGAAAACATCAAATTTTTTTCACTGTAGCCCTTTCATTCACAAATGGCCAAGAATATTTCAATTGGCTACCCTAATACTTCCTGATTTTACACTGCTTTGTACTGTATTTAGCAATAAATCTGTATTGAGGTGAATTTAGCAAGTATGTGTTTCCCGTCCTCATCTGCTGACCACAGAAGGTATGTGGGTCATTCTTGGTTGCCTGCTGGAATAACAAATGTATAGCTGGGAGGTCAGTGCTAAAAGATATGTTTTACTTGAATGCTGTTTGCTCTATACAAAATCAGAGGGTCCTTTGAAGAAAAGATTTCTCTGCATGAAAAGGAATTTTCTCATTTATGCCACCTCCCAAAGTGTCCCTTCTCACTGCAGGAAGCTGTGGGTTTGTCCTTGCATGGAGACCGAGGCTTGTCCTTGCTTTGTTGCAGCCTTGCAACAGGTTATTCCTCAGTGAGGCAATGGCTTCTGCAACGTGGAGATCATTCCCCTCCATAATCACTAAATCCAAACACTTCTTCCTCCTAAAAAGGGTTCCTTAACATACTGCAGCAACACTGACATTCCCAGAGGAGATGAGAGCCCCATATCCGGTGATGCTCCCTTCGTAAGGATGTTATGGCATCTACCAAGGCAGGGAAACAGGCTTTTATTTACTCTTTGAGATAAAGAGCTGAGTCACACGGAGATCAAATCACACGCCTAAGGCTTCACAGAACATCTGTGACCCAGCCAAGAAATGAAACCTCAAATCGCAGGGCTCTCCTCCCAGCCGTGGCCCATTTTAACAAACCAGGGCAGACCCTGCTCTAAGAGAATCCTTGAATATCCTGAGTTGGAAGGAACGCGCACAGATCATCGAGTCCAGCTGCTGGTCCTGCACAGTGAGGAGCTCCCTTGGCCCCACTACCTGTGGGAGCACCACACTTGTTCTGCTGCCACCCTCAGGGCTTCTCATGGCTTCAGTTGCTGTGGGACCTTTTATCTTCTCGCAGAGTACCACTCGGGCAGGTGTGAGACTGGGTCTGCCTGACTCTCTGCCATATTTACATAGCACAGTGTTCCTACTGGCTATGTGCAGTTTTCTCTTTTGGCACTGCCATTGCACATAATACAATTATGTTAACAAGCCTCTCTTTCTGAAGAACTCCTGGTTTTCCTTTCATTAGCCCAAGACACCCTTCCAGTCATTTCTAATCTATCCTCACCAGGTCACTTTTGATACACTTTACCGTATAAATGTATATAATTTTTATATATAGATACACTAATNTTTACATGTATAAGGAGAGCTGCTCCTCACCAGCGAATCCAAGCTCCTGTTCCATGGATGGTGCTGCCGAGGGTGTGGGTGGGGGGAGAGAAGCACACGGGATGTGCTGAGCAGTGTGGATTTTGCAGCTCCTCCACACGCCCTGTTGCACCAGCAGCACCAGATCCCATGGCTGGGCAAACTGGGTGCTGCAGCAACCCTGCTCCAGGCTGAGCTCCCCGCTCAGGAGGTCCCCAGCTCAAGTCCCAAAGTGTCAGTCAAGATGGAAATGGTTACAAATAGATCTCTAATGTGAGCACTACAAGCCACTGGAAGTCACCGTCCATGTACAAAAAATTCATACTGCATTCTGAGATTCGTATCCGTAACTCAGAGCTGAGAACACGGTATGACTCAACACTGCCTCCAATTAAATTTATTCCTTCTCTGTCAGAAAAAAAATAAAAAAGATCCTCTTTTAAAGGATTTTCATAATTTTATGGAAAACTGATAACACTCAAAATATAAAAAATTTTTTTGCATCAATGGGTGCAAAAAGAAATTACTACCCTTATTGTAGTTTTAAGCATGACTACTATGAAACTTGCTGTTGGTTTGGTCCAGTAAAGGGAAAAAAATAGACAAGTCAGCTTAAAATACATTTTTCTATAAGGCTACAAGAGAAATGTAAATTCTTAGAGACTGTTTTGGACTTCTAAACTAGCCAGAAAAAGGCACTGGGCTGATATATTCTCTGCCTCCTTGGATTCACTCATCTTTCATCTCCGTCACTGCATTGCAGACTAGAAGCATTGCTATTTTTTTGACAACATTCTCATTTTTCCATCTTCCCAGAAATCTCTAGACGGGGATTGTCAGTTCTAATTATGCAGCTTGTGCTGTAGCAACAGGTGGCTACCAAAGGCTCAGAAACGACACCTTCACCTTTGCAAACAGATGATAAAATCTGGCCCACGGCCTCGACAAAAACAGCCATAAAGGAGGCAGGGCAGTCACACGGAACTGGAAGGACCTGGTTTTGTTGGCTCCTCTTCCCAAACACACGTGCAAGGTGCACCTGGGCTGACAGCGGGCACACCAGTCCTCAGGCTGGGAGATCTACAGAGATTTACAACACATGAAACCAACTGAGCACTAAAAGCAACGGAGTTATGTATGTGTGGTGCTGGGCCCGCATAATTTAGGTCCGTATCCTCCTCTGGAGGGCACAGCATTGGGCAGACTCACTGGCTTGGGCATCTCTGTGCCACAGGCCATGGCACCACACACACCACAGGCAGATCATGTCTCTGGCGCTCCAGCAACAAACTCGATGCGATGATCCAGGATCCAGTCTTTAGTAGCCATTTTCTGTCCATCAAGGGTGACTTTTCTTTGATTCTGGTGAGCTTTGATCCCACCCTAAATGACCAGCACTTCTTCCCGCAAACAAGAAGCGTCCTGCTCATCTAATTTCTTTCCAAACAGTAACGGGTTATATAGACATGTTAATTAGGGACACCACTGAGAACGGATCTGACCCAAGCCAAGCATGAGACCAGATTTCCATAGACTTAAAGGAGGTGAGTGTTACACAGCAGAAGTGACTGAAAAGACCCTGCAGTGAGAAGAGAATGCCAAGATAAAAGGAGAGGAGTTTGAACTCTTTCGGGCTCTCAGACTTCAGTGTCCCACAAGCCCAGATCTGCAGGCAACAACCTGAGCCAAGCCATGTCCCAGCTGGTACTGAACAGAACAATGACCAAATGCTTCTGAAACCACCTATGTCACTCAGACATCATCCTGAGCAAGGGCACTGCACTTCAGTCACTTCAACACAGGGAAAAGGAGATGAAACATGTTTAGTAATGGCAGACTTGAGCACTACAAGGACAAAGAGATTTCCATCTTGGTAATAGGATGACTTCAAAGAGTTTTAAGAATCCGGTCCTCCTTCTGATAGAGAGTTTGCCCAGGCAAAGTCTAGTTCCACTCCTCTGGCAAGTATTGAGTTGTCCAACATCAGCACTTCGAAGAAAAAGGGACATTCTGCTGCAATATACATGTACTCATGCATGCATGGCAGGCTCTGGAAAGTTGGCCAACACTTTGAAGTGACAGGAGAAAACTAATGCAACAGCAAAGCATGAAAAATTTCTCAAAGAGACCTTCTCAAGCCAAAAATCACTTGCAGAGAAGCAAATATAAGCAGGACTGTGCTCCAACAGCAGAGCAGCAGCCACAATACACAAGTGCCAGATGAAAGCTGGCATCAGCCAACACGGACAGGCTGGAATGCCAGAGAATGACTTCCAAACAACACTTGCTGTAGAAGGGACTACAAAGTTAGTACTGGAATGGGAGAGAGCATCTTTGCCCACTGGAGGTGTGGGCAGGGATGCTGAGCAATGAGGGGATTTCTGTCCTCACCTGACCCAGCAACACAACCTTCCCTTCCTCAGTTGCCTGTTTCTGGACTGCTGGAGATGCAATGAGTTTCCACGCCGGAGTGCAGAGCAGGGCATGGCCGTGGGCTCTGACACGCAGGGGTCAGGCTGTGGCCGTGCCCTGTGAGTGGCAGCAGACTGTGGCTGGGGGCTCCCTGCCTGATATGCATGTTTTTAACCAACTCCTCTCTGCAGTTTGGCTGCTATCAAGCCAGCTCCCAAATATTCCACAGAGCGGGAAGCAGCACTGTCTCCATCAGGCTCGGAGGAAACTCTTACCATCATTCCAAAATGCCCCCCACCATCTGCAGACACCTCTGCTACTACTGCTTACCTTTCATTTTACATCTCTGAACAAGCCCCTCGTGGTGGTGCTGAGTTGAACCCAGGCTGCTCCAGCAACCCTCTGGGGACAGAAATAATCCAAAACCATTGCTCCCCACTGTAAACAGAGGTCATTATTTTGACAAATTAGTTAAATCTCTCTCAGTCAGCAATGAGGACCCTGAATTATTCAGCACGCATCTGTCTTTTTCCCTTACAAAAATGGCCTGTGAAGCAATAAGTGTATTTCACTTGAACCGCTTCTGAAAGATGCAAGACAGTTTGGGTTCACTCCAATACCCCTTGAAGTCAATGGGAGTCTTTCATTTAATTTTCATTTAATTAATTTCATTAAATTTGCAGATGATGCCAAGCTGGGAGGGGTTGTAAGTTCTCTGGAGAACAAGATTAGCATTCAAAATGATCTTGATAGTGTAGAAAATTGTCTGAAATAAATAGATGAGATTCAAGAAAGGCAAGAGTAAAGTGTAAAGTTGGAAAAAAAAACCCCAACAATGTAGTGCAGGATGAGGAAAGACTGGCCTGGTGACATCAGTGAAGAAAAGGATTTGAACTAGAGAGGATCTGCCTAGAAACTCTCCAAACTCTGGGGATCATCGAGGACTGCAAGACAATAATTACCAACTGCAGTAATATTTTAGATCTGCTCAGACAAATGGCTTTCAGGAAAGTTTTCCATAACTGGAAATGCTGTTCCTTTCATCTCAGTTTGAAAATTTCAGCGACTTTTAAGCCAGATACTGAGACGTGATGCACAACTTTTCCTGTCCGTAGTCCATGCATGCTACCTACAAGAAATGTGGGGGGTTTGGGTAAAAAGGGAAACAAGCATTTTGTCTTTTGTTCCTCAGATTCAGTATTGATCAGAAGAACAAAAGCAAGTCCTGTTGTATTGGAAAATATGTTTTGCATTGCTAACAGGGAGAACAACAGAGCCCCAGTGACAGTCACACCTGGCAGCTCCCCTGAACCCCCAGACAGGAGATAAAAGCAGACTGCAGTGCCCACATCCTTTCTGAGCACCTGGAGGGAACTAAAGTCTAGCAACATTATTGATGTTGCTGGAATGCAATTAAATAAGTTTGCAGAAAGTTAATGCTATTTCAAAGTTTCTTCTTTCCTTATAATATGGGATAAAATGCTAAATATATTACTCTTGCCTGTATTTCTAGCATTAGTGGTGATAATTTACATCACTTTGTGAAGCATTCTGACGTGCAAGACAAGCCATTGCCTGAAAATTGATCACAATTCATTAAGTCAAGAAGACTCAAGGAAAAAAACATATTGAAAAAGATGGAAGCAAAGGCATCCTGTTTTCCTTAGACAGCTAAACAAAAGCCTGTTTTAGGGCCGGTGAAATGACTATGGATCAATACTGTTTCATTTGTGTGTCTCTTTCTTTGCACAGTCAAGTATAATAATAATGGTGGTGATGATGAACATTTTATTCCTATTCTTTAACAGCATTTTAGCCTGTTGCAAAAAAACCCTCCTGACAACACTTTGTAAAGCACATCATAGCAAAGTCTCAGTGTTTATGACATAAATGTGTGTCTCTGCATGCATTTTTTCATATAAGTACGTATTTGTATAGTACAGATATTATTATTCTCATTGTGTAAATGAAGGAATTAACTGTTTACAAAGCTTTCCCCTGGTCACAGAGTGCTGGGGATTGCTATCTGCAAATGCTGTCTGCGATGAGAAATCAAGTCTCATTACTCTGAGGATTGAGAATAATCAACCAAACAATGAAAATAGCTACCTCTAGCATCAATAGGAAAGCAAGGCCAGAAATATTTCCTCTCACAGACACAGCCTGGAAAAAAACTATTAAACAAAACCCCACACTTGTGGCATGGATAGAAGTCCAGGCGAGGACTGAAGAAATGCAGGTTCTATTTCATGTCTGCCATTCGACCTCATAAATGGTGGTTTTCTTCTGCTCCTTCTGCTCATTCATGGCTGTTCAGGCTGTCACAGGACAGTCTATGGTTGGGAAATGCAGTTTCTGGGCACTGAGACTCGGGGCTGTTGGGAGGTGCAGGTGCTTTTGTAACATCAGTGTACTAAAAGAGAGCAACAAACACCCTTCTGTGACTAAAGCTCTCCCAATGCAGAAGGCAGCAGAGCAGACACACAGGATTTAGGCTCTGATGGGCTCGGGTCCAATAGCAAAATGAAGACAATTCTTAAAGCATGCCTGGACTCAATATAAGATTAGAAAAACACTGGCTTTTCTCCCCATGACCAAAGAGAAAGCCCAACTGTGCCCCAGCTCTCAATCAGCCAGCCCAAAGCAGCCAATGGGCAGCCCAGTGTCATTACACCTGCAAGGGCAGAGCAGCTGATCTTGCTGCCAACCTGAGCCCGCGGCTCCTCCAAGCTTCCTTCCACTTTCAAAGGAACGACAAGAGGAATGCATTCAATAAAACACTTCAGGAGCTGGTTTCAGTGGGGATAGGGAATCGAAGGTGCAGGATAATTTGAAAGCATTTTGTTAAGATTTTAGCTGCTTGTTCCCTATTGACTCTGATGGGAGTCGTGCTGCTTTGATCTTCCAAATGCCTTCACACTCTTTCCATCCTGACAAGCGCTCATGCCACGGATCTATTTACTGTGAAATTGAGGTGAGTCCTGAAGTTTGATATCTGAACTACCTTCAAACAACCAAGAAGAAAGAATAGCCAGATTATGAAAGAGACTCCATCTGAAAGCAAACTACCCTGTTGTAACAAAACAAAACATCTTGCAGGTTCTCAGTGCTTAGGAATTGATGACATTAATAACAAGGTCTCGTAAGTGATCAAGCAGCCCTGATGAAGGTGTATTTCATGTGGAGACACCAGGGTACGGAAGCTACAGAAAAGAGCAGGAGTGGGTCTGTGTACTCAGCATCTGGATCTCCTCCAGCAAAATCCAATTTACAGCTTATGACAAATTCTGGACACTTAATAGGACAACTGTACCAGTCAGCAGCTTGTCTTTCCCATACAGGTTGGAAGAAGCAGAGCTTAAGAAATTCCCAGGAAGATGAGTGGAGCAGTTTTTATAGCCAGGCTCTCCAGGAATTGCTCATTCCAGAGTCAGGAGTGTTTCTCTCCTTCAGAGGGTACACAAGAGACACAGCAGTGCAACCTGTCACATCTCTGCCATTTCACAGACACACTTGCTCTTTTATAAAGACCTCATGGCCAAACCCCAGCAACACTCGTGTTTTCAGTGTCGCTGCCGTGCCAGACACACTCAGCCTGTAGTGCTTCACTTATGCTAATCCACCAGTCCCTGCATAAGCTTACCTTGCAGGCACCTGCAGCAGCTGGGCAGCTGCACCCTCTCCCCTTGGTTTCCAGACAACGTGAATAAACTGGACAGCTCAACTATATGCAAAGTTCCCTGGGAAAATGTACATAATTAATCCAAGCTCCCGGCACAACGAGCTGGCAGGAGCTCGCTCTGGTTTTATCCTTCACGCTCCCAGTGGGTTGAGTGGAGAACTGAGGACAAGGGCTGAATATTCCTGGAATGATCCTGAGCTCAACCTGCACCTCCAGCTGCTCAGAAAGGCCTGTGCCATCACCGAGCTGTGCTCAGCTTCGAGACCCTCTCTGGAAGAAGTGGCACCTCTCTGATGACTGTCACTCTCCGTTCCCAGGCAGAGCGAGGATGAGAAAGGGTCCCCCTTTGCCTGGTGTGGAATTCAGTGGGCCCCTCAAAGCCTTCCAAACTTCTCCAAGAATTCCTTGTGAGATTTTTAGGTGAGCTAGTAAACTCCCCCTCAAGTGAATAAGGGTTGTCTGCCTCAGGAAGATGCTGAGGGACTTGCTAAGATTATTCAGATTTTTTTATTTTATTTTTTTTTTTCAGAAGCAGAGGTGATCCTCACCACGCAAAATCACCTTATAAAAAGAGAAAAGCTGATTACAGGATGTGTACAGTTCCTCCCTGGGCTCTCCTCTGCTGTGTCTCACCCAATCTCTGTGTATGGATCTGAATATTTCAGTGGGCTGAGTTACAACCGTGAAGAAGAGGGTCCCTAATCCTTTGCTTGGAATTTGTTTGAAAAGCAGGACTTTGTAAAACAGAAGGATAAGGGAAATGAAGATGTGATATTTCAAACAGAACTATGACTGCTGCAAATCTCAGTGTTTTTTCTCAATACAGTGTGTACTGCAGAAGCAGGTTGCCTTGCACTATGTTACTATTCCTCATACAATTTTAAAGTTCATCTACCTTAAGCAAATCTGGCTGTTTCAGCTAAAAGTTGTGCAGCCTTAGGCATTCTCTATCAGATGAGCAGATGATCCTTTCAACACCTTGAGTTTCTGACTTTCATATCTTTCATCAAATCAATCTCCCTTTCATGACTTGTATTTATACCAATGCCCAATTCTATTACAACTGTCTCTTCTGCTTTCTCAATTGCCTTTATTATTCTTTTTTGGGTCTATAATACCTTTTCAGTGGCTAACTCATAGGCTGTCACTTCACATTTATGAACTGAAACTTGAATGTGCATTATTACTTTATTTTTACGAAAATCCATGATAACTAATACAGTGATTTAATTTCTACCGAGAAGCTTTATGTTTGGTTTCCTATCTGCCCTCTAACCTCCATTCCTCCAAACAAACTTTACAGCTCTATTTACATATGGGGATCATTACAGTTCTTTTATCTCCCTGTCTCTGTGTCTTCAGAAGCTATAATGGATTTAGGCAGGAGTTTAATTAGAAACTGCTCTTTTCTGTATTTCAGGCTACATTTCATGTGAAGGGGTAAAATATGCCTCTAACAAATGAAAGACTCGATGCAAGCCCCCAGAAGCCCCAGGCTAGATGGGGAAGTTTTAGTGGAACAGACAATTAGACAGTGGGAGACCATGGTGCTGCCCTGTTCCCCAGGAAGCCAGCAGTCATTTTCCAGTGGTTTATATCTTTGTAAGAAAATCACCCTCAGCAGTCTGCCTCTGTTTTACAACGATACCCACACAGGCACAATCAGATTGTTTTCAGCAAGGTTTTGCCTTATTTTCTTTCCTCGGTAAGCAGGGACTAGCTCAGAATTACATGTCAGAGATACACTCTGGTAAGTCCTGGTACCCCCTGCTCTGGCCTCCTGCACTCCTGTCATGCTGAGAAGAGGAAAAAACCTGAAACATATGATGCTTCTCCACTTACATATAACAGGACTGGTCACTGCAGGGTCAGCTCTAACAAAAGAGCCAAGTGGAGGATGACCTCAGGAAGAGAAAACATTCCAAACACCAGAAAAGCCTGTCTGAGTGATGGTCTCATTATAACTCTATGATTAAATCTCGTTAAAACTTAGGGCAGCCCTGAAGCACCCATGAAACCTGCCAGCAGCAAACTGGCCTGCACAGGGACGGGGTTCCAGAAGACAGATTGCCTTTCTCAATTCCAACCTGTGCACTGCAGATACAGGTGGGGCTGAGCAGAGAACTTTGCATCTGAAGCCTCAACAGAAGCAAAACTTAGTGATAGCTGAGCAGTAAGTCTGAGAATTCAGCAGAATTTTCTATATCCACTGCAGCTGGCTGGGGGATGAGAGTTTGTCTGCTTTGGGGTTGGTGGACATCACCTGGTCACCGCCAGACCTTGCCAGGGATGGTTCAGATCATGCACTCAAACTGATCTCTTGAATTACATTACCCAAAGAAACCTGGAGCTGAGTGCTCAACTCCCATTAGACTGCACAAGCTCAGTGACCTTAAAGCACATTGAAAACCTCTGCCTTGGAATCAAGTTGTTTTTCTAATCCCTCATTGGATCCTTTCACCAAACGAAAAACAGAGTCTGACCGACCAGACAAAGCCAATTCTTACCAAATCTGGGGAAGCCACTGTAAAAAAAGGGGCAGTTTATGGCTAAAGAAAGGATTAACATTGTCTTGATGTATTATACCAACGACTGGCAAAAGTACATGATTAAATAGTGTTCTTTACACTGGAAGTTTGTAAATAGCTGATCATTTCACCCTTGACAGTATGTAGAGCAGGTAATTCATCTTTTGCTGATGACTGAGTGGGAAAGAGACCAAGACCCTTCCACTGGGGATCCCCTTTCCACCAGTACTATAACAGGTTATTTCTTCACTGTTTCCTCTGCTGTTGAGAAAGTTCGCTCCCAGCCAATGTGATTTTGGGATCACCACATTCATTCACGTTCCCCAGTAATTTCTTTCCTGCAGTTTTCCTGTGCTGAGCACACTTCAGGACATTTAATGTCTCTTTTATCTGCTCAGTTTTCTCAGAACCCCAACAACAACAAAATAACCAACCAGCCTGTGAAGAAACTTATCAATAACTAGCCGTGCTGGAGACCAGATGATGACTGTCAGATCTGGGTATTAAAGTATAGGATGAGGTTAATCACACCTCCTTCCAGCTTTCCTTGGCAGCCTGAGCTCCAGTGAAATGAGTATCAATGAATGCCGTCCAGCTGAATCTCCTCGGAGAAGGGAGAGTCAAGATGAGATTAGACACACACATTGTTTAACCTGGGAACAAAGGGCAGAATTTGGAAAACTACTTGTCAAGGTGTCTTCAAAAATTAGCATAGTACGTACAACTGTACTGCCAGAGGGGCTGTTTCTTATCCCGTCTGCAGGCCTGTGTGAAATCCTTGTGATGAAATTCTCAGCCCTAGGGAAACAGTGCCTTTCAAGATTTGTTACAAGCTTGAAACTCAGCTCAGCATCATCAAAACGTGTGAAGAACTTTCAAGGAAACACGGACTGACTTATGGCTATGGCACTGAAACAACTGAAATTGGCTCTGGCTGATTTTTGCTTTCAGCACGAAGCTGATGCCAAACTAAACCACCCAGTGACGGTGAGAGCTGGGCTTAGACACAAACAATTTCCCAATAAGGAACAGACTTTCTCTTCTCTTCATCAAACAAAGTGCAGAGCAATCCCATTAACTACACTGGGTTAACTCTGCATTTTCAGTGGCAGAAATGAGACCCAATCGTCAACAGAAATTATATTTGGGGTTGTGAGACTGGCCCTGATTTTTTCTTTTAGTGACAGTCAAATGTAATTAATATAATGCTCACAGACAATGCATAAAATGTAGTTCAGTACCATACATTGTGCCTTTAGTTGCCCAGACACCAGGGCACATGATACTTTCTCCTTCATTACTGAAGTTTCACTTCTCCCTCTCTGGCTTTTAGTAGAATGAAATGGAGCATGTAATGGAACGTCATATTCACAGATTTCATTTTGGTATCAGCTCCACGTCTGCACAAAATTTCAAACACCGCAACAGCTTTTCACATGCTCACAAGCGCTACAAGAAATTGCTGAGGGCGCTCAAATCCTGAAGTCTAAAGAAGATGCCCTCAATTTACTCAAACAAAAACTGTTTACAGCTGCAAAATAATTACCTGCTTGCAAATAATCGCATTATTTTTAATAGTTATTATATGGAAGAGATTATATAACTTGGGAGAAAATATCAGCTTTCTGTAATACCCACCTGCTCTAAAAACACAGTTACACTTTTAACTAAAATTGAAGAGCCATTAAAGCCACTTTTTGTAGGTGCTTAGGTTTCTAATTTGCAATTAAATTAATTGGATTTGAATGCCTAAACAGATTCAGAAATCAGGCTTATCATCCAATAACCAGTTAAACAAGATGATGCTGCAAGCTAAGGCTGAAACAGGAAAGTTGTTCAGCATTTCCATGGGAAAAACAATTGCACTAGTGTGTCCTACAAACAAATACAACACCCAAGCCACAGCCTTTGAAAAGGCAACAGACCAGATCCTGTCACATGTGTAAAGCGTGAGAATTATTACACATAGTCACTTCTGATAATAAACGGGACTCAGATAACTCCTTGTACTCTGACATCTCAAGCACTTTTCAGATGTGTTTGACTGGTTTACCTTCGTATACTCTTGAAATCCTTCAGAAGCAATACAACATTTTTTTAAATAACTGCAAAGAGAAGAAGTAGCCAAAAGTCACCACAGAACACGGGGGAACTGCTGAGAGCACAAGCCTGGACTAAACTGCTCTCAGCACAATCAAACAACGCAAAAAATTCTGTCCCAAAATATAGTCATTCTGAGCTTTTTAATGATAGCAATTTGAAAAATTATGCTACACCAAAAGCATCTCTGGAAAAGGATGGATTGGTCTTTCATGGGGCATGTTCGCTCTGCCTGAGCTGACCTATCTCCCTAAATCAAAGTTGAGCACTTCTGCAAATCTTAACTAAGGAACTGCAGGATCCAGACATGCAGCCAATGCTGCTTATGAGCCATTAGGATGCCACTATGTATTTTATTCTCTCAAAGCTTTCAGAAAAGCTTAGCAATGGGACTGATATAAGAAGGTTAATACCTGGCAACCCCGAGGGTAAGTAAGGGCAGAAACAGAGAGAAAAGACACAGCAAACACAGAAAAACAGCAAAAGCAGCAGCAACAGACAGTGTGGAACAGCTGGATGGCAACGGGAGAAGAATGGCAGGAGGCAGATATGAGGCTACCAAAGGGAACTGTTCACCCTCTAGACCTGTGTCTACATTTCTTCACTCCTTTTTAATGAATCCTTGGTCTGGTAAATAGTGAATGTGATTATACGCCCAAACCAGAAGAGAAACATAATTTGAAAAGGACCCTATTTCAGTGAAACAGCCACAAAGGTCTGAATCTTACCTTGCCTAAGTCAATTGATTTAGCTTGTGGCTTGGTGTAAAAAGTCCTTGCCCTTTAAGCTTCAGGCAAAGAGAGTTACATGCTTGACTCAAAAAAGTTCCTAAAAAGGAATACAAAATAGTCCAGACAGTGAATAAAAGGAATCTTCAGTCAGCCAACCTGCACAGACTCTGTTACATAAGAAGTCTGAAAATAATTCTAAATCCTTCCTTACTCAGCCGCTAATATTTTATCATGATAGTATTTTGTATGGGCTGTGATTAAGTTAAATTTTACAGCAGTGCTTCCTAAAGACTCTGTGTTCTGTCCTAGTTAGGGTAATGTACGTTATTAACAATCATAATAATGATGCTTATATAGTACATTTTATGTAAAGATCTCAGGGATTTAGTATTAATGCTCTTTATCTGTCAGGGTAATTCAGAACCATTATACATCTTTTGTATGTGCCTATGGTGAGATAGATCAAAGAAAAGACATGCCAGGGACCACAACAGCACACCAACGTCACAGCTGAGGGCACATGCCAGCGCCCACACTATCACCTGCACATTTCAATGCAGCATCTGCAAAACCATCCAGCGGGTTATCTAATTGTTATCCAATCTTATTCAGGAAGAAATGAGAATCAAGTGTCACACTCTGTACGCAGACTGAGCCCTTATTAGAATCTGTAATGCCCACAATCCCAACGCATGTGTAACCACCAGAACATGCTTCCTTTCTTCATTACCAACAAAAAGATAACAGCTCATCCTTAAAAATTCAGGCTCGTTAAGTCCTTTTGACCTCAGCCTTCCTAACACATGTAGGCTCCCCCTTTCCTTCATATTTGTATGTCCAGAATACATCCCTTGTCCTTCCAATTGCCACTCAGAACTCTGGGAATCCTACAAGTATTCCACAGCTAATATTACTCATCCTCAGTAATACTGATCCAGTCCTCACACAGTCACAGGATTTGAGCATATTTAAATCAGTTGAAAATGTCCTGTAACATGTATTTTTATTTCAGTAAGACCAGCCCCTTCAGGATTTGAGCATATTTAAGTTACCTGAAAATACCTTCCTACATGTATTTTTATTTTAGTAAGACCTATCTATAGGTAATAAAATATCTGGAGAGCCTGCAAATGAGAAGCAAAAACAAAGTCATTTAGTGGCTATGGTGTACTTGATCTGTCCAGAAAAATCCTAAATTGGGCTGAGAAGACAGAATTTATATGGCACATTGCAACTTTTCCCTGTGTGGTAACAAAGCAACACGGAGTTTTGTGTCATGATCTGGAGGAGGGCTTAGAGCAGGCACGAAGAGCTATAAATACCTCACCTCCCCAAAGAAAGCAGCAGACAGGAACACTGAGAGTTTCAAAGCCAAAGGGAACTCTTTAAGAGAAAGAATCACAATTTATAACGATTAATGCAAGTTCCTGTTTTGGAGACAGGTGTTATTGGATGATCTGAGCCCAGTCTGCATCCTTTATATCAGCGTAACATCATGTGCTTGAGTCCTGCCCAGTGGAAGGGAGGAGAGAACCCATTTCCCTTTGTACTGTCTGTTCCTTGCTCCCTCAGCACATTTTTTTCTAGAGACCAACCACTCTCTTCTCACTGAGGTGCAGGAGAACTTCTCCCTTCGATGAGGTGGGTTTTGAAAGCAGCTAAAAATTCTAAGACCACTCACTAACCCCCTTGGAAAGACAAGGGCGGGGTTGGACTTGGACATTCCCGCTCAAGTGTCTTCCACTGCACCAACGTGACACTCAGAAAGAGCTGAGCCACTTGGAAGGTCTTTGTGATAGTTCCTGAGCATCTTCACTGGGGGGATCCACAGGCACAGGGGTTGGTGTCAGACTAAGGATGTGTGTATTTGGGGATGGACTAGATGTTGATGTTTTTTTGGTCTGTGTTTGGCCCAGCCATCTCTGAGAAATTTATTCTTTTCCTGCCAAGTAGGAGAAAACAGGTGTTGATAAGGGAGAACTTCAGCCTTGGAGGGAACATTGGTGTATAAACTAAAATTAATTGGGCTCTCACCATTGGCTGATGGCCCTTAGAGGGCATTTGGAGGAGAAAGGGAGGAGGATGGTGATGAAGTAAGCCCCCAGACCCATTTTAGGGGGACCCCCTGGTTTGTACCATGCAGGTGCAAGGAAATTCCAATGCACATGGACTGAGCCCAACAGTTATTATTACAACTTTTAGTTTTGGTAAAGCATTTTTCTGAGTTTGCCCGGGCTCCTGATTACTAGAAGAGAGCAGAAAAAGTGCTTTCTTTCTCAAAGTTGCTTCATCCTGAGGTGAAAAGTTCAGCCAGATTCCAATGTCAGGAATGCTGAAACTGAGGTGAAATGACAGGACATGACTTCATCATTTTCTATAAAATTGAAATGTTTAGACATTACAGAAAATAAAAACATACATTTTTACATTTTACATTGGCTGACTTAAATCAAGGGGGTTTTTTTCCCATGACAGATAAATTTTGGGGGGATGGAATAAGGCCATTCTGCTGGGGAGAGACAGCACACCATATTGTGGAAAATCATGGCCTGATCTTCACCAAAACCTCAAGGCACAGATTTATTTCACCATTATTGGTTTAAACTTGACTGATCACCAGCAAACAAGGCGCACACTCTTGTTTTAAAATGTTTGTGTATCTTTGCAGCACCTCCATTTGGGGGCCCCTGCCTTTGACCCACAGCTCTGAGGCTTCTCCTTTCCAGCTGGAAGCTGGCATTGAAACTGTGTGTAATCAACACATCCAAGAACGTCTTGGAAAAAGAATATCAAATGGACTGCCACTGAAGTACGGCGGTGAATCTGCAGCACTGGAACTACCAATGCTAAACTAAGGAGCAGATAAAGTCCTGGACTCGATTATCTTCTCCTTTTGATTTTTTTTTTTACCTTGTCACTCCACTGACTTTAGAAGAATTCAACTTCTCCCTGAAGTGCACCAGAGTAAGGAAGCAAAGGAACAGCTGTTAAAAGTTTAATGCTTTAAAACACTGCCTGCTTCAGGCTACTTTAAATGCTCTGGCACTTCAGGCTTTGCAAAGCCTGTCACTTGATTAAAAAGATGTTATTTTGGCACTGATAAAACCGTAAGTGTTATTGAAAGATTTATTAGTCTGTAGTAATATTTCACAAATTGCCAAGTTATCCCCTCTAATACGCTCCAGAGCAGAGGAGCTGCCAAGCCTTCCCTCGAGCAGCAATGACTCCCTGTCGTGTGGCTGTGGCTGGAGCAGTGGCTTTCCAGCTCGGCAGCATCCTGGCAAACAGCAAGGAGGGATCAACATTCCCACCTGGCTCCTCAGGCAAAGCCAGAGAGAGGAGACTCTGCAGGGCACAGGCGCAAACACCAGGCAAGCAGCCCACAGGCAGAACTGGGAGCAGAGCTTTGGGAAATGGGAATTCCCAGGGAGAATCCCGCACAGCAGGGCACAGCACACAGCTCTGGGAGAACTCCCAGGGTGTGCAGAGGATGCCAGAAGCACCACCCTCCTCTCACACCCTCTGCCCCTGGAGTTTGCTTGGAATCCAGGCAAAAAGCACACCTGCCTCCCGCTGGCATCCCTGCCTCGGAGCTTGGAGCACAAGATGCTCCAGAAGGAAATGAAGCTGAAGGTATTTTGTTGGAAAACCACACAAATTTGGATAACGTACAGATTTTGAATGGAGCCCTCTATAAAATACACAGCACAACATAAAGGAGGGACAGAGAGACTGTTTTCTGTTCCCAGTGTTGGCACCATCCGTTGTGTGACTTCTGGCAAGTGGCTTCTGGGCAGAGAAAAAGATCAACTGGAATTTTTAGTTAACTGATCAAACAAAATGAACCTAAAGGTGTTTTCATTTCAGGGAAACAACAATGCAGGTTTTCAATTAACTCATCAAATTGAAAACCCAGAGCACTGGGAAGTGTTGTTTTGGAGCCTTTTAGGCTTTGTTGAGCCTTGGGGGAAAAAAAAAAAAAAAAAAGATCATTTTGAAATGAAAACATCTTTTCAAAATGAAATATTAGAAGATGTTTGTTTTTCCTCTTCTCTCATTCTTGATTTCAATTATCTTGAGAATTTGATCTGTATTAACAACTCAGCAAAAAAAGTCTGCCCACAGATCTCTGTCTTTCCCATGAGGTCAGCAGGAGCTCTAACATGAACTTCAAGGGTCAGAACTTTGAAATTCTCACCTTAACTCTTCTGTGTCATTTGTAAAGCAGAGACTATAACATGCCTCTGTTTTTTAGTGTGGTTACTCTGTCATGCTGGACCAAACAATTCGATTTTATCATTTGGCAATAAAAATATTCTTTCAATGGCCTACATTCTCTCCTGACTTATTCAACCAAGTTCAAGTAGGTGCAGCTTGGCACAAAATGAGTCAGCGCAGAACTTGGTCCAGTTCTTTAAAGTTCTTTGAAATCTCAGATGAAAGAAGGGAGAAATAAATGTGGACCCTGAAATGAAAAGAAGAATGAGGTATCCTCATTCTGCAAGGAAAATGAGCTTAACCTCATCATTAATCAACACCAGAAAACAGGAATAAAAGCTAAGCCACGAGGACATAATCAATCTGTTAGATGATACTTGACAGATGCATTGAAAAACAGCAACAGTAAAGACCCCAAGAAATGTAATCTCAATCTTTATATTTCAATGGGCATCTTAAGCAGATTTTTCTTCCATTTTATATTCAGTACTCTAATTCCCAGAGAACAGAAACTATAATTACAGTTGCTTGCTGAAGGCTGGCCAGTAATTATATCTCTTTCTCTTCATTAGATGCCTGTGAACGAGGCTTGGTCTGAAGCAGAGCAGGTAAAGTGGAAACTCTGAGACACATTTTCAATTAAGAGCTCACTTTAAACTGGAAACTCATTTTAACACCGCAGAGGGGTGAGATCTGGGGGGTGCGTGCAGGGGCCCAGAATGTCCTGACCTCTCACCAGTGACAGCCACAAGCCTGTATTGGTTTATTCATGTCCTTACATTTAATGACATGCACAGATTTTACCACCATAACCCCTTTGCCAGGGCTAGAGCTGAGCACAGGCCACGCTACAAACTGCTTCAGATTTGTATCAGACTAGACTACCACATGAATATCCCATGAACAGGCCAAATAACTCTGAGAAATTAGAACTTCAAAAACAAAACCTATTTTTAGAGGTCTTCCAAATGCTGTATTTGCTTTCAGAATCTTTTTTCCAGTTCACCAAAAAAAATAAAAAGGAGAGGATGTATTAGTGGGTGAGGTCTTGGTCCACTGACTTCCAAAACACAAGGAACCCCGAATCATCCTTCTGTTTTTAAACCTAGATTAAATCCAACAGTTTGCTATATTTGGCAGATTTACTAGATTCAAAAGGGCTTCATAGAAAACAGAACAAGATTTCTATTAATACAGTCAGAAAGACACATTTAATCAGAAAATACCGACATGGCTATTCAGATAAATAGGAACCCTGAGTAGATTCTAAAAGTGAAACATAAGAAATGCTGGACTTGAAATCGCTTATGTTCTTCTTGTATACAATAAATTATCATCAAGGTATTACTTAAAGCAAGTCCAAGGAGTGTAAAACCTCCAATCTGGGGGGGAAGAAGTCTTTAGATAGCTCAAGAAAGACCATTTACACCTCTACCCAGCTTTAGCTTTCAATATTCTGCTCTAAGTTGTCGCATGACATGAAGAGACTAAACCTGTACATACGTCTCAAACTCCTAACAGTTTCCCATCTGACAGTAACAACCAAGTTCCTACACTCACCTGTGCCTAGAAAGGCAAGAAATGTCCACTAGGAAGAGTGATTTTGAGGTAACGGGGCCCAGGGAGGCTTTGGAGCTAAACACTGCTCGGAAGCTGTTTGACTTCAAATTAAAATGAACTCCAACAGGCAGGATGCTCAGCAATCCAGTCAGCTCTAGGCTGAGGCAAATTTCACAAAGGCCAAGTCCTCAATAAGGTGCAGTTCACAAGAGTTAATGGGATAACAGTGATTTCCAGCAGCTGGAGGGGTGGCCTGAAGTATTTGTAATCATTTTGTGACATGCTGGTTATCTTACAAAAAAATTCAATTTTAACTCTTATTTGTAGCTGTGTCTCTCTCATTTCCTCTTCTCAAGAAACAGCCACGGGTGAGTTTGTGAAAAGATAAAAGCTGCTGTAGACAAGCCAACTTTTCTGGAATACTCTCCACCTTGTCTCCCAGCATCACCACTGTCACTGACCACATCCTTCCACCATCAGCAGCATGTGCCATTAACCAAGAAGGGTGGAAATATGCAGGATTTCTTACAAGCTTTTAGGATTAATACTGGTACAAGCTGAAAGCCTTCAAGAACCACCAATATTCTCAAGGGTCCATTCTGACACTACAATTTCAGCACTAAAAAGAGGCATTTCTGCAGGCCCTCCCCTCACCACTGGCCAGGGAAGTACAGAGAGTCACAACTGAGAGTAGCAGATAAATGCCTGGCATTTATCTTTCAGAAAGTTCAGGCTGCAGAGCTGTTGTACACAGTAAATCCATTGGTCAAGTGTCTCTCCAGTAGTTTCCAATCCATGATTTATGGACAATGCCCTTCCTGTGAGATACCCTGGTAGCAATTACGACTAGAGAAAATACCAAAAGTAAAGCTAATGGTATTTGCAATACACCAAGGAGGGACACAAACTTTATACAGCCCCTGTTCCAATGTGGCAAACCAGCTTTGGAGGAACTGCCTCCTTCTCCAGAACATCAACTGACAATATTCCTGAACACACACAGCCCATTTAATTAAAAAAGCAAAGATACAGTGAACTCTGAAAATACTTCAGAAGTAGGAAGTGACAGATAATTCCAAGTATTTGACAAGCAGGATGAAAAATGTGTGATTTTGTGCTTGGTTTGTTGCTTCACTGAACCAATCTATACTGCAATAACAGCAATAATAAACCTTTCTGTGCCAGCAGTAGAACAGTTAGGAAGATGAAAGAACATGTCCCATTAGAGAAACCAAGCTTTGCAGGGCCTCTGCCTCTGTGTAATGGTGCAGTATGATCCTACCTTAATGACATCTTCATCTGATGATCTGCACTCCACAGACTCCAGAAGGTCAGTCACAGTCCCATCATCTTCCACAGAAATCACTTTGACAGGGACAGCTACTGTTTTCCCAGTGAGAATAGCTGTATTCAGGATCTCTGCTTCCTAAGAGAAAAAAAAAATAAACGCCCTTTAATGAATATATTTTTCTATTAATTCATTAGTATCATCTAGATTCAGCTTTACTTTAAGTCCTAATGGCTACACCAAGAATTGTTCAGGGCAGCAGGCAGGAAAAACAAACTTCCTCTCTTCAACCCTGGAACCAAACTCCCAGTTCTGATTCAGGGTTGTTATGTTATTTTTCATGCCCTAATTGCTATTTCCTGAATGCTCATCAGGTGCCAGAGCCACCTAACACCCAAGGACTGACCCTGCATCACACAAACAAGATGCACCTTGCATTCAGGAGTAGGGAAATCTCCATCCTGAAGACCTCACTAATGATCCTGCTGATGACACAAAAATAATGCCTTAAGTTTACCCAGGAAACTGTTTTCTGAAAGTTTTTCTCCAAATACTGAAATCCCACGACACTGCTGGACAAATCCTGGGAACATTTAGCCCAAAGAAATACCGTGCCATTGTTAGGGAGTTAAGTTTGGAGTGGGGACGGTCAGATCCGCTTTGACCCCACTCTCCTGGGGGATCTTCCCAACGCCTGCAGTGGGGAGGATTGTCTGTGATATACCCTGAGCTTCCAGCCCACTGCCAGCCTGCACAGGGCCCTGGCTGCACCTTTGGCTGGACACTTAGGCTGGTCAAGCCCGTGGAACCAACTCCATCCCCAAAGGCAGGCTTTGGGCTGCCCTTGGAGATGCAATCTTGGCAAAGACAGTGACACTCTCTCTCCCGACAGACAACACGTGTTTTTCCCTTGCTCTGCCTCCCAGGGAATTAATCTGAGTGCCATAGTTCAGGTCCTGCGTAAATGACTGTGTGGAATCAGACCCTCTTTGGGTCTTCCAGGACTTATCCTGGCTCTCATTTGGTTATGGTGGGTGAGCATTCACCCACAGCCCTTTCTTTGCCTTTCAATGAGGCTTGTACAGAACCATCGTCTCCCAGAAAAAGAGGAAGGATGCTGAGGAGGGCCTGGGCTCTTTAACCAGGATGAGCTCTGCAGTGACCTGTGCCCATGGCATGCCACTCTTGGGATGATTATTGCAAAATGCATTCCTTCCATTTGATTTATCACTTCTAATTTAAAAGTGCTGAGTTCTGATTACATGAAGAGCATGAGGCTGAGCAGTGCTCTCTGTTACCTGGGTGTCACCTAAGTCTGGCACCACAGATACCACTGATCTGTGCCAAGACACTCAGAGCACAAACTGCTGCCTGAATCCTTCCACCCCTAATTGCAAGATCCTGCTCATTCCTGGAAAGGTCTCTAAGCCTTTCAGAACTGTGCCTGCAAACCATGGACTGTCCCATAGAACAAGAGGCTCTTGATTTCAGCTGGCTCTTGTGCAATAAAGGCTTCCAAAGCCCCCCAAGTGCTAAATTCTCATTATCTAAATAGTTCACGCTATGAGCTCTGAGACTGACCTGATTTTACTTGTGGAAGACAACAAAGTTGTCTTGGAACCAAGTTACCAGAAGATTATGATTGCTTCTCCTGCCTCTTGGGCTAAAAATGAGAAGCTGAGATTTCTCTCATCTAAAGGACTCAGACGGAAAAGACCTTTTCCTACTACTTAAAGTAACAGACACACTTTATTCAGACACAAAGCAACATTTAAAGAAAAAAAAAACCCTCCTGGTCACTTGACAGATGCTTTGCTCAAGTTGCCCCATCCTCACCACGATCTTTAGGGAAGGGAGAAAGAGGATTTCACAAAAAGAGAACTTGAGAAGAAAATCCTCTCCCTCCCTCAGCACAAAAGCCCTTCAGATATTTTGAAAGTATAATTCATACAGAGGTGAAAGTATCTGCCTCATCTGTCTCGAGCACACATTTGTTCTCAGGACAGAATATATTATTAAGGCAACTGAGTTCTCAAATTTGCAATCAAGTTTCCAGGTTCTTGGATTTATTTTTTTCCATACCTGGGCTTTGCAGCAAAGTTACTGCATGCAGGTTATTTAGAAGCTTTTCCACTCTCCTGTAAGCTCCAGAGCTGCACATGGGGGCAGCTTGACAGAACAATTGCTATTAAGCATCCACTGTAATTACAGAAGGCAGGTGTTAGGTCGTGGTTTTGCAAATACTTGGGCATGAATCTCGTTTCACTGGGACTATCTGAGGCCACACCACCTCCCTGGACCTGCTCCTCCAAGCAGGAAGGGCTTCCTTCCTCCAGTTGATCCATTACAGTATGACCCTTGCAATTATTTTATAAAGCAACGGGAAGTTTAATAACCAAGCCTTTGAAACAGTGTGATTAATGAGTTCTGCTTACCAAAGGCAAATGTAATTTCCCCTGGTAAGAGGAGAATGATTCTCAAAAGCTTTATGAATTTCTTTTGAGGCTCTGTTCTTTCCAATGCTAGCTTTGGATATCCAGAATACAGACAGCATCCTAAAAACAGGATATGTAGTTCATCAGCTGTTTCACTGTCACTACCCTGTTGCTCTCAGTTCCTTTTACAAGGTATGGTACACCTAATCGTAAAAAATCATAAAAATCTCCCAAACTGTCCTTGTCCCCTCTCTCCCAAGGAAATGAGGGAGGTGAGGGACAAGAAGTATTGCCTGGAGTTCACACAAATAGCTGAGGTGGTTCTCTGACTTTCTGTCAACAACTACTTGTTGAGTCCCAGGAAAACAACCCCACCCAACAGCTCTAAAAAGTCAAAGATGAGCAAAGCAAGGTGGCACTGGTATGAAATTGTGCTCATCTCCTCTGGAATAACTTGAGCTGTACATCCTGTTTGCAGAGATTTCCGTCCCTTCACATGTATGGACTTGGAGGGTGATTTCTTTGGGCACCTGGTTTGCATCTCATCCCTGAACAAAGAGGCATAATAACCATTTACACCAACTTACACAGCAGGGGCAGAGGAAAATGCTCCTTCAGGCATTTGTTTAATGGCCAGAAAGGGCTTAACATTCCCCTGGTGAAAGTATATGAAAATTATTTCATTTTGAGGAAAGGAACATGATACTTATTTAGCTACACAGAGATTTATAGTTGAGAGTCCCAGCATGTAAAAGCAATAAATCTAAATAGTTACTAATTTAAAACTGTTGCTTTTTGCTGCTTAAGGAATCTCCTGAAGAAATATTATGTTCTTTATCCATAACTAACATAGATTAGAGAAGATAAGATGTCAGGGCACTGCAAGATGGGCATAGTTATGCCTTTGCTATAGCCAAATAGTCTCACTGCTAGAAGTTGATTCCCTGAGCAGCCATAAAAAAGATGCTGAACTTTCTCTAAGTATTGCACAGCATATCTCTATAATTCACACACAGCAAACCTCTCAAATAATAAAATGAAATAATAATCAGAGGAAAACATGTTTCTTTATGTATTAGAAATGGAGGACCAGGTAATCTTTATTCTGAAATTGCTATCACGGTAAATAGTAATACTTTAAAGAAGATTCTGGAGCGAGTGTTCTTTGCCTACTGAAGAGATTCATATTAAATAACTGAGCATATTAAGCCCTCCAGCAGACACATATTCAGAAGATGTACACAGTAAGCATCTATTTAAGTAGACATGCAGAAGTAAATCCCTATTAGTTTTTTCAATTTTAATTGGTAGCTTCCCTGCAATTTAATTTCCCTGCAGACATCTTTTGCCTTATAATTCCTGGGGTGAAAAGAAGGACTTTAACAATATCTTCATAAATTTTAAGGAATTTCTGTTTCTTTCCCTAGTTCTCTCGGTATATGCAGTATTTCCTAATGTATATATATGTGTGTGCGTGTATATACACACTCTTCAAAGCAATAAGAGCATGACTAACTCATGCTTAGCCTTGAGGCCCCACATCCCCTTTCTGACAAAGAAAACCTCAGTACTGACTGTCAGGGTTCTTTTCCAACAGCATTTTAGCGTGAGTCAACACATCAATTTAACACCGACTCCCTGTCAGCCCTCACCAGCCTCACAGTGCTACGAGCAGCAGCGAGCAAGGCACCAGCTTGTTTTCCAAAAAGACCTGGAGACACGTTTCCTCACAAATAACTTGGCTGGATCCATGGCTCAGGGTGGCAGCGTGGCTGTCCCTCTTCTGCTCGAGCAATAGCCACCAGTGGTGGCCGTGCTGGCTGCGCCTGGCTGAGGTTGGACTCTGGGGGATGGACAACGGCACAGCAGCTGAGGGCTGCTATGCAAATACGACACTAAATCAATTCTCTCACTCCATTAATAGAGGGCAGCCCAGGGCCTGCCCAGCTCTCCTGCACAGCTTGGATTGACCCTTGCGTGGGGAACCTCTCAAGGTTACTCCTCGAGGTTGAGAGAATCCCGGCCACGTCAACTGCTCGGCAAGGGACCTGGGAATAAAAGGGCTGAAACACTGAAATCTCAAGTGATACCAGGATTGATTGCACGTCTACAATCCTCTAGACATAAACCTTTGACCAAGTCTGGGGCTAAGTGTGGGCCCAGCTGCACCTCAGCTCTGCTCTGGGAAGCTCAGTACACGAGGGGGTCCTTTCTGAACCTCACAACTCAACAGAAGGGTCTCCCTGGAAGTTTGGTCTGACCCTGTCCCCGATGCAGTAAATACCCAAATGCATCTTCAGTGCCACTGAATCTTGTTAATCCACCATCACATTTACCACTGGTCTTGGGTTAACTCACTGTCTTATATATCAATAAAATATCTTGTTGCTCCCCTCTTGCAAGGGGGCTGCATCATGCCCTTCAGGAGGAGAAGTGGTCCTTCTCCTCCAATACACAAGGGTAAAAAGCACTAAAAAGTCCCCAAGACACTGTAATAAATGTCTTGTAGGCACAGCAGATCTCCAGCTACATTTTTTTTATCATGGTAGTGGATCATATCTTTGCAGGCTAAAGATCTAATTTCAAAAATCAAGCATAGTCCTTTCTGTTAGCAATACGTATTTTGGCTTTTGGGTTAGCTATGTACAGACTGCAAGAGGGAAGAGAATAAAATGATCCCTGAACTCTCCTCAAGTCAAGAGAATGCCACCAAATGAAAACTAACAGCTGCCTGAAAGTCTGTCCCATTTGGCACTCCGTAACACGCTCCATTTTCCTCTTTTTTAAAAATGTTTTCTATTAATCAGCAAGTAGAGCATTAATCCAGGGTCCCACCTTGAATCTTTTCACTATGTATTTTAAAAAAGACCTAGATTTTCCTCCTCTTCACTGGCAGCCATCTTGCTCATATCAGAGAATCCATTCTTCAGTCATGCATAACTAATTTCAAATCTTATTTAGCATCAAGTCTCAGAATTAAGAAGCTAAGTGACAGCTGTTTAATTAACTCCTTAAGCTGATTAGAAAGCATTACAGAAATCCCCCCAAGGAAGAGTTCATAACTGTCAAGAGAGCCTAAGGCCATGTTAATGCTTCTGTTTAAATTTAGTAAGCTTCTAAACCAATAAAGTCTAAATGCTTGACATTCTCATGGATGTGGTCAAATTCAGCTTTTTGCCTCCTGCTACCACTGCAAGGAGAGGAAACAAAACCAACGACATTGAGGAGATTTGAAAAGTCAGGAAGCAGCGGCTGAACAACAAAGCAAAGAGATGCATCTCCCCAAAGGAGCTGCTGTGGGTGGGGACCATCCAACCCTCCATTACACGGGATTAGTGCGGAGCGCTGCAGGAAAGCTGAGCTTGCACCTTTAAATGCAGAGTCATCTCCCAGCCTCTGGTTGTAAGTAAAAAGGTTTCTTCATTGGTTCTTAAAACTCAAATCCACCTTTAATGACAAGATTATAGCAGCTGAAGTACAAGTTTTAGAAGCAGCTGGTGGGGTTAGATACAGGGTAGTGCAGAGAAACCAAAAATGCTCCAAAGCAAATTTTCTCGCCTGTGGTACATTATTGTCAGCTCTGAACTTGCAAGCAGCTTGAAGTACATAAAAATATAATTCTAATTTCTTTATTTGCCCTGCGGCTTCCAGGCTCTTTAGGAGGCACTGAAAAAATTAGCCGCAATTCTTCTGTGTCCAAAGGAATAAAGGCACAGTGGCCAGAAATAACACCAAATAATTTGTGATGTTTTTAATACAAATGGAAGAGTTATAAGTACAAGTTAAATACTGCAAGTATGAGAAATAATGGTGAAACCTGAATGCACAAACGTGAAAAGACTGACATGAACTTCAAGGTTACCTGTTTGGTTTAATGTGCTCACCTTTCATCACACAGAATGAAATCTGAAGTCACTGGGATATAAGCAAATTAATCATGTTTAATTCCAGCACTTGCTACTTAATCAGTTTCCTTTTTTCCTCTGTGCAGGCGAGAGAGCTCCACAATCAGATGTGCTGACACAGGGTTAAAAAGGAGCATCCACAGAAACCCAAATGCAGGTTTCTCTGGATAGATCTACCTGCTGACTCCTAGTCTTCCACACAGCTGCTGGAGAGGGAAAAATGGATTTTTTTTAATGGCAAAATGTGAGTGCAAAACCCTTGTTAAGACAGAATTGGGTGGCAGAATCAATGTTTGAATATATTTTTCATTCTTTCCTTTTCAGTCTGTGATTCCTTGAATAATTCAGACTCCATGCAGTGGGGTGGGGGGAGTGTGACACCTCCAGCCACGCTCTCACTCCTCCTCCACTGGGACAGAATTGGTGCTTATGGAGAGAGCAGATTTGGCAAGGATGAGCACTGAAACAAAGCCCCATACATATACAAAGCCCAGCAATCACAATTTTCCAGTTAAAAAACAGAGGGCAGCCAATGGCTGGATTGTGCTGGAGGGAAAAAGCAACGTGGGCTAATCAGGGAGACTGTCTGCCCCTCCTACTGTCACACACGAGGCATTCAGGAAAAATACCTAATTATATTTAATCTGGGACTTAACTTTTGCAAAGCCTTTAAGCTATTTTATATTCTTCCTAACGAACTTTCATGTCTGCATAGATAGAATCTTTCACTGCTAAAGCTGGAGGAGGGGGTGAGGAAGAAAAGCTAAATACATAAAACAGTGCTGTGTGTAGTAAATAGGGAGAGAAGGAGCAAAATAAGAGGTAGGAGTTGCAAAGGGAAAGAGGAATCATTAGAAGATGACCAGCAGTGAGAGTTCTCTTGTTACACAGCCCATGATGTTCAGTAAAAAGCTTAAGAAGGAAAGAAATGCATCTTGGAAACAAAATCCAGGTACTACTGTGGCTGCCCTGGTGAAGTGAGGCTTCTGTTCATGTGTTTGCTGTTACAACAGGCAGTCCTGGGCTGTGGACATGCCTACCATTGCAGGATTCAATTCTACATCTTTAAGTGATGAAAAAAAACCCCAGAAAATAAATAATCTCACTCAGAAGGAGAGATAAACACCTTTGCCTGTTGTGTTCCTTTTCCTTACATCTGTCTGCCTCGTGCCTCTCAAATGGAATGGCTCAAAACAGGGATTTTTGTTTTGTTTTGTATTTGTACAGGGTCCAGCCCGAAGTTCAGACTCGAGGTCAAGCTGCTGGACCAGCCAACAATACGGAACAGGTGGTTTTTTCTGAAGATGAAACATGGCAAACACACAACAAATGCAAGAACAACGTCGGGGTGAAGGACCTCACCTCCTTTTTTGGTGCTGTTATTTACAGCTCTGCTGCTGGGATGAAGGCGCCCCAGGGTTTAAGGTCTCCAACAGTGACTTCAGAGCAGAAGGGTGTCATTTTTAGCTTGTATTTCCTGTATTTCTGGGAGCAGGCAGGACACAGGCAAACTAACTAGACAGGGGAACGAACTACATAGCAATGGGACTGCCTGGACCATCACCAGTAAGCTGCACAAGCCATCCTGGCTCTCCTTTCCACTCACAGAGCTGAGGAGTCAAACCCTCCCATGGGAGTTCACTTTTTTTCCCTAGCTGTAGAGCCGATGCAAATTTAATTTGCCTCAGGTTTAAACAGACAAAGTCTTTTTGATGTCTAACATTTAGGAATTGTGTTAGCACACTTCTGGCAAGCTGTCCTTTGGTGTTTGGGTGGTTTGCAGTGCTAAGCAGGCTCCCAGGATCCCGGGAAGCCGTCGTGTATGTTCCCTGTTTATCAAAGTCAGAGCTAGGGAGCCTGTGAATTGTCGGGCTGCGGCTCTTCAGAGAAATTGCTAATTAATTCACAGGCTCCAAACTGTAACTCCACGAAGCTGTGTGTGCATGCTTGATTTTGGTCTCCAGACAGACTGCTTTAGCTGATAATCAACAAGGTTTGCCGTTACAGGCAAGCAAACAAATAAACAAACAAACTTGGGGAGGATTTCTTCCTGGCTTTCCCCGGGAAGGCTGCCAGCGCTCTCAGCCATCATCTCAGGAGGGAAAGGCACGCCTGAGCGTCAAAGGAGACCTTGCAGCAGAGCAGGGCTGGGAGATCTGGGTACCCCAATGCACCGTGTCTGATGCCGCTCAATTGCTGCGACTGGGGACACTTGGTAGGGACGTGTCATGCGAAATTAGCTAAACCCAATCAAAATTTCACACACGGGGTCGGCGTCGCGGCTCCAGGATTGATGTGCCAGCGGGAAGGCTCTTCTGATTCTCGGGCCCGTGGTTGGGAAGCCTAATGCAGTGGTTGGGAGCCTGCAGGGGGTTCTGGAGCTCTGTAAGGGGTGGGCTGTGGGATGCGATGGTGGGATTTCCAGCAGCAAAATGAAAAGCTCTAGGATATCACTTCAAAGACAAGATGCCAATGAGGCCCTAGCAATTCAGTTTAGTAGGGTAAATGTTTGGGGTGGTGTGTGGCAGAGCCAGCAGGATGGGGGTCAGGCTAAGTGAAACAGCTTCGTTTTCACAGAGGGAAACGTTAAAAACCCCAAAACAAATCGAGTTAAAAACCCCAAAACAAATCACTAGCCTTGTTCAATATGGGTTTTTTAAATTCTCTTTCTTTCGCAGCTTGCTGCTGTCATTCCCAGGCCCTGTTCTGAGCTGCACACGAATCCTTCCCATCCCTCACCCTGTGCTAACCCCGCGTGCTCCGAAGGGAACACGAGGGGACATGGTTGGGGAACCCTCTCCCCGTCTGCCAACAAGGAGCAGATCAGAGCGACCCCTGGGACGCAGACATACCCAGCAGAGAAATTTGACAGGTTTTATTTTGTCATTCTCTGATTTCCAGGGCCAGACAGCGCTGAAAGCTGCCCACTGTCCCCTCCTGTGGCTGCTGTGCCCCGGGGTGGGTGAGCACAGGAGCACACAGGGCTCTCCGTGCCACCGGGCAGCCCTGCCCGCCCCAGCCCTGCCTGCCCTGCCCATGAGCCTTATTCCTGCACTGTCACAGCCAGCAAGTGACAAGCTGGGAGAGAGCTGGGGCTGGGAGAGAGCTGGGGCCGGGAGGGGTGGGATACAGGGAGAGGGAAGGATAAAAGGAGAGGGAAGGAAACAGGGAGAGGGAAGGGTATAGGGAGAGGGAAGGATAAAGGGAGAGGGAAGGATACAGGGAGCAGGAAGGATATAGAGAGCAGGAAGGATACAGGGAGAGGGAAGGAGACAGGGAGAGGGAAGGATACAGGGAGAGGGAAGGAGACAGGAAGAGGGAAGGATACAGGGAGATGGAAGGAGACAGGGAGAGGGAAGGATACAGGGAGAGGGAAGGATTCCCACAGAGGCAGAGACCAGGAGAAGATGACAGGGAAGGACATGGACTCAGTTCCTCCAGGGAAGGTTAACTTCTGACTAAAGGATGCACCGGGAAAAATACTCTTCCACTTCACTTTGCTGAAGGATACAGGACTTTGCAGATGTCTGTGGAATGTGGTACATGTAGCCAATGTACCATTGTGGGTGCTGGGCACAGCTGGAAACAGAGGCTGCTGCTGTGGCAGAGCCCTCCCTGCCTCCCACCCCGTTATCTGCACTCTCCCTCCCAGACAATCATGGGGATGCAGCCTGGTTGTGCACAGACCAGAACTATTGATGCTATAGATTAAGAACACGTAAACGAGTCGATGACCACAGCAGCTGCATTGACTTCCTCGGGAACGCATTCCTACATTGTACGTCGCAGAGAACCACCGAGGTGTACGTGATGTGCCTCCCTGTTACTGGGGAACAGCTTCCTGCAAAAGGCTTCCCCACACTTGGACTGGGTGGGAATCGGGCCCCATCAGAGCCCTCTGGGAAATGCAGCAAAAGCAGAGTCAATGTTTTATTTTCCGAATAAGTTTGGATATTTCTATTGCTTTACCAACAAACAAACTGACACCTGAAAACAATGTCAGTATCAACTTTTAGCATGTGACAGTACATCTGCTGATCTCTGCCTGCCAGTGCTTTACACAGTCCTGTTTGTACTCGGAAGCCCCGCAGCGAAATATTCAATTAATTTCCATACCAATCCATCACTGGGAGCCTGCCTTGGTGACTCATGTTTCCCTGTGCCACACGTTGCCACCGACCTCTCTGAAGGCCCAGTGCCGTGGGCAGGGGTGCAGATGTGTCTCTGCTTATTACAGATACTCACAGAGAGCTCCCCTGCCCTGCTGCCAAGCGCCACACACAACATCTGCTTGGCCATTTGGCCTTGAGGAGCTCCACAACGCGGGCACACGGCGCAGTTGTCTCATTTTCACCTCAAAGTCCGTGCTGGTTTTGCCCCATCCTCCCTTAGCTGCTCCATTATCTCCTATGATTTTTCCAGCTTTTAATGTCTACCAGGCAGCTCTTGAGCCGGCACATCGGTGCTTTTTCCCACGGCACCTGCAGAGCCGGTTACTTTTACAACCCTCTTTAAAATTCAGCTCTGCCACGGTGATTACAGGATGTCGCAGAACTCCGACAGATGTGTTTGTTCCTCTCTTCCCATCTCTCACAGCTTGGGTTTAACTCTGTGAGGTTAAGCAAGACCTGGTGATAGAACAGGGAAATCAAGGTGCACAGGGAATCACAAAGGTTGGAAAAGACCTCTGAGATCCTCAAGTCCATTTATCAGCACATGCATCAATCTGACTGGATTTTCACGTCACTTTAGAAGCTCTGCTGTCTCCCTTGCAGTTTTCCAAAGGGGTGAGCAGAGAAGCAGCGAGGGCAGGAGAGCTGCCCCAGCCTCCACACAGAGCCCACTGGCAAAGCCAGCAGCAATCCCTGGAGCTCTGCCATCCCATTCCCTCTGCTGCCCATGGAAAATCCTGATAGCAACACAGATGATGTACCAAGCGTGTTGGGAAGACAAGGAAAAAAATGATGTGGTGACAATGAGGAAAAAAAGTGGCAGAGGCAAAGAGCAAGGGCCAAGCTAGTTGTTCACATTTCTAAAGAGAAGAAAGAGGTTTACAAGGAAAAGAGAACTCCTGTTCTGCAGGTCACTGTGCAGAGGAGAAGTGACTAAGTTGCCTATTCCAAAATTTCCTTCCAGACTGGCCTGGTGGTTTTCACAGCACATTCATATTTAGGAATGTCAAGCAATAAGCAGCCTGAGCTAAATTGGGACCATCACAGGGGCCCTGGAAACCTGCCTCAAACCCAACAATTCATTCATGAGCAGACTAAGGGCAGAGCAGCAGGGAAGGCTGCAGCCAAGGGCTCTGCTGGGCTCGTAATTAGCTCCTCATTTGAGCTTTAAACAGAAACACAAAAATAAACAAAAGGGACAGTCAGAAAAAAATACGATGTTCCAGCTCCCATATGGCAAATGGGGCCAAAGTCTGCTCTGAGACATGTGACCGTGACCTTCGCGAGGACACCGTGACGCCCAGGAGAGAATTTGGGTCACAGCATGTCCTTAGAAAAAAATCCATGACAGTGACTGGATGAGGATGCTGGTCCCTGCCTGCAGTGCCCTCCTGCCACTGTGGGTAACTCAGCCATTCCTGTGTCACACGTGTTGAGAAGGGCATGAACACCCTATTTCTAGGCAAAAAAGTCGCCAAGTGCCATTTATTTTCATGTACCTTTGGTGATAGCAATGCCATCTGCGGAGACAAAAACTTCAGCTCTTTGCATTCAGTCTTGGGAGGAATACTATGTTGTTTTGGTTTTGTTTTGTTTTTTTCACAAAATATGGCAACCAAAATTTTATTTTTAGAAGTCTCCACAGTTATAAATTCCATGCCCATAAAGGTAATTTTTTGTGCCTGGACTTCAGTGGCACTATTTATTTAGAACTTTTTCTGTGTGATTAGCCAGTGACAAGTACTGCCAGTTGAGATATAAATGGGTGCAACTTTGCTGATCTTGCACACATGCCAAGAAAGTGGCCCATACATTTGACTCCCCTGCTGTAAAGCTTATAGCACAGGCCAGTGTAAGAATCCGAATGAAGATAAAATATTTTTAGGTCTACAAGTAGGCTGAGAAGGAAAGTAGTGAGCCCGCAAGCTCTGCTTTGATCATTTAGCCTTTACAGATTTGTGACAAATTGTTTTTTCTGCATGAATCTGAACTGATACAGATTTACATGAGTAGTTAAAAAGTAATACCAAATGGGAAATAAAATCCCTAACAGCACCACAGAAAAGCAATAAACTTAAGAAGCAGTTAGACAGTCAGAAGAACGATCAGAAATGCTTTACAATAGGAAAAAAAAAATTAAGAACAGAGAAAAAGAGTGGTTGGACACTTGTAAAGCTGATTGTGGCACGCTGAAAACAGGGAATCCAGAGAGCCATTAGAAAAAAGACATGAAGAATCTTGTAATAATATTCTGGGGAACATGCATGCTGCAGATTCAATGCCTTTAAGACTGTATTCTATGTTCTGTGACTATTTTTTTAATGTCTAATCCTTCTGGAATGATTGGTAGAGAACTTATGTTAGTATCAGTCCAATGTCCTCAAGGAAATAAATCTGGACTTGACATCAAATTACGTATTTTGTACCCAGAGCATCTGAAGTATTTCCCTAATCTCATGTATACAGAGATCTGCATCCAATAATTCTTTTGATGTCAGTGCAAGAGTAACGAGAGTTTTTTACTCCAGTTTCTTCTAATTTTAAATATTAGAAAAAATACCATATAAACAAAGCCCTATGTTAAGAACCTGAACAGTTCCAGGCTGCCCCGCTCACCCTGACAATAAATGGTGTTCTTTGTGGTGTTGGATGACCACACAGGAGGCTGTTCCCAAGGTCAGACATCTAAAAAGGATCGGGACTCATTCTGTACCTGATGACTTCAACAGCAAATCTCTCACTGATTTTAATGAGAGTAGGCTTGATGGCCAAGAGTTCACTTGTGACAGTCCACAAGCTGAACCAAATCCAACTCAAAGTACCTCAAGGTCTTTTTTTTTTCTCTGAAATTCTGAGGAATGAGAGTTTTTTTCCCAGATAACTTGTTCAGAGGAAAGTTTACAGTTAGGAAGGAAGGGGAAGGCATGGAGCCTTTCATGGATAGCTTATAAAGCACTTGATCTGATAAATAACTGCCTGCAGACGCTGAACCTGGTGTGACCATTTATCACCCTGTTACCAGCCATGCAAGCTGCCTCCAGACATCTGCTCGGCAGGAGCCCAGCTGATAAATGGTTGCAGTGGGCTTGGTACTGGTGCGCGACAAGCTTATTTATTGGGTTAAAAAAGAAGAAGGAAATCTTTAGATGACAGCAATAAAAGCTTGGTTCTTCTTCAAGATGCTGCCAGGCGCATTGGGCTGAGATAATCTGACTCCCGCTTTTATTTGGTTAGGTTTTCCTGTTTGTTCAAGATTTACTACAAGCTACGGGCCCTGGAGCCAAGAGCAGCACAAAGCCCCTGCCCTACCTTGACAAAAGGACAGTTGTGCTCAACAAAAGCCTGTTTCCAAGAATCAGAGTTCCTGGGATGCCTTGCACTGATTTCAGTGGGGCGCAGGTCGAGCTGAGTTGGCAATTTATGAGTGGTTGGATGGTAATCACACCCTCCCCATCATTCAGTGGGATTTTTTTAATGTCTTCCTGCTTTCTACTTTAGGAATTTCCTTTGGCATCAGCCAGTGGGATTCTCTAGATAGAAACAGTACTCGTTTTACTGTAACTGTAGTTTAAAGGCAAAATTAAAATTTCTTCCTATTGAATTATTCCTCTACTACCCTGTTTTTAGGGACTCATTTTGCAGATTGACTTGAAGAATAGTATTGTTCAATGGAATGGATTTTGGCATTAGTGGAAAATATAAGCCCGCAATATCAAATATCAAATTATTCCTGATTAATTCTTTTATGGGCTTGGACTTGAAACTGATTTAATACTCCTGGATAATTACTTCTGTTATAACTGTGGCTTTGATTTTTAATTAACCATACAAAGTTTCTCATTCAAATCTAATATTACCTTTGTTAACAGTGTCAACTCTCTATTTAGAGATTCTTTTCCCATTAAACTCTATGCTCAGAAATTAAAAACTGTTTTTTCCGTAACTGGCTGAACAGTTTCCGTATGAGGCTTATTTATTCTAAATAATTATCTACACAAATATGGTCTTTGGTATTCTGAATGCTGCTGCCTGCCAAGTAAACCCATTTTCTTACTACTGCTGCTCTCAACATCTCATCTCAACCCACTAGAGTTGTATCATAGAATCATATAATAGTTTGGGTTAGAAGTGACCCTAAAGATCATCTCATTCCAACCCCCTGCCATGGGCAGGGGCACCTTCCACTAGACAAGGTTGTTCAAAAAGCCAAAGCACAACATTTTCAAATGTGTGTGCCTTTACTCACCTAAATCTGTATTTACAGGTCTAATTAAGTGAATTTACTCCATTAAAATGTAATACAAGCGAACTGCCTGGGAACTGCATCTAAGCAGGTTCAGTGATCAGGCTCCTTATAATTCAGAGTCTGGATATGAATTTGGGTCTCACATTTGAACCCAATGCTTTGAAAGCATTGGGTTTTTGACTTTGCAATTAGATTCACATTTGCCTGTGGAGAGAGGATGGTGAGAGTCCCTATAAACTCCCTTGAAATCATTGTTTGGCTAAAGGGTGGAACACAGTATGTAAAATGAAAAGTTCCAGAATCACTTTGCAAACTATCACATTGTGGCATTGTGCATTTTTATGCCTTGTGTCCTGTTTATGTTTTAGGGATGCCTTGAAGTCTCCTTTATTTTGTGCATCCTCTGCCTGCCCCAGTCGATGCGACTGTTGCACCTCTGCCACTCATCACTGTTTCTTCTAGAGAGTTCTCTTTGGGGTGGAGGACATCCCCCAGTGCTCCCAGTCCCAACAGTCTAGTAACGAGGATCTGAACTGAGTCTTGAATGACCACCTGCCATGTGACAACTGATTTCCCTACCACAGCATGACCAGAGTGGCTTCACGTGAGAGGGACATGTCACACTGTGTGACAGAGATGGGCCAGACACCCTCAACACAACTGCCTCTGGCACTGCTGCCATCCATTCCAGCCAAAAAATAAACAGTCCTTGCAGAATCCCCCAAAAGTTGTCTTGCAAGGGTTTTTAGCAGGTGTACATACCTGTTTTTACTCAAAAAGATACAGCATCTTCTATTCATGCATGGCTTCATGGAAACAATTGGCAAAGCTCCCTATAATCAAATTGAATTTTTTTTTCAATATCTAACATTTTTACAAAGGTTATTCTTAGAATATGGAACACTCTCCTGTTTGACCTGCTGGCTAAATGGCAACTGTACAGAGCAAACCACCCAGCTGGCACCTCATCTTTTGTATTTGTTAGATTCAGCTCCACCTGATGAGGCAGGTTTCCCATACTAACTTCCAGGCCTTTTTGCCTGATTTACATTGAATGACTTTGATTTTAGGGAGGACAAATTCAGACTTTTGTAATCGATGTCATGTACTGGCATTTTCCAGTCTATTTTGCTGTCTATGACACTTCCTCTCTTACAGATGAGCCTCAGAACAAGTGTAAGGAATAGGGCAGCAATTACCAAGTGTGTAACCAAAGGACTAACAAAGGAAGCAGAGGTGACCTAGACACTGACTCCTACTTCAGTCACATATGCCCTGAAAGGGCTGAAGAACAGATCTGAACTCAGAGTTTCTCAGTTCCCTGTGCTTAGCAAAAGGACCATAATTCTCCAGCCTGTAGAGTACTGGGTAACTGCAGTTCAACTCACTACTGTGATGGGGCACATCTGAAATGAAATACATTAAAAACTAAGTACGTGAGTGCTGTTGATTGTCAATTCTCAAAAATGCTAAATAATCTCTGAGAAGGCATAAAGGTCTGGCAGGATTTCTAGCTATTTTCAAGCTTTCAACTGTTTTCCATTAGGATTCTCAGAGGAGTTGAGCTGAGAATCAAAAGCTTTGCAGAAAAACATAAAAAATGCAAACCCAGGAATGATGTGCTGCTGTTCCACCTCCACTGGTTGGCACCTCAATGAACTGAGCCCAGGAACATCAGGTCTCAAGCTGTGCCCTGATCCTGCCCAGTCACTGACTTGCCTCTGCACCTGTCTGTATCCCTGAGAAAAGGATGCTACAACTCATTCCATGGTTAACAAAACCACGAAAATGGAGTTTAAGAAAATAATTATGTTGTGCTTGAGAAAATATGGAAATGACCATGAGCTCCTGCATTTAACAGACTTTTTGAAATTAAATTATTTCTATTCAAATATGTGCAAAACCAATGATCATTTTTGGTTTTGATCAGCTCAACCTGCTCTTTGGGGAAATTAATTTGATGCTCTGGGTGTAAACACTCTTTCAGAATGCTCACTGTGAAGCAATGTTTTCCTCCCGCTCTCCTTAGCACCAGAGCAATTTTCAAAGCATTCCCATTGATAACACGAACAAAACAGACGGACCATTTCATGAGGAGGACCAGAAATTGCAATCAGAGAAGTCATACGTAAAGCAATTTAATCCATATTCATCACCAGGGCACATGTGGGTGGTGTGCAGGGACTTCAAGCAGCAACAGGTATATTTATGGTTGCTGGAGCCCGCAGGTAGACACGCAGCAGCTTCAGATTAAATGCAAGCCAAAGATGGATGGCGGGGGGGCATCTTCTCCTGCAGAAGCGAGCAGGATCAGAGTTTGATGCCATGGCTGAAAAAGGACCACAACGCACCTTCCCTGAGACACAGCCCTTCCCCTCTCCTGCTTCTCGGCCCCTCTGTGACCATTTGGTCCCGCTGAGCCAGCAGAGAGCGAAGAGCATTGTCGGGCTGGTTTTCTGCTGACGTGGCTGCAATGGCTCAGCGTTGGGTCTGCCGAGGGCTGAGCCATCAGGCAGGATGGGCTGGAGATTCCCCACCAAGATGCCACACGTGCATAAAGCCATTAAACCAGTTTAAGCTGCCTCAGAAGAGCAGCTTAAACAGAGAAATCGGAAAAGACACGTGAGAACTGAGGTGTCCTGTGAAGGGCTCGCCACCAACCCAGCACATTCCCTTCTCCAAGCTCTGTTCATGACTGCCCAGCCCTTTCCTTTGCCAGACGGAGGGTGAAATGGGGCCAGGCCATGCCCTGCCCATTTTCGGTCTTCAAAACTGAAGAGAGGGAGTGGAATTTGAATTTCTGCTTTTTCCACATATCACAGAATTTAATTTCCTTCCTAGCTGGTCTCTGGTGTCCAGAATTATCAGTATTAATATCCTCATTCATCTGCTTTCATTTTCCTTCAATTCCTTCTGCAATTGCTTGGGGATATTAAGTGCTGCCAATATTGGGGTCATTATTAACCCTAGGCAAAAAGTGCTCTGGAAGACCACAAACCTTAATTCTTGGCCTGTTACCATAGTGACACCTGACCAAGAGGTGACACCTGAACTCTGCCTTCAAGCTCTAAGTAAGTGACGACTGATCAAGAATCTCAGAAAATGAAATGACAGCATTTGAAGAAGAAAAGGTCAAGCACACTCATGGTAAAAACTTTAAAAAAATTAAGATCACACTATTAATTTCTCTAAGGAATTTGACATCACCCTACCTATACAGATCTGATGAGATGGTTGCAGATCTTGATCACAGGATTATGATACTATGCATTGCATATTGAAAAGTTCAGTCTTTGATCACACAGAGCATAGCTGTGACAGACAATACATACATTACACTCCTACGAATCTTATTCTGATTTTTCCTGTAAAATGAACAGTTCTGAAATACACATCTCAAAGCAGCAAACTTCCACTGTCACAAAATAAGGAGAAAACACACACTAAGTGATTTTAAATCTGTCAAAATTATTAATACAAATACTTACATCCCCAGATTTCTTCATCAGCCAAAATACTGTAGCAATTCCTATAATGCACATGTGTAACTCTGGGGCTGAACACGAAGTTACTGCTAAAAGTTACATGAAAACTTCAGAGGGCAGTTCTGTGCACAGTGTGAACTCTTGTTACTCTCGTCGACAACAATTTTAAAGTCATCCCATTTTAGCTTTTTTAAAAAAACACACCTATTACTATTTTCACATGTTTTAAAGAAAGGTGTCCAGTGCATTTGCCTGGAAGCAGCGCTCTTTGAGTAACGTTGGAACAAGGGGCAGAAGGGAAGAAAAAGTTGCTTCATGCTTTGCTGGCCTTGTTTGATGGATGCTGTTGGAACAAACACACAAACCAGCAGCCTGTGTCTGAAGACGTGCTTGGCTCACTGTGTTTCTATCCCAGGCACTGCTCTGAGTGCTAAAACAGTCAAAGCCCTCAAATGTGCTTTCTCACCTTTATACATTCAGAATCCTGTGTCACAGAATCACAGAATGGTTCGGGTTGGAAGGGACCTTAAAGATAACCCAGTTCCACCCCCCTGCCGTGGTCTGGGACACCCTCCACTATCCCAGGCTGCTCCAAGCCCCATCCAACCTGCCCCTGGACACATCCAGGGATGGGGCAGGCACAGCTTCTCTGGGCAACCTGTGCCAGGGCCTCACCACCCTCACAGGGAAGGATTTCTTCATAATATCTAATCTAAATCTACCCTCATTCAGCTTAAATTAATTTCAAAGTTAAGATTCCAAGTATGGACTTTCTGAACTGGAAGAGAAGGACTTTCAGAGCTCCTCATTTTGGGCAGAATAGCCATAAAGAACAGTTTCCATGATGAAACTCAAAATTTACCAACTCCATAAGAAACACATGCCCAATTCTGAAACCAACTTCTCTGGTGAAAATGCACATCGAGGGTATTTTTCTGCGTGTTTACAGTCTTCTCCTTCTGCTAAGGTAAGAGAATAATGAGCAGAGCTTGCTTTACAAATCCACAGGGCTTAAATCCCGTCTGCAGAAGTCAAACGATGCTATTCATTTCCTTGATTTTCATTAAAATGACACTAAAGCCCACAGGATGTGTTTTAGTGACAAAACACGTATGATGTCTGTGTTGGGAGTTTTTACAGCCCGTGGAGTAGGTGCTGAGGTTGACAAAGACTTTTTTCCCTCTGTGTTACACAGATGAATTAAATGAGTGTCAACTAAAGCACATCAGAATCCAGGATCTGGATCAATCCGAGCACAACCACTGTCTGTCACTCAGTCTCTGCTCTCTTTTAGGTGTGACATATGTTACTTCTCTCTTATCGCACACTAGACCTGCAATTTCAAAAGAAGAAACTTTGAAATCATACACATGATTTCAGATTTATTCCTAGCATGGAGAAGACGGCCAGCCTCTGAAAGAAAGGCTCAAAAAGTCATTATTCAGAAGATGGACATAGTTGGCTTATTCTGTGTTTGAAGGACAGTTTGTTGTTGTTGGTTTTGGTTTTAATTAAAGCTAAGCAAAAACAAAGAACGGTATCAGAAAACCATTATCACTTCACCTGATGTTACTCTTCCTTCTGATGTTCCAAATCTCCTTGTACCCTTTCTTTTCCTCACACAAACCAGTCTTCTGGGTTTCAGAGTTGCACCTCAGCCTCTCACTTTAGGATTTTAACATTCAAAAAGATGAGTAGGAAGAACTTCCTCCAGTCCCAGATAAATCAGTCTGGTAGATGTGTGACTTCAGTAATTTCAGAGGAGTTCTCCTTGTATGCTGGAGGATGTTAGATCTGCAAACTAGAAAGTTTGTATATCCTAAAAAGTTTGTATTCTGCACAGATTCACATTCCATTATAAAGCAGATATTCCACAACATGTCTTATGGGGCAAACATGGATGCAATGAATCTGAAAAGCCAACCTGTCAATCTGGACCCAGGGTGTTCATTTTTCTGGATAGCTTTCAAGGACATTTACTATAAATCTGTGAAAAGAGAGCTACTTACAGGTCTGGGATTTATAGAAAGTGCTGCCTATTTGTGCTCTGTCTTCTGTCAATAGCATTAAGATTTGCAGTTTGCACTGAATTATCCAATGACCTAAATCCTAGCAAGCCATCAAAATCTGTTTCCTAGATAAAGTCATGCTAAAGTCTGATGCATTTATCAGTGCCAGGCACACAGCACTGCTTACAAGCATGGCTATTGCTCAAGTCTTCTCCAACAGCAGACAAAAGGGAGGTGCAACTGAATTACAACCTATTCACTCCAATGGTTTAAAACAATTATCAGCCATTGGAAACACAATAATACAATTCCTGCCTCCTGATTTCACACAAACTCCTGGGTATAATGAGGCACTGTTTACTTACATAATGTAAAGCATCCAAATCTTATGCTGACAGCTCCAGAATGATTTATTGTTCTTCCATTATGCTAAATACTTGGGATAGACCATGCCTCATTATACAAAATATAATCCATTGCCAGTCAGCTGAACAAGACTTGATATGGGAGAAGCAGGGGGTTTGCTAAGTGACAATATAGCTTTGTGGTGACATGTTCTTCCAGCATCAGGGCTCAAACATGTGACACGGGAAATTTCTCTGTCTTCACTTCTCTCCAACATCAGAAGAATCTCGCTGGAGCACCAGGAAGGCAAGTGGGAGTCAGAAGCAGCACATGAATTTTTAAATTTACACAGCTCATTTCTAACCCGAAGTGTTCTGTAGATTGTAGCCCTGATCTCAGAGGACCTTTTCAGGAAAAACTCCTACCAGTGTTTCTAGGTAGGCTTGCCAGAATGAGGACCAGAGTATTGTGAATACAACAAATGGATTGAGTGGGCAGAGAACTTTTTCATACCCCCCAATTAAAATGTATTTTGGGATAAACTTTACTTTCAGCTATTTCCTAAACCTTTGGAGGAACATGTGTGTGTTGCTACCACACTGTAGATTTTCTATGCCAAAAAGTCCAGCTGTGTTCTCTAACACCAGCACTAAGAGACTCACATCACACACAGGTCAGCTCAGAAGACACCTCCTTCACACTGACCAGGACACTGCACGGCTGGGTGGAGGACTCAGCCCATCCTGTAATGATGGCAAGGAAGAATTGGGTCTCCTTCCCCAGACCTCCAGAGGGGAAGCTCTTTACATTCAACAGGACCTTGAAACCTATCTCAGACAGTCGACTCCACACCAGCATCTAAGTTTCCTAACGCTTAATGCAGTGTTCCTGCACATCCCACTTCTCTTCCATGGTCTGCCCCAAAAATTAAAGCAGTAAAGACACCTCAGCATCAAGGGTGACAGATCATGGCTTTGGATGTGAGCAAGGCACTGTTTGAAGCTATGGAAGCAAAGAAACAGAAGTGGCTCCAGCATGCATGAAAAAGGAGAAACCAAAATGAGCCAGACAGGTGTCCCTGGAGTGATATCAAGAGGCTCCTCATGTATTTTTCTCCTTCTGGCCAAATGCAATCTCTTTTATTAAAGGCTTCCACTCTCCGAGGCCCCGGGAACGTCCACTTGGTTGCAATGAAGGGACTGTTGAGCACACACAGCACTGCTGAAGCCTTCAACAGACAGAGCCTGTTGAAGCCAAGCCAACAAAAACCACCCCAGATTTTCTGAGATATCACACTGAAGGCTGCTGGGATTTTTGGGTGGAACCCTAGGCCTTCAGAGAGGTCAAAGAGCAAAGGTCAAGGCATAAAAATCCCCAGCTCTCATCCACCTCAGGGAAGGACTGTCAACCAGGCTGGGAAAATGGAGGAAAATTAAGAGATTTCCCTGGAAAAAAAATCCTACACTGAGAATTTAAGTTTTTTAAGTGCCTGTGAGAGATTCTGAACAGCTTTTGGAGCTTTCTAAACTCTAAAGTCTGCCTTAAGCTAGGTTTATGTTACATAAACACTTGCTTTCAAATTTATTATTATTATGAAAGATACAACATGAGCATAATAAATGATTGCGGTATTAAAGCACATTTTACAGCATCATCTTGAGTGCTGTTCCCTTTAATGCTCTGCTTACATGACATGGAGGGATTTGCTCTGAGTCTGCATTAGGATGGACAGAACTCAATAGCACAGACCAGAAGATTTTTTTTTCTCTTATCTCTGAACAACTCTTAATAGCCAAAACAGTGTGAAGAATACAACCTCACTTTTGAAATAAGGAGATGTCAATGCTGGCCTTGCTGCTTTGTCAGAAGGTGTTTTGAACTTTAGGGAATCCAGTACTAAAACTCCTGGTTCTGCTTCTATTCCCGTGGCCTTGGGCTCTTGCTTGAAACAGGGCACAGGTGAAGAAGTGAGCAAGGAGGTACTGAAGAGAAGAGGATGTCTGTACAGAGGGAAAGAAATTAATAAATGGAGCTTGGCCAGAGCGATCCTTTGGATGGAAGATTTCATCCCCCCTCTGCTTTGCACACCGAGAGCAGCAGGAGCTGGGGGGGCTGAATTCCCTGCTGAGCGGAGTCCAGCCCTTCCCGGGCAATCCCATGGATGTGGCTGCTGTGGGATGCTGATCCCACTTGAACTGTGAGCAGCTTATTTAGCACAGAGCCAAAGCAGGGCTCATTCTGCACCGTTTGTTTAACAGTGTCACAAACCGTGGGCAGCACAACTCCGGAGTGCTCCTGGGATGGAGAAAGCTTTATGATTTCCCTTGTCACTACTGGTCCCATTTTTCCTTGAATCAAGAGAAAACCTTTATTAAGGACATCACAGTTAGAGGGAAAAAACCTTCCAGCTCATGTGGCAGCAGACGTGAAACTGTACTGAAATTGATACCTCTGGCTCCCAGGTAATGCAGGAATTATGTTTTGTATTCAAGCTGCAGATTAATTGAGATGTCTAAAACCACTGTGCCCTGCATGTTGACTGGTAAAAAAACCCCAAAACCAAAAGAGGAAGGAAATGAGGGTGAGATTTTCAAGTATTTTATTGATGCCTTGGTCATTATCATGATTGTTTTCTAACCAGTAATTCATCCTACTGAAAAGTGGGATGAACGGAATAGTCCTGAAGCTGACATAAAACTAGTGTGGGATACCACTCTGTCCACTTAACAGACAATTTTAAAACTTCAGCTTGAAGGGCTGCATCAAAATAATTCAGCTTCTTGAAAGTACTAAGCAGAATTTTGGTGTCCAGAGATAATAAATTTATTTTGATTCTTTCTGTCTTCTGCTTTTTATTTTTTTCCCCTAACAGGAATATAGAAAGTAATTTTTTATGGATACTGTTATGAAATTATGCACCACACCCATAATGTGCACCAACAACGCACAACATCAGATAACAGAAGGACGGAGTCTATAAACTGTTTGTAACAAATGAGTTTTGGCTCCTCGTTAGTAGATGTTGCTACAAACTCCCTGTTTCCCCCAGCTCCTCCCCATAGTTAATCTACCTCTGATTGCAGTAATGGTCCCTACAGACAGGCAAATTGTTTTGGTTAACTTACAGCATGTACATTATTTTTTCATTTGTGACTGTTTTAATTAGCAATGTCATCTATTTCTGAAAGCTTTTGACTTTTAAATAATTAGGGTTTACCCAAGAGGTTAGTACAAAAAAAAAAGGCATCTGAAATGCCAATCCAGCATCTCGGACAAAACTGCTCCATCAAACCTCAAATCCTGTTGTTTCTTAAATATATTGTAAAGTACAATAGTGTCCACAGCATACTGATAACCTCTGTGCAATACAAAGAAAGAGGCCAATGTGTTACATGTGATGGTTATTAAATGGAGATGCTGACAGACCCTTAAATATGCTGAGGCTGGGCACAGAGATTTAATGAGAACAGCAATGGGCAGGTGGGCTGAGCATTCCTGCTGAGATTAGATCCTGAGCAGAAAAACGTGCCTTTTGAATCTGTTTCCCAACATAATCTGTACACAGGGCCAGGCTGAGCATTACAGAAAAAAAAGTGCCTTTTCATGTTCACTTTATCAGCCAGACCTCTCAAAGCCTTGTTACTAACATATATTTATATTTAATGCCATAGCAATTGGATTTCTTTTGGAACACATTTATTTTCCTAACTATATTCAAGTTCAGAAGATATGAAGAAACCTGTTGCTTTGGTACAAACGGTGTCCTATCCCTGGAGTTAGTGCTTTTGGTCTTTTTCTTCATATATTTGATGCTCTTGGGCCTAAATCAGTAAAACACATGCTCAGTCTAAAGAGCTAGAAATACTGAAAATTTGCTGAAATTAAGCAGCTGTGTTAGTGCTTTATTCCATGCCACCTATCTAGTGGCTATTGTGCTTTTTGCCAAAATTTAATTAAGAAGTTACACTTTATGGCTGTGGGTTATTCTTCTGCCACTGCCAGGAGGGCACCACAAGGTGCAGGTGCCACTTTGAAAGGCTCGAGCTGGGAACCAGATGGAGACACAACCTTGTGTGTCAGTGAAGTTTCCCTGTTCCTGAACCTACAGAAAGTTTTATTTCCACACAGTGAAACCAGCCAGAGAGATTTCACCTCCTCTTGCAGACAGAGCACAGGATTTGATACCTGTCTGCATTCGGGAATGATTTAATTGTCCATTACCAGGTGCTCTTTTTCTCACTTACAGGTTCCTTGGAGTTTTACCTATGGATTCAACTTGATTCCAAACAGGATCATGTCTCATAGATGTTCCTCCCTCTCTGCTGTTAGTGATAGCTAATACCATAACCCACTGATCTGCTGAAGCAAACAGGTCTTAATTTGCCTTTTCTTTCCTACTCTTTATTCTCAGCTACACTGGAGTTCAGAATCCACCTGACTCCTCAGGCTAGTGGATCCTCAGGTTTTCACTCATCCTCAAATGAATTCAGTTGACTTTGAAGCAGAAGTCTTGAGCTGGGACAGACAGTGAAGTGCTCTCCTTTCCCTGGGTCAAACTGCTGTTTACACCCTGTAATATGACTTTGACAGAAATATCTACACTCCAAACTGAGAAAGGCAGATTTCCAGACTGGTATGGACATCACCATAGAGCCTGGATTCATCTGACTCCCACAGCTCTCCCTCTACCAAGCCACAGAGGGTGTTACCTGAACCTTGGTAGGGACCACAGTGAAAGGACAAAGCCACCCAGGCGTTTCTGTTTCTGCACAGCCTGAGAAGGCAATGCAGAAAAGCACTGCATTAAATATCCCCTCCCTGGCCTTTTCACATTTAATTCAACCACTAATCACCGTTGCACTGATTAACCTGTGATGACCCATCTGCAGCTCATAGTTACATAAAGCAACCTGAAAGCAGCCCCTGGGTTGATTACAGCAGGCAATCAGTTGGTTTGGGACTCATCACTTGGCCTGAAGTACAGACAACTTGCCTTGGAGATTCCAAGCCTTGCTCACAGTGATAATTATCCAAGGCAAAGTGGACTTCAAAGGACGTTGAGAAGGAAAAGTTTATCAATAATTGCTATTTTTGCATCCATGTTAACTTTGTGATTGTTAATGGTTTTCTTGCCCTAGAGGCAGCTGATGGAGGCAGAACTATTCCCAAATGCCAAAAGCAAAAACATATTGCAAGTTCACTCTGAAGACTGCAGAATCTAGTTGCAAACTCAGCTCTTGGGTACCTAAAAGAATGGCAAAATCCCAAATCACCCACATTCCATGGGGCAGGAGCAATTCCCTGAGTTTTGGGGATACTCAGCGCTGCAGATGCAGAGGCTGGGGAAGGGGACACCTGCCTTATACTCCTCACTCTGCTCTGCAGTCTCTGGTGCAAACTGAGGAAAATCGCTGAGCTTTTCACTGTGGTAATGTCTGGTCTCTTCTAAAGGCATTTCTTCTGTAAGAACCAGTAGATTCTGCTGTCATAATATAGTAATATTCGAGTTTATCTCCCTCTGCACACCTGGCATGCCTTCATCCTATCCCAGTTATTTTTCTGGTGTTACACAGAGAGGTTACTGCTATAAAAAGGTGCTCCCAATAGAGAGCAAAGCAAAACTATAATCACACCACAGCCTCTCTTCATCACTGGGGTTATTATTGTTTCAATTTTGCAGGTGCTGAAATGCTTGTCCGTGGGGGATTTATAAGAGCTGGAAAACAACAGCAGAACACTTGACTTCCACACACATGCTTAAGAGTCAGGTTGTTACTTTTGCAGTCAGAAAAAAAAAAAAAAACCAAAACATAAAATCAAGCATCAAGGAGCCACTTCTGGGAAAGATAAAGATTTCCGAGGTCTGCTCCGTCTCACCATTTTGGGACTGAGCTCTTGGGGTGGAGTGATTGAAGGTGATGGGCAATTCCTTATCTCACTGGAACACCACTGATGGCAAACACGTCCAACAGCTGGCTCAGGATGTGGTGAACCACTGGCAACAGCAGCAGCAATCAGAGTAATTGCTGGAAACGATCTGTTACAGCAACTCAATAGACATGAACTTCGTATTTACATTACAGCATTTCCCATAGCAGGGAACCAGTCTTGTAAAGACACACCTAAATAATGGGGAGGGAAAGAGGTGTTGGTTTGGGGCCCAGAGAGGACTGTAAACAGGAGCTTTAGGATTAAAGTGGGCAATGGAAAATACAACCTAAACGTGGGGAAATGCTTCCCAACAAACACCTGCCTGAAATGTCCCAGCTGTCTCACTCATGTCAGCATGGACTAGATATTTAAAAACATACAGAGTAGAAAAAGTCACCTAATGCTCCGGTCCACTGCCTGTATTTCTCAAGGGATTTTCCTTACAGGCTCCTAGGACAATAAAATATGGCCCAAAATGTATTGCAAAAGATTCTGCGATTGTGCTTCAAGGATGGAACAGATATTGCAGATATTTCTTAGGCCTGAAAACTTACACACAATTGCACAGCTGTAGCCTTTGAAGGTAAGAGTTGATGGGAAGAAAGTCCACCTATAAAAGGTTTTCTGGCTGCCGTTCCCATGTGAAAGGATGTAAACCTTGGCAAGTTTATGAACAGCAGCTGTCTGGGAAATGCTTTTTACACTCTGTCCTTTTCACAGAGTGCACACACATAAATAGGATCCCATTTATCAAGCACACCCACAACCAAACTGCATGACTTCATAAAGGACACGTTAGAGTTATCTTCTGTCATCAGATCATTCCATTGTATTTGAAGTTAAGTACGTTAATGTATATTGAATTAATTTTCTTGGTGTTAAAGTGCAAACTGGGCTAATAAAAGTGACACATTGACTTTTTCCAGAGAATGATGTTCAGCTTACGCAGAATGGCAGCATAAATGAAAATTAGCCTCAAGACAATGTTAATTACATTTTATCCATTAGTAGGAGGGTAATTGAACTGCTCATTTTCACTGCAAAGAAAACCCTTCTGGCTTCATAAAGGGAAACTACGTATTTAATGTGCAAATTAAAGTCTAACAATGTGAAAATTTGCAATAGAAAGAAAAGCAAAATGCAGGTAATACATACTTATAGTATATTGCAATGACCATCCTGGACATAATACATATTACTGCCCTCTTGCTGAGCTGAGACTTCAAAATGCATGACAGAACTGAACTACCTGAAGAAGCAGTCAAGGATTACTGATGTGCACAGGAACTATCCTGAAAGACATGTTCAAACTGAAAAATGGCCTGATTTAACCAAGTAAACACTACATATATTACCGACAGTGCTATTAGAACTAATACTACTGATACTCATAAATACTAATTACAGAAAACAGACTTTGCCAATTTTAAAATCTAGCCCACTCATTTCTATTTTATCTGTACGTGGCTGAAAAACTGGCATTTGCTTATGCTTAGACAAAAAATGCCCCCGGATGATTAAAGGCATATGGGTAAAGTCTGGCCAATCACTTGAAATCAGCAGGGAACACATTCTTATTCAGGAAATGTATCCACAAGTGTTCTGATATCTATTAGGAGTTACATTAATAATTTGAGTTTTGACAAACACAGGATACATTAATAAAAGTACAGCCATATAAAAAGATTTTGAGTTCTGATTATTAAGCTGTTATAGAAAATTCTTATTCCTCTTATCAACAAGCTGTAACTTCTTTTCAACACTTGTATTATCTGCCCTGGACTTCACTCCACTGAGATACTAGAGAAACATTTCTGTCTTGGATTTTCTTAAGAAGTACTTTGAAGCTGCTCGGGGTTTGAAAAGATGTCATTTGAGTAACACATTTCAGGGAGAACTGGCAGATAAAGATATTTGATGCTCACGCTAACAGGTAATAGTTACTGCAGGTTATCAGGTCTATAATCACATGTTCACTGCCTATCAGTGTATCACAGAACACACATTACACAATACTGAATTTTAGTGCCAGGTAAATACAGCAGACAAATTAATTTTCTTTTATCCACACCAGCAGCAATTGGACATCCTTAGTACATTTTGGACCAGGATCAGTGAGGTGCTCAGTGAAAACACATAATAAACCAGAACATTTGTTCAAGAATCTCATAATCATCTTGATGAATTGTCATCTCCCTCTTCTGTCACTAAAGTCAATAAATTAGAAAAGTGCACCCAGACTTGGACTCATGAAATCTGCTTGTGCACAAATACAACAAAGAAATCCCTCAAGTGCCATATTGCCATTTTCATCAGCCAAATAAAGTGCAGGTGGGACAAGACTTAGCTACAGATAATATTATGGATTATCTGCCCACTGGGCTCAACAGAATCCAGATCAGACCCTTGAACTTACTGACCCCGGGAGCAGCATCTGGGCAGAGTTACAGTGAATTCACAATTCCTGTTTCTACAAAAGCCAAAAATACATTGCCCTATACAAAAATAATAATTTTAAAATCAACCTTTATCATAATATTACCATGAGCATTGAAAAGGATTATCTTATTACAAAAATGAAATTACTTAAATTTACTCTCATTATTGTTTCCCGGGGAAAAAAAGAGGCTTTTTTTATTTCATTGTGGATGAGGCTGCTATTTGCATTTAAATGAAGACATCTAAGGAAGAGGAGCTAGAAAGTTAGGGGTTTTTTTTTCTTTTGAGAATGAGATTTCATTTCAGTGTTCTCCTATAATGCAAACCTAACTCCACTTTCTGCTTCATTAAATAGTCTGTCACAAGCTGCTTTCCAAAAAATTGCCACAGAGAGTGAGAGACTCAGATTATTCCCAGTTGAGGCTTTGTAATGATGGCAACAATAGTGTTGGTATCCCCTAAATATCTGACATCAGCAAATAAATGAGGTATTGCTCTACAGCATGGGGTTTTTGTTTTATTTTTTGATTGACTTATCATAACTGACACATTTAAACAATCTTCTTTCTTAATATTCCAATAGAAACAGGCTTGGATCAATGAAAATTTTATAGCTTAGAGGCTATTCCAACATGAACGCTCTGGAAAGCATATAGACACATAAATACTCATTCCAGTGTTAGGGATATTATGGAAAACATGCAGAATACCCAACACTGCACCACTGACATCTGTAGGAAATTTGCCATTCACTCAATGACGGTGCATGAAATGGGACTTCCCTCCTGCAAAACATTCCGTGCCAAGTGACATTTGGATTCTAAGCTGGATTCTAAAGCAGACCAGTTCCACACATGTCCCCTTTCACAGGCTACAGCCAAAATTTGTGTTATGGACAAATGGGTACTGCAAAAGCCAAGGACTCGGCAATACTGCCTGAAATTTTCATCGCTGCCTAAGCTGAGAGCAGAGGCAAGTGTTAGCAGAGTTAAGTTTTAGCAAGAAAAGACAAGAAGAGCAGCAGTAAAAGTTGAGATTCAAAGAAAAGTTTATCCCTGAGCAAAAGGGAAGAAAGCAAAGCAAAGGCTGTCTTTATGAGTCAGCGTGGGTAAAGATGAGAGTTCAACAGAAGTACCAAAATATTAGCTGAAACTGGGATGGGAAATATCTTCTCTCTTCTCCTCACACTGAAATGAGAGGCAGGACTGATGACAACATGTTTTTGCATTGAAGGTCCTCTAACTTCATGAGTTTCAACAATGGCCTTAGAGATTGGTGATAAGAAATTATCAACTTTGCAAAGTAAAACTAGAGTATCTCGCAGAGTAAGACAATAATTAATGCAAGCCAACTCCTCCTCACCCCAGTCTGTCCTAGGGAAGGCCACTGCTTAGCCCGTTATGCCCCTAACAGGAGAGAGGAACGGGCCAGCTCCCTTACCTGGCCACCCTACAAAGCAGGAAAGATGGTCTGAGATCAGCACTGGGATTGGCAGCAGGAGGGCAGCAGTTGTTGATTGAAACGTTCATCAAACTGAACAAGTCTAACAAGATCTCAAGCCTTGCTGGAGGTGGGGTGGCATCAAATCACACCAGCGGGAGTTGGTGGCTTTAAAAAATCAAGCTCTTTTCCTCAACTGCCTGGCTCCAGCTGATTGGCCTCACTCACCTATCAGGTTATTTCTTGTTAGCTGGACAGTATTTAATATACAGAGCCCCATGNTCTTGGGAGCGTGGGAATGTGTATGCTCGAATGGGTATATATATCACTAGAAGTGGAGAATAAAGTTGGATTTGAATGTGCATCATATTGATGTGTGTTGTTCATTTCTCGCTCGTAATACTAAGGCCGTGGCAGCCCCATATTGACAAAGATAAAAGGTTGATGCCCAAATTAATAAAAGGAACTCCTGCTTATTGTTGGGGATTTGAGGCAGATTATCTATGCTCCATGTCTATGCTCTGAAAAACACAATGCTCCTTTCAGCTGGAACTGCCCATGATTCGAAAGCTATTAAATCAGCTCTCTGCCAAACACACAGTGAATACAATAAAAGGTTTTATTTTATTATGGTAGACACCTCATTTAAATGATTTTCAAGAATAATAATTTAAAAATAAGCAGTAAATGGTCTCAAGAAAATTCCTTTTGATGCAGCAACGCAGGAATGCTTTGATTAGTTAAACCAAGAGAAAACAAAAACCTGCAGGAAGCTGCAGTAAAGAAAGGAGAATGTAAGGATGAAATTCTTCTGTGGAATGTATTCATGCACAGCCTATCAAAGACAATGGAAATTCAGCGTGCATATCCAAGGACAGAATTTGGTCTAAAGGGATACATTTTCAAAGGATGCTGCTTTTTCTTCCTTGCACCCATCATTTGCATAGGCTCATTAGTATTTGGGAAAAGGGTACCTGTGCCCTTAAACAAGCATTGCAGAGTGTAATTACCTATTCTGCCTGCATAAACGTACGATTTTGTTGGTGCAGTCTTTCACTGTGGTCCACTTAAGAACACTGAGACAGAATAGTGTATTTATTGATATACTCCAGGAATGGATTTCACATGCTCTGACTTCTCCAATCTATTCTCCAGCTCTGCTCAAGAGGAACATTCCACGCATTCATTTCTGCTTTATAAAATAAAGATGCAGAGAGGTCTATATTTAAACAATAAGGATGTTTTCAGCCACAGTTCATGCCCTCTGGAGTCCTTAGTACGTGCATTCACTTCTGTATACACCAAACAGCACTGACTGGCTGGAGTGAACTCTGCATTGCTTTGCTAATCAAATTCTCTGCAGCCAAACTGTATTTGTAACCCTTTAAAGACATCCCACAGGTATTGTTATAGAAACTTCATCTACAAAATGCCCATCCCAGATGATCAGTTGCCAGTGCTGCCTGCAAGTACCCGAGAACAAAACTAAGGCTGGTTATAAAAGTAACATATAGTAGGATTTGTTTCATCACTGAAAACACACATGATCCAAATTTTTAAGAAAATGAGAAGAAACACTTTACTAATCAAAAACAATATCCACCTGTTGAGATACTTAGCAGGCAAGAGCAGTAAAACTCGTGTGAGGCTGCATTAAACACGGCACTGGTGAATGGTGTGTCTGCATTGAACTGACAAAGCACTAGGAACAGTTTTGCCTCTGCTGAGCAAATACAGACAGAGCTACCAAGACAAAACTCATCTAGAGAGATACACAAGTCTCTTTTTATTCCCATTTCTTTAGCACTCTCTAAATATACCCGGATGAAACTCACAGGTGACAAATGCCTTTCCTTGGCCCTCCCCTTCGCCTCCTCACATGTCCTTTCTCTTTTAGTTGTGACTCAGAAGCAAACCTTTCTCAAGGCAAGGTTGGACTACAGGTTTTGTGCTTTGCAGACACATTCAGAAAAAATATGAAATACTACTGTTTCTCCTGGTTGTGTCCTAGAAATAGTAATAAAAATATAACAAATACACTGACACTTTCAAAGCTCAGCTCACGTTTTCCCATGGAATGCCACTAGTGAGAAACAATATAAATGACACTCCCACAAGAAAAAAAAATAACTAACTTCAATCTTTTCAAATAATTTTGAAGCTCACCTGATGATCTTTTCATGCACTTCTACATTAATATCCAGAGCAGAAGGAGGGCATCATTTTTTTCACATGAACACTTTTGAAATGGGAATGATTCTGTGCTTTGAGTATCAGCAGGACCAAAAGCAAGCTGATGGTCTGCCTAAAGACAGGTTCTGGTGGAAGAACAAATCAATAGGCCTGTGACTCAGAGCTCTTGTACTGATACCTTTATTAATAAACTCATTTTCATTTCTTTCCAGTGAATTCTGAAAATCAATCCTTTTGTCTAATGCCTGGGGAACAGCTTACAGGAGGGCGGCTGCAAGTAATTTCTGCAGCCATAAAGAATTATAGTCACATCGTAGTACGGCCTCTGTGCTTCTCTTCTTACAAAAATAAGTACTTTTCCTCAACGGTGGGATTTTTTCCAACAATATGAACCATTTATGCAAGTAAGGTGTGAAATGGTCACTTTGGCTTTCTCTCCTGAATTTCCACCAAAAGGCAGACAGTGTCCATGGAAAGAGAATCAGACACACATAAAAAGAAACAAAAAAACAAAAGCTGCTCTTTGGCCACAGAGAGATCTGCCTTTCTTTAAATAAAACCAATCAGAGCCCATTAACAGAGTTTTCTTTCACAGCCTTCAAAGACACAGTGACAGGTAGAGTGCTCACTTCAGATGCAGCTGGGCTAGCACTTGCTTTCCACAGCAGTGTTTCTTAGGGTGACATTTGAACTCATTTGTCAGATGCCTGAAGTGAAACATCAAACAACAGCCCAAAGCAAATCTGCTGCTCTAACATCTTCCATGGGTTTGGGTGGCATCAGCCTGCATTTAACCAACATCCAGATGGACCCCAAAAATCACAGAAAGCTTTTTCTACCCACGCTGAACAAAATGGGGACAGATTTCTCACGTGCTTCTTTGCCTGAACAGGACCCCTGGGTGGGGATTTGGAGGCGCTGGAGGGGAGGGTGATGAGCAGTGCCTGGCTGGTGCTCTACTGCATAGTTAGCAAATAAACCTCACATGAGATTCCAAGGTCCTCCAACACGTCCTACAAGTATTCTTCAATGTTTCTTAGGATTAACACTTTTAAAAACAGAAAATAAGTTAAATGCTTTCTTCAAGCTGTTTGTCCACGAAGCAACTCTTGATTAATCCATTTAAGATATTTTAAAAAAAATAGAGAGAAGGTAAGAGCCCAGTGGCAGATATTTCTAAATGTCAGTTTGCTAACAGAACGTACTTCAGCCACTGTTGCATCCCCACCCTTCCTCTTCTTTGCTACTACCCTACATCCTTTCTGTGCATTAATTATCATTACTAAAGGAATTTTGCAAATATACATTTTCTAGCGAAGGTGGTGACATTTGAAGAGGCATGAATGGGCATCCTTTCCTCTATCAGGGATGCTGGGATAAAAGGGACCAAGAAGATGTTCACAGGTGTACTGCGAACATTGAAGTGTGATGAAATTCCCTCCATGGGAAGAATGGATAAGCTTCCCAGCAGAGGGAAGTGGGAAGACAGGTATGAAGTTAAGACAATTAGTGTGTTCAGTTTATCAGAGAATCCAAATTCTCCCATTTTCAGTCACGTGAAATTTCTGCTGGAGGAATTAAAACTGTTTGGCAAATGTAATTTGATTAGAACCTGTGCTGGTTTGGAAGAGAGGAACAAGCCTCCCAGGTAACCTTACACAAGTGAGAAAGGGGATGCAGAGGAAGTTTAGAAATGGGTTTAGAAATGACTGTGCTGTGCCAGAATTACACACACACAAGTAGAAAGCCAGTGTCAGAGGAGGAACTGAAACTCCTTTATTCTGATTCTGTACCTAATGTTACAAAGATGCGCTTCAGTATCAATGCTTTCCTCTCCCATTTTTAAACTTATCTGATTGGGGTTGTCTAAAAACTCTGAGAGTCAGAAGGTTCAGGTGGTTTCTCAGAGACAGCAGACTGCTGGTTTTACACCATCAAATCCCTGTCACTTGTGTTTTGAGTTTCATATGCTGTAGCATTGCTGTGACTACACAAAAATACTCTGTGTATTTCAAGAATAAACTAACAAGTTTACTAACAAGAGATACTTTCTCTAAGACTGTCCAGTGTTGGGATTAGGCTGTACAGACCTGCACAACACCCTTCTGCCAGATATGCTACTCAACAGTATGAAAAGTAGCAAGAAGACACTCATCCAGTTTCAGCAGCTTTTTACAAGCACCTATAGACATAAACAAGTAGCCCTTTCATCTGCTGACATCTTACCACAATGTGCTGCTAGTTTACTAATAGTTTGGAGGGTTGTTACATCTTTTTTTCACATGTTTACTAATTGCTTTCAGGCATCTGCAGCAAGAATGCTTGCAATTAAGCTCTGCTCAATGAAGTCCTTACTGGATGGAGAACCAAAACACTGTTATAAATTCACTGAAGTGCCAAGTGCCTCCACATTGGACACTCCAGAAAAAAAAAAAAAAAAAAAAAAAGAAAAAAGGGGAAAAAAAAAAAAAGAAAAAGAGATTCTGTAAAAATAATAGAAAACAAGTATACAATCAGAGCACCAGTACCTGCTCTACACTTGGGATGGCAGAGGGGGTGATCTGGTTGCTGATGGTACTGGATCACACCCAGCTCACACAGGACAAGGCAGCCAGATGTCGTGGAGGTGCAAACTGCCCAGCTGTTTATGTGGTCACACAGGACCACTCGGTGTAGCCAACATACAAAGGGATGGTTTGCTGGCAATGCAAAGGCAGACAAAGCCTTGCTATTGGGCTGCACAATATCCAGAGGGAATGAGAGTCAGTGATGAAATCAGGTCAGCTCTCAAGGTCTCCAGAAGAGCGCTGGCTCCTGTTTTATTCAGACTCTGCTTGTAACAGGGCAGGGAAAGGTGAGAGAGCTCCAGAGAGAAACCTCAGTGCCTCTGATAAATGGCAAGCACAAGAAAAACCATTTCAGTTCTTCCCTTACTCTGGAATTTTCCAAGTATCTCCATGTATTTGGTTCTTCATTGATGTCCCTGGGCAATTTTACCAAGAGAAAACAGAAAAGCATATCCTCTTCCCTCAATCTTTGAAGTCTTCTGGACTATGAGAAACCACTAGAGACGGGCAAGGCAGTGAAATCTGCTGTCTCAATTTCCTAAGAGATCCCTGATGATGCTTCCTCTTAAATTGTTAATCTGGATTATTGGGATGCATGGAAGTGAATTGGAATGCATGTGCAGGAATTTCCCAATCTTTTCCAGTTATTAGCCCAGTTCTTTACGATTCACAGTCTCAAACATTAAGAAACCTTCGGTTTCTGTAAGAATCAACCTCATTCTCAGCTGCTGGGCTGCCTGAAATGGGCTTTTTGATCTGCACTGCAGAACCCCTGCTTTCCTCTGCCTCCAGTAATTGGGCTGAGTTTCTCCTGGAAGAAGAATCCCTTCTTCCACCTGGAAACCCTTTCTCTTTTCATATCTTACTGCACTTTTAATAGGAATGTCACCAAACCAGGCTAACTTGGCAGACCTTTTTCCTCAGATGAAAAAGGTGAAATTCCTGCCTCGTGCCCAACCATGTTGTGTTTCCCTCTCGTAGCACAGGCAGCAGCACACAGCACAGGGCAGCCGTGTGGTGGGCCAGGATCAGGGCCAGCAGTCACCCAAGCACACGGACTTTTTAAAAGCAATACACAAAAACAGGCTGAGTATCACCACATTTCCAGGTCAGACAGCGAGAAAAAGCTGAACTGTTTTGAGGGGCTCAAGGTTTTGGCTTTATCTCCCCCGCCCCACACATAAGTTTATTGCTCCGAATCCCAGCGACACGTTCTCGTCACCAGGTCCTATAATTAGTGTCCTAAATTGCTTCTTCAAGGCCCCTTGCAAAACTGAGCAGGCAGACAATCTCCATTACTCAAGCCTGCTCATATATAATTCTTAGCATTATCCTGTAACCCAGCACATCCATGTGAAACCAGAGCCACGCTGGTATGGCCACTGCCCATGAATAATATATTTAAAGCAGCATCTGCCTCAGAAAGCATATTATTTAATAAGGCTGCGGAGACACATGGAAAGGAAAACAGAAGCAAGGGAAGGAGCCAAGTCCAAACTCAAGGAATAGTCCATCTGTGTTCTGGCTAAATAGTAACAATACACTTTCTCATTCTTTATGTACATCTTCCCAGTTTAATATGGAAAAGGTACATTAGAAATGAAGACAACCGGAACTGCACTTTTTCTTCCTCCCTAAGAACTTCCACTTATGCTACAGAAGCCAAGGGGGGCTGGGGCAGAGAGAAAGCTGAGAATTGCTTCAGAAAGCTAAGTTCTAAAAAATTTAAGTTTTTTACAATAAGAAATCAATAAAACATTCAACAGACCACAGAACACATCCGTAACTATAAAATTTGACACTGGCTTTTACTGCATCTGCTCAAACAAGTCTGAAGAGAAGGAGAGCTTTGGTTTTCTTGGATGCCAGCTGCAATACAGATCTGTTCTTTTCTGGGCCCGTTGATTACAAAATTAGATGTATACTTTTACATATTTTTACATATGTTCAGCTTTTTTCCTCTATGTTCTAAATGTTGAAATGCTTTGTTTTCCCCCTCATGTCTAAACTTTTTACTTTTTTTAGTGGTTTCTGTTATCACCTTATCAGCAAAGAACTATATACATAGATTGTACCCAGTTATGACAAGGAAACTTAACTCCACTTTCTGACAGCTTTTTCAGATCAAAGAGAAAATACATGTGAAAACAACACACTTTTATTCCACTGAAATGGGGAGAATTATTTTAAAATTCAAAGGCAATTTGCCTCACAAATATTACATGCAGAATTTGGAATTTTTAGCATGTATTACAATGAAAAGTCTTATCGCTATAGTGAACTGCTGTTCTGCATGAACCTCCACTAATTCTCTATATATGTTAACAATTATGGGGTTTAACTGTTGGTTTGAACATTTGAAAGTCCTGCAACCTCTTTTCCAATGTGAGGACTGATTTTCATGCAAGGTAAATACTGGTTTAATACTGACTTTCCCTCTGTTTGGAGCTGATCAGTTTAGGAAATTGAAGTTTAGCATTGCAGAAAAAAAGTCACTTTGAACTATAACTGCTGTATCTCCAGGGTAGTAATTTTGCAGAATCCCACTCCAGGGTAGTGATTCTGTTATTTTACGGCAGAGTTACTAGTAAGCAGTATGAAAAAACCACAGATTTTTTTTTATTTCACATTTACATTTCTTATATGCCTATAATTTAGTCTCCTTAAATGTCAAACTTTTTTAAGTGAATGCTTTTCACATTTTGATGTTGTTGGGGTTTTTTTATTCTCCCCACAATTAGAAATGACATCAGGGATTATAAAAAAACATTAGGTACTCTGAAATCTCAGCCATACAGATTTTCTATTTTACTTTTTCCCCATCCCTTCTTTGAAGGACACAGTGAAAATGAAACAAATGTCCTCTTACAAAATTTTTTCCCTCTACGTTCAGTAAACATTAAATTCTGAGATCCTAATACTGGGTGATTTGGGTCCATCTGCCTTTAGGCCAGTCTCTACTGTCCTTCCCCCAGGGTGAACAGGACCACTCTTCTGGACGCCCTGTGTTCATGTTGCTCCTCCTGACAACACTTGGTACCACCTAAAAATATCCCCCTGCACAGTCCACAGACTACAGTTCTCCCCGGGCACGGTGTAAGGTGCCTGATACCAGCACGAGCCTCGGGAGGTACGATGGATGACTCAGACATCCACCTGAATCACAGCTGCCTGCTCTGCTTTAACCCTTCCTGCCTGAAGAAAACTCCTCTCCCTGCAAGCCGTCCTTTGGTGTTTGCCATCCCACACAGAGAGCCATCTGAGAGCCAGGGCGAGAGGACGCCCGAGACCAAAGATCTCCTTGTGCATTTGCCTTCATCCTGCACATCAATCCAGTCTGTCCAATTCATTTAACACGGCCCGAAGACTACACAAAACCACCTTGGCACCCCCTCCACTGCCTGTGCCCCAAGGCCTCTTATGGAAAGCCATTCCCACACTACCCCACTGTCCATGCCCTGTCCGTGCCCATACACAACAAAGGTTCAAGCTCCCTCCAGGTCTTTCAGGTTACTGCCACTATTTGGTCTCAGAACTCACTCACTGCCAGAGCCATCCTGCCTCGAGTGGCTTCTGCTTCCACCTTTTCAACCCCTTCTTTGATCGTGTCACTGCTCCTTTGGCACGGGCAGGTGATGAAGCCAACTGGGGAACCAAGTCCCTCAGAAGGTGAGTCAAAGTGGCCCACAAAGCCAGCGGTCAGTTCTTCTGAGTCCTGGGTTTAATTCATTGTCCCTCGTCCTCTTGCTGGCATCCTGCCTCTGAGGACATCTCACACAGAAAAAGAAATTCTTAATACCACTGGCTGGCAATTAAAAAAAAGGACGGGAAAGTCAGAGAATAATTCTCTTAATTGACTACTCTTCTTACTACTTGTAATCTAGGGGAAATCTAATTAATTCTACAAGAAGAACGACTATTCTGCGGTGAAGTTTAATTCCTGATCTCTGGGGCTTCAGCTTACCAGTTGTCAAATTATCCAATTACACACTTGTTAAAATCCATTTTGGGGAGATTTTCATGGCTCGTAAATAAATAATTTCAAAAGCTTAAATCTTCAGAAGAAAAAAAAAAGAAAAAGAAAAAAGAAAAGGAAGCCCGTTCCCCCTAAATGGTACCTCAAAATCACAAAACACATCCAAAAATAATGTCAAGAAGCTGAAGAGAGTGATAGCTTCCTGCTCTGCTCCAGCAGCACCACAGTGGTGATGATCTGCTTCGGCAGGGAGAAATCCTCTGCCTCTCTTTCAGCAATGCTTTATTCAAATCGCTAATCTGAAGGGAACCAATTAAGGCAGCATCCCCTTCATTATGCCAAAAAGGGGGAAATCTTTTCATAACCACGTCAATTAAGAGGTGGGAAGCCAACGGAGGCTGCAGCTGCAGCCAAGGACATCGAGGCCCCGGCGCGAGGCCAGAGCAGGGCCACCAAGCTGAGCTGGTGGAGGCTGGACCAGGCAATGTTCACAGAGAGAGCTGGGCCTGCTCAGCCTTCAGAAGAGGTGGAAATGGGAGAACTTACTGCTCTCTACAGCCACCTGATGAGAGGACACAGAGAAGACGGAGCCAAACGGTTCCAAGCTTGCACGGCAACAGGATGAGAGGAACGGGACACAAGTTAGAATATGGGAAATTCAATTTAGACACATAGGAAAAAATACTACCGTGAAGATGATCAAATACTGAGACAGTTTTCCCAGAGGGACTGTGGCTCTCCATCGTTGGAGATGCACAAGTCCCAAGTGGAACAAGCTCGGAGCAACCATCTCTTTGAGTAGGACATGAGACCAACTAACAGCTGGAGCTGCCTCTGACCTCGGCTGCTCTGGGACTCTGACAACTCTGTGGAAGGATTCCCAGCAAGGGGGAAGGGGTTCAATGACACTCAATGAATATCTGCTTGAAGGAATGGTCTTAAGGTAAATTGTGGATCCTGCTGTGCCAAATCTGAGCACTGGAGAAAACTCTCTATGATCTTTTGTATTTCAGTGAAAACAATTTAGCACTCAGCATTGAGACTATTTTGTAGTGTCTGCTGCTGCACTGCATGGCACTGTTGTGCTATGAAGTCCTGTGAGTGAAACCAAACATGAAACAAAAGAGGAACAGAAGGCAGTAATTTGTTTTCTATAAACCCAATCTGACTATTTCAATAAAAGTAAGCCAATGCCATCCCTTGTTTGGATTTTTTTTTTCAATAAAAACACAAAACCAAACCAAACCGAACCAAAACAAAAAAACCCTTTTGAAATTTTTTTAATATTGATTGAGTCTGACTAATATAAAAGATATAAAGGTACTGAAAAAACAAACCCAAATATGTGGTACAATATTTTCAGTCATTCTGGACACTAAGTGGGAGGTATCTTAAGACACCCTGATTTGAAAATCACTCAAAGCAGTTGTCTACTGAAAATGAGGTCCCTTTCAGCTGGGTGAGACTGGCTGCCCAAAAATTATCAAATTATAAAATAAGTATGAGACTGTCACTCTGAAAACTCAATTCACTGCCTAATTATTTCTGTTTTAAACTCACAACATTTCTAACACCAGTGGTTTTACAGCAGTGTGAAAACGTCTCAAGTTTGTGTCCGTTGACATAAAGCAGGAACAGGTTCTGGTAAAACCTGCTCTAAATTCAGACCTGCTCTAAATTCAGACCTGCCGTGTTCTCCTGGTCCTTCTATGCTTTGTACCACCACGCAGCTCCAGAGCAATACAAACAGACTGTCAGGGTGAAGGATTGGCCTTGTTTCAAACCCAGTTCAACTGCACGTGTCTAATCAAGGAAAACATATGTAACTCACACTTAAGAAAGAACAGCGCTTGTTATGCAAAGCCATTTTTCTGAGGCGCTAATTCGTACGAAAAATATCCTTGTGTTTCTTCCTGCATCTCCAGGGAACCCAATTTTCCATGTTCCCCATCAAACTGGGTGCCTGTCAGCAGCACTGCCAGCAGCCAGTCCCAGCCCTCATTACTCACTGCCCCACTCAGACAAAAACTGGGTGACTGCTGCTTTCTGCTGTTACAGGTGATTACAGCATTAGTCAGCCAGCAGCTCCAGAGACAAACCTGACATTTCTAACCTCCTGTCTTTGACAACAACATCATCCAGATCCTTTTCCATCAGCCTGTAGTAACTTCTGGCAGAAAAAAGAATTGGACTGAAGGGAAGGACCTGCTCGACGGTTTTCACTGCTTGGGAATTTAAGCAGCAAAACGTCTGCACGATGCTGCAATGAACACACTTACTCTTTCATTCCATGCTCCACAAGCCAACGAAATGTCTAATTGTGCAGGGAAGGAGCTATTGCTCGTTATTTCAAATGTTAAGGACCCCAGGGTCATCATTAATTCTGGAAGGAAAAAATCCAAAGAATACGGCATTTGTTGGATTTTGGAGATAAGACGTGCTTGATTGCCAAGTGCTTGTATTATTTTCCTCATTTCATTCTCCGTGTACAAACCAAATGCTGTGTGCTCGTGACTCAGACATCTGTCACTGTGTTGGTAGTGGGACAACAGGAGCCTGCCAAAGCAAGGCCAGTGTTTTGTGTCACAGCAATAATAACAGGAAGTTGAAGATCAAACCAAGCCATTTTTGCAGACCATTCTAATTGGAAAATGAACCCTGAAGATTGAGTATATTCACTTCTTGAACACAGACATGTGGGAATACCAGAACTGTCACACTTCAGGGGACTACTCAGCTGCCTGGTCTATCATTTGGGTACAGATAGGTGCCAATCCCACAAGCTCTGAAAAAAGCATAAATAATTGACATCTACATATGGGAAAAATGTCTTGGAGCTTCAGACACCTGTGATTCAATTAGTTTCTGAAGCATAACAGATTCTTACGTGTTAACTTGATGAAACATTTTCTTCTATTAGCTGTACAGGCTCACTACAGTTATCAGGATGTGAAACAGAATCTAATCTGACTCATGAATTGCATAAAGAGTGATTAACGAGCTTTGGAATACAAAGTCCTTCCAGTGGAAGTTGCCTGAACACAGAGCCCTAATCCAGAGAGCAGGTTTCTGGATCCAGGCAAAGCTGTGAGACCCACAGCCAGCAAGACAATCTGTTCCTCTGAACTGATACAACAATATTCCATAATTAGACTGATACAATGTCCCAGAAATAACTCAGGGACAGGTTGCTGTTTGGTTTTTTTTAATTGCAGTCAATAATGACCCTGGAACAGACTCCCATCAAAATCTGCTAATGGTATCAGTTTGGGAGGCATTGTCAATACAGAAGGTTGAACTATTAAATAAGAAGCACTGGATTAAACCAAAGATTCAGAAAAAAAAAGAAATGGAATTAACTGCAGTCACACAGTGAAAAGTTTAATCATGGGGGCTGACTGCAAGAATTTCAATCCTCAGGTAAGAATTCTTCAGCCTGAAACACCAGAGTGACAAAAGTTGAGTCACAGGATAAATGTATGTCACGGTACAGAACAACCCCTGACCAATTAAACAAAAACCCCCAATAATCAGACCCAAAACCCTTGCATGTGTCATTTGAGACAGAGAAGAAAACATTTCCAGGGCATAAACACTTAGGCAACAACAATGGCAAGAGAGATTATCTGGCACCTGGTTGTCAACTTGGATATCTGTTTTCAAGAAAGGTGAATCAAAATCAGCACTGGGAGGTGCTGAGACATGTTACTGGGAGAATGGCAAGTCTGTCTGATGGCATAAAATTCTAAGACCTTGACCTATCTAATTTCAGGAAGCAATATAATTCTGAAAAGAAAATGTTTGCTGGCAATAACACAATGATCCAAAGGTTTCTCCCTTCTGTATGAGTAGATTTCATCTGTGATTCACTAATCATTTTGATTTAAAAAGGCTCCTTTTCAGAATTGGGTAACATTTTAATTAAATATTTGAAAACCTGCTGAATACTGCAATTGCACTTTAAAAGCTATGAATTAGGAAGGTAAAAGCTTTTATCTACTCTCTAGACATCTTTTTCATATAGCTGTCAGCGGAATTCTTTAGAAATATTCACTCACTGAAGCTGAGTAGGACAGTGGGCTCTGGCTGATGTGATCCTGCACTTCTGGCCTTGGCTCTCCTGAACCCAGGCCAGTCACAGCCAAAAGTGGATCCCCCCGTAACCAATCTGCTCATTCGCATCACACGCACAGGTGGAGATTCCCATTCCAGCTCTCCCAGAGAAAAGCACTGATTTAATCCGGAAGGACCCTGATTGCCAGGTTGGATGGGGGACAGCAGAGAGAAGGCAGTACCAGCCTCCAGCACCCCATTCCATCACCCCAGCACGAACCCCCAGATGCTCCTGAGCTGCAGAGAACAGCAGCCCCCTGCCCACCTGAGGAGCGGCACCAGAGCAGAGGGAGCCCGAGGAAGAGGCAGGGACAGCCACACCATCCTTAGAGCTACGTGTGGATCCAGCAATGACAGCACTAGCACAGCTAGGTCTGTGCTCCAGGGCCCACGACCCACCCATCACATCTCCTGTCAGGGGGGAAAAGGGCCAAGCTAAGCCTTGGCCTAAGAGGAGACAGTCTGGGGACTGCAGGAGCAACTTCAGCACACTGCCCACCCGCTTCTATGGAATACAGAAGATATAGATAAGATAGAGATGTAGGACAATATTTCCTGTATGTTTTTATCATTAGTCTTCTCTGCTTGGTTGCAGAGGTCTTCAGGGTGAGGCTGTAATTAAGTATGTGCTTGGGCAGCACTGTGAAGTCTGGTAGCTAATTCTGAGCGACATATCCAGTCTCTAACAGAACATAAACAGCACTAGCTAAAAATTAAATGTTTTAGATACATATATTTATAAGGGCATTAATACCCTAAGCATTTTTAAAACCCAGCAGTGACTGGCATTGCCATGACAGCTGATCCCTGTAATCATTAGAAATAATTTTAATACAGAAAAACTTCCTATATAGTAGATAGCCTCTTTGCTGCAGCAATTGATTTTATTTATTTATCTGGTCTATTTATGCAGGTTCTTATGCTGATGGTATGTAGAACAGTTTACTTCCTGTCAACATATTCATTAAATTTTTAGAAATAACATCAGGAGCAAGTTGAAACGATAAATTATCTAAAAGGTATAATGTTAAATTTGTGTTCAGGTTTTGGATACAATTTATTTAATCTGACTGCCAGAAATATGACTTCTCACTAGCCAAAATGCCTCTAATGGGTCTGAGGACAAGAGCCTGCTCATCTGTAAGAGACGAGTGAGTTTAGAGCCAATCTTGCTTTCATAACTGCCAGGATATACCAAACAGACCTTTTAACAAAATATCATCTTAAACATGAAGTCTGTCACACACTATGCATTGAAAAATATTTCTGTTCAACAAATAAAACTCTTTGCAGTTAGTTTACAAACATGACCTTGTGAAATAAATGTCCCACTTGAGTTTCATACAGTATCAGCCATGGTGACACTGCAGAAATGGTTGCAATGGTTTTAAAGGTTGTTTTGCTCCAACATTATCCTTTCCTGGAGGTTACCAACCTCCACGAGATGAAGGATAATGGGATCTTTCTTCCCACCAGCTCAGCCCAGTTTGCTTAAACCACCTTCATTTGCAGTTTAAAGATAGGTCTGTTCGATCTGCACCACAGCAGCTTTTCCTGTGCAGGAACTTTGCTGAGTGCAGGGACAGCTCATCACGCTGGGGCTCCCTGAGAGGGTCAGAGGAGAAGGAATAATTCTTTGCCTTCTCTGCAACCTGTTTGTTGCAAAGTAATGAGCTGGACTTCGGTCACTGACTCTGTTTAAGCCTATCATAAATCAGGAGTCTCTTCTCAGAGGTTTTTCCGACATTTGATTTAAGTCTCTCTCTGCCTCAACCCTCACTTGACTGTCTTGGAGGCTGATGTTGCACTGCTTGACGATAATAAATAATGGGCCAAATTCAGAGAGACAGTGGAAGCTCAGCTGCTGATACAAGTTGGTAATTCACTGTTCAGCATCCACCTTTGCCTGCTAAAATATAGCTGGGAGGGATGGAAGGTTGTCTTTGGAGTCTTGCCTGTGCCAAGCAGACTGCAGCCTCACCCCTGCACCATTAATCAAGTCTCAAATCCCATCTTTTTTCCTGTCCATTTCAGTTCTCAAATAACAAGGTTATTTTTTTAGGTTGATGCTGACTAGATTATAAATATACCTAAAGGCTGCCCCAAAGCACTCAATAAGAAGGAAAAACAGGTATATTGGGCTCAACAAGCCCCAGACTGGAGCTGAGTTGGATGAAGACTGAAGGAATCCTGTCCTGCTGGTCCCTGGCCAGGCAGAACCTCCTGCCCTGGTGCCAGGTAAGTTGTCCTGCCTTGCCAGCAAGGTTGAGATTCTCTGGGCAGCAAGAAAGCTGAATTACCAACTCCACAGTATTAATACAAAAAAAAGGCAGAGGCAATCCAGGGCTACTCAGCCACTCCCATGACTGTGCAGTACTCGAGGATTCCTGCTCTGGAAGGCAAACATTTCCTGCTGTTTCCTCGTTTGCAGATTACACAAGGCAGTGCATTCGAGCTGGCAGTCAGATCGTGGCATCTGTGTGGGCTGGGGAGTGTCTCAGGAAAGTAATCCAGATTCACAGAGATTTGATACCCAAGGGTGCTCATCACCCAACCGCCCAGCTCCTTCACGTGTCCTATCCCCACCTGAAACACCTGGTCCCACATCCTTATCCTCAAACCTAATAGTGCCTGGAATACCGGGACAAGTACATTCGTGTGAGCCAGGCTGACTCTCACACTAACTTGCTGATTTAGAAATTTAAAAGACATATGTGGACAACAATTTATCAAAAACTGAGTATCAGGAACCTGCAACCTTTGCAAGAAATTTCTGAACAGACACTGAGCATCCCGAATATAGTTTCTCCTGTATTATAGGAGAAAGTAAAGTTAATATACTACCGTAATAACGACTTTATCAACTCTGGGACCAGCATCTCGTCCTGTGCCACTTGGGCTGCCCTTACTAGGGCAGGGCCCTGTGGGGTTCTCAAAAGCTGGAATGTGAATATGTCATTGGAACTAAAAAAAGGCATTGGAGAAAGGTAAAGTGGGTGCAGCAAGTGTCCTAATAACTTCAGCAGCAGGGAGGCATTGCCAGCGTGTCCTGATGCCAATGCATATAAAGTCTTTTCGTTGCAGCATTTTGTAACTCACAAAAAAGAAATCAGGAATCTCTAAATTGACCAATCTTCTGTTTTGCAATTACAAATCCGTAATAACAGCAAGCAGAAAAGACTACGGAATACAAAGATGGTGCAGAGGTGGCATGTGTGAGTTTATTAAAAAAACAAAGCTCTGCCTAATGTGAAAGCATTAAAATTGTTCCTTTGAAAGATTAACCTGTAATTGAAATATTCAAGAGTATTTCTGTTTAGTGCTTCTAAACATGAAATTATACATTCTGCTAAGACAACCAGTAAAAAAACCAACCCAAATTACTCCCATCCTCCAATATCAGAGAAATAATATAATGCTTTATTTTCATTGTGGTTCTTTCTAAACGGAAAAGGAGATTTTTTTTTTTTTATTTGATATTTGCAAATTACAAATTGGCTTTGCAAAGACCATGGGGAAAACTGAAGCACCAAACTAATCTAAGTTAGACATCTTGAAAGGTCTGCACCTGAATCATCATTTCCTAAGAATAAAAGGAAGAACGACAAAGGCTTGGAGATTTGTGATACCCCAGGGTTTCTTCCCTGACACTCCAGTTAATGCAAAGAAGGTTAAAACTGTTCCCAGACTGCCAGTAATTCGGGGTCCCTGCCATTTATCTTTGCTTTCTCTCTCACCCATTATCCCAACACCTCTTGCCTTGCAAAAAGCCACCCACTGATAACTTTATAGACTTCATGTGACCTTTGAGCGCAGAATTTTGTGCTTCTGGAAAATGGGCTTTTTTTTTTTCATCTTTAATGGAAATTAAGAGAGTGAGCTGATTCGTAGTAACTGCCAGGAGAATCTATTTTTGTTCTTAGGAGCTATTTTTTGCCACTATATCACTTGATAATAAAGCAATCACGGATCATGGGCATGTATGAGAAGATCTTTGGTTTCCTGCCACCGTTAGAACCACTGGGAAAGAAATCTTTTATCTTCTCAATTAAGTATGGAATGAATAAAACCCCCTCAACATCTCAGATTATGTAAATCTCATCTCTACAGTCTTAACCCTCAGTTCTCCAGAACTCCTGTGGTTGCACATCACCAACACACAATGAAGCAAACTTCAGAAGTCAGTATCTGTTTCTCAAGATGCTCAAACTTTCTGTCCCTCCCTGCCCTTTCAGCAGATCATTTGCATCTGTCAGACACTAGAATTGTAAAGCAATATGAAAAACCTGCAGAATGTCAAATAATTCCTTACCATAGCCAAAGGCAGAACTCCTACCAGTTCCTTCTGGCTTACGTAGATCTTGGAGATTCCTAGGTCAGATGTTGTATCTCCAGGATATTCCACCTGCCACGTGATGAGCTGGGTCTCAGGTAGGTCGGTTAAGTCTTCAATTTCAAAATCAATCTGCATGATTTCAGAGGAAGGACCATCAGCACTGAAAGAAAGAAAGGAAAAGAAATGCTCAGTTCACATAACTGATAAGCCTGCAATATAATTGCTTTTATATTAATAAAACATTGGATTAAGGCTTCTTCACAGAGAGGATTTGGTGGCATGATGGATTTAATAACGAATTCATCACTTGCACTTGTTTTAAGATTACAGGGTATTTCCCACCAATTCAAGTGGCTTAGTAGCACCCAGTGACATGGATCACTATGCTCTGCTCCACTTCACAGGTGGAGAAACAAAACCTAATCAAGGTAAAGCAAAGGCTAAAACTGCAGCCTAAATTGACCCCGAGGCTCTCCCTTTAATGAGCACATTCTGTTTCCTCCCTGCTAAAGCAGCACATGAACAAACCTAGGGAATCACTCCTTGAAATGGGAAACCACTGCACCAAAAGCATTTTCTGCTTTTGAAACAAGAGAGGTATAGAAGAAAGGTCAAGGCCCAGGATGGGGTCTGTGAACAACGGCAGCAGGGAGCAGAGGACTGGAAAACTTGGAATTAATTTTTGGTTACACTGCTACCTTGCTGTGAATGTCTGTGTGAAGCTCCTTTTGTCCTTTGCTAAACCAGGAATTATAGATAATTGAGCTTGTTGTGATAGAGGGGAGTTACAAAACTGGATTATTTAATATTGGCCAGTCTTGCCAGGACCCTTGAGTGAAAAACACTAGAGGAGAACAAAGAGTTACTACATGTGATATTCTGGCAGCACTGGGTTTACTGGCACCTTATCAGTGCTACTTTGGCTTTTACTTTGCTGTCCTTCCTAAGGTTACATGGTTCATGTAAGGGAATGCAATTAAGAGGAAGATTTGGAAAGGGCCTCATTGATGCAAAGCTTGTTGTAAAAACCAGATACTGTATGGAAAGCAATGCAGTGGAGTTTCTATTGTGTGTCTTGGCAAGGATGAGCTCCCCAGGCCAGTGCCATTGAGAGAGACAAGAAAACACTCAATTTACTGTAACATTTTTGAGGAATGTGGAATTCCTTAGTGCAGAAATCCAGGGGCCACTGAGAATGATAGTGCTTTTCCTTCTGAAGCACTGGCTGCTGAACTGATCCTCAGTGTGTGTGTGGAGGGGAAAGGGAAGAACAGACTTTCTTTCCATGGGATAATCCTCCAGGAGAGAAAGACTGGCACAGCACTGAGGTGTCACAAGCCATTTATGATGGAGAATGCAACTGGGAAAGAAGAAACGTTTCAGCGCCTGATTAGAGAATCCCAGAATGCACCCAAACCCCAGCAGGTTTTCCCAGCTTGATGTGGAAAAAGAGCTAAAACTTAGGATATATTTTTATGAAGACAAGTTATGACAACAGCCCCAGTTTGAGACTCTTCCGAAAATGCCCAGAGATTTCTATCATGCTGGCTAAATCCAGTGCTTTATCCAAAGCTACTGCTTGAAGAGGTTAATCTGATCATCTTTAAGGTTTGGGTTTTAATGGATGTGCTGAGGTCTTTCCCTCCTGGATGGAATTTAAAACGAGCCTCTGTATTTCCTAAACAGAACACATTGTGTTCAATTTCTCATTTCTTCCTGTCAGGAAAAAAAAAAAAAAAAAAAAGGCATGATTTCTAAACTAGCACTGAATGGAGTCTCATTTCATGCCGACCTAGGTAGGATCAGAAAGCTGCTTTATGCAGCTGTGACTATTGAATCTCAGTTACCTTAATTGTACGAGCAGGAACAGGCAAAGCATTGCCTATAAATACCTGGCAGCGAGCCTGGTTTGTACAGTATGTTCTATCACACTTTCTGTGTTTAAAGAGCTAATTGAATCTTCGTACAATGAACCCGGGTTTTTGTGATTCTATTCTGGGTGTCTTTCTGCATTATTGCCTTGGTGTCTGCTCCTCCCAGTCACTGGCTCTGCAGAACTGGTGCCGTCACCAGGATGTGTCCTGGAACAGCAGTGGGGGACCACAGCAGGGAGGGGACCTGGGGCACAGTGCCATAAAACAACCAAAAAACTGTCCAAAAAAAGGCAAACAGATTAATCTTTTTCCTGGTATGTTGGCGATTAGGACAGATTAAAACAAAGGAGGAAGTGAAAGGCAGTGGTAAAGATATAGAGAGAAGCAGAGTATGGTCCTTATACACATGAACTACAGCTCATACATGGCACAACTACAGGAACCCCAAAGGCACAGAAATGTCTTTTAATTTCTCCTTCAAAGCAGGTATTTTAATGAAGCATTTCTTGTAGCGTAAAAATCTTCACTTTGCCACCAAATGAGATTTTGATAGAAATTATTTGAACTAGTTCCTCTTAGAAATACTAAACACCTCCAAAAGACAAAATTTCAAAGCACCACAAAAATCAATAAGAATCTCATTAGTGCTACTAAAGATGTATTAAAAAAAAAAAAAGTGAAAGTATTGTATGACCTATGATCAGAGCCAGGCTGTCAGCACCAGGTCAGGAACTTTTGTTAAATTAGTTTACTCATCACGTACTATGAGGATCCTCCCATGTGCAAATCCCATGGGTCTGTGTCCCAAATTTACAGCCTCTCTAAACAGTATTCAGCAACTGGAATCTTCCAACAGAGAAATAAGCTCAAAAAGTTACCTCTCAGAAAATACTGGCAAAAAAACACAAATGGAGAAATCTGAACAAATAATATTCACCAGTGGAGTTCAGCCACATAAAAAATACCTGTGGCTTTTCTGTTAAAGTCAAGGCTGCTTGGTACAACAAGGATGTTTCTGGGGGTAGACAGCCACTGCTCCTTGAAATGATGCACTGCCTCATCCTCCTCCAGGCAGGCAGACACTTTATGGTCACCATAATCAACAGCACGTTGGAGATTTGCTGAAAGTAAAACCATCGCTGTTGTCAAGAGCAAAGCAACAGCAGGAGGCGCAACACGGGAGGGTACAGAGCTCAGGATGCACAAACCCCACGGTTCACAACAGCAGGTCAAGATGAGCTGAGGAGCAGCCGAAGTAAAGAGGTTTTGGTGCTAATTTAAAGTCAAACCCTTCACACAAAGTGTTGCTGTTCACAGTGGAGAGCTGAACTCTGATGGAGTTCACTGTGGTGCCAAGAAGCTCTCCCTGTGAGCAGAGCCCTGCTGAGCTGTGCCCCTTATAGACGTGGTTTTAAAGGGTCCCACTCCAATCTGAAGACATGCAAGACAGAAAAAAAACTTCATTGGAATGGAGGACACTGGAATGCCAGGACAGCGCAGGCAGGTTTGCACTGTATTTCTTAATCTATCATTTCCTAACAGGATATCAAGCAGCTCCTACAAATTAAGAACAATGGGAAACTGTCCTCTGTCCAGGGGAGCATTTCCTACCTCCACAGGGCCATCCTGCACCTGCTGCTTCTGGCACATCCCTGACTCAGGCAAAATTTGGTTATCAAAAGTTCTCTCTTCCGCCCTGTCAGCTCGGGAGTCCTTTTAACCCTGAGAGGCTGGTCCTGAAGCCCTTGGCAACTGCTGACGCCTCCTTCAGAGAAGGAACCAGCCACTCCTCCGGGTCTGTGGGGATGGGAAGCCCTGCAGGACCCAGTTCTGAAGACGCTGTAAATGCCAGAGCAGCTGCTGCACGCCGGCAGTGTCACTCAAACCAAGCTCCTGATCTCACCGGCTGTGCCATCACCTTTGTTCTGTGTGTAACGCTCACGACACGGGCTTCGTTCGGAACCCACCAGGACCACCAGCACGTAAGAATGTTCTCATAAGAAAGTGTAGAAAGTTTCAGTGCTGTCCTTGAGCGGGCTGTAATGGACACAAGAAGCCTAAAGCCAGGAATATGCAAAACAAGACGTGTCAGAGGAATGTTAATGAAAGAGCCTTTGGGGGAAGAGAGGGAGAAGGTAATTTTACTCTTTTCTATCTCCACAAACATACCCAGGTCGCCAACACGTCTCCTGCAGGGTAGCAAAAGAATCTGTGGCCTGAACTGCTGCACATGCCAGGGCAAGAGGTGGAACAGCAGAGCTCAGAAAAGGAAGAAATGTTTCCAGAGACAACTGGAAAAACTTTCCACCACGAGAGAAAGGAGATGGAAGCACAACGGACCCCATGAGGCCTGAAGGAGTTGGTGAAAACCATGACTCAATATCACAGGAGAGAAAATTAAACTGAAAATTACTTTCCCATAAAAAGAGGGAGAAGATGATTTACACACCACAAAGTGGAATAAGGTGCCATTTCAGAAAGGAAGTAATTTTTTGGGTAAAAGTAGGATCAATATGCTATGTTGTCATGCCAGATAAAAGCCCCGAGTGAGCCACTGGCAGTTCAATCAGCTGAGCTGCAGAAAGGTTTGGGGGCTTGCTGTGGTCTGTCCTGCCACTGCACACACCCAGCACGGGCAACATGTGCTGAACATTCCTTCTTCCTTGTGCTACTCCCAGTATCATTACTAAATAGTACTTGTTTCCCAACCAAAAATGAAGAGGTCAAAGGGAACTCAAAGGAACACTGGAGAATCAACCTTTCCTTCAGAATATTTGCTTTTTTGGGCCTCCTTCCCTTCTGCTTAATAATCTCTTCCCAACCCCAGAGCTCCCCTACAGCACATGGCATTACACTTGCACTCCCTTATAGCAGCAGATCCCCAGCCCTGCCAGAAGTCTTTATTTAAAGTGGATTTTATCCATTCTTCAATGCTCCTGAGAGGATGCAACTGAGGAACATGCTGTCTTCACACCTAAACAGATTTTGGGTGGGGAGAAAAAAAAAGAAGAGAAAACTAGAAGGAATTATGAAAAAAAAAATCACTGAGAAATAGAAAAATTTCCTTTATCAGGAGGTATATATTTATATATATCCACCTATATTTAAAGTATTCAGGAAAGGATCCTGATAATCTCTTAGTTTATCTTCACCATGAAAAGACTGTCTGTCTAGTCTTTGCTGAATTCTTAAAAAATATCCATAACTCTGGTTTCAGGGAAGAGAATACTTTCTTTTCTGAGGGTTTTTTTGTTTGTTTTAAGAAGCCTTTACATGTGAGTCAAACTGTTGTGGCAGGGAGGGACATTTGCATTCCTCTCTGCATTTGCTGGAGAGACAGAGATCCCATCTCCTCGGAATAAACAGGTACTTGCAATGCAATAAACTACTTCTGCTTGGCATGTTTGATAGCATCCTAGAAATTATGTGTATGGGATGTGTAAGTGAAAAATGTGGGATCGCTGGCAAGGAGACCATAACGCTGACACCCGGGGCTTAAAAAGCACAGAATGAGAAAGGAACTCCGTGGTGGGCTGATTGATTTGGGCTTTTCCTTGGTGCTCCTCACCACACAACAAGCCATCGCTTTGGAGGTGCTGATCACTTCTTCAAGTTCAGCCAGCTGCGATTTCAAAACGCCTCTGCAAGAGATGTCCTGGGTGTAAAACTTCACAGCCACAGTGCACTTCATCTCTTTTTCCCGTGGTGCATTTTTTCCCTTAAGTTTGGCAATCAAAACAAGCTGCCTTTAGGATTCCCGTGCAGCCTGTTCTAAAACAAAGCACGCAAACATTTCTGCTTCCATTGGGCAAGACCTGAAGTCTTCGATACAACACGGAAAGACAAGGCTAAGGAAAGCACTGCACTATGGATCAGCAGCCTTTGGGAGCTGTAAGTCTCTGGGTTGCAGCACTCTTACAAGTCTCACATATACCATAACCATAAGCTAAAAGCCCTCAAAATAACCTCACAGGCAAAGAGACATTCCTTATTTTAATGAATCTGTTTGACTTTTTCTTCTGGTTTCTGAACTAGGGTGCCATCAATGTTTTTCAGCTTTTTTTTGCAAAAACCTTTTATACAGGATAACAATCTCGGAACTTCCGTGAACTGTTTTATTCCTACGACTAGGATTTAAGCTAAAAAAATTCAAATATTGCAAGAATTGACATTAAACATAACAGGTTTAAACAAGCATAACAGCATGATATTGCCTTTCACCAGCTGAGGAGCTGGCTCAGCTCCACAATGTGAGCTCAACATATCCAATGCCTGATCTCCCAAATCCCTGGCGTGGGTGTGAATGTGGCTGGCAAGGCTAGCAGGATTCCCACCCCTCCTCTGCAGCTGAAAATAAAATGTCTGAATTTACCTAAAAAGTTCGAACTTTATTAAACCAAAATGGGGCAATATGGTGCAATACCTGCACCATATGTTGGTTATCAGGGAACTGCTGTATCCACACTCTGAGCTTCAGCCCCTGGTTCCAATCCAAACAAATAACAAAAAGGAAGAAATATTTCAGACAGGAAAGTGAAGCTTGGGGCTCGGACCTTCCCTGGGTCAGAGAGGGCACTCTAAAAAGGCAGCATCTGTAGAACACTGTTACAGCAAAGATCATTAATCACCATTGATACATCAAGATAAGGTGATACATACAGCAATACATTAAAATTTAATCTTATTCATTGTCATCTTACTATTAAAAATTCAGTGATGGGTAGGCTGAAAAGTCATTTTTCTTCAGGAATTGGTGTAAGAAGTGAACCAACCAGCAAGAAAAATCACCAAAAAATGAGTCTGCTAATCATGTAATAAAGTTATTTTTAAAAATTGATCCATCTTTCTGGAGCTTGACATCAGTAGTGCTGGTTGAGAAATATTTGCTGAATTATTTATGTGACTTTTTTTTTTTTGCTATTGTCAAATAAATTATTCACTACACAATTTTCCAGCTGTTGATAGCACTTTTCCCAAATAACTCAAACCATTCAAAAGTGAGTAAAAATTAGCAAACCTCTTAATATGATATAAATTTAAAACATAATTTCCCACCAAGTCAGCATTTCAGTTCAGAACCACGATACCGAGCATCTCTTGACACAGTAAATCCAGTGATCATTTACCACGTTATGCTGAGGGAATGGTAAATCAACATTGACTTTATTACATCCAGTCTAATAATCATTCAATAAATTATTCAACACAGCAGTCAGTAAACATCAAGTACTTTTTGAAGCAGCCCAATCAAGAGGCAACAGCAGAAAAGCCACAGTTTCTGTGTGGGTGGGAGTGAATTGCAGGGCTAAGAAAATGGGTTTACTGGCGGTACAAAGTCGAATAAAACACTGCAAATACACTGTCAATCTGGCTTTCTCTACCCGCTGTTTTTATTGTCCTCAGCATAAAAATAACAGTAAATGTAAGGAAACTCACATATAAGTGTGATAAAACTGCAAAAGAGGAAACCAGGCACACAGTCAAAAAGGATCATTATTAATTGGTAAAGTTTCTTTAGGATCCAGCCAAGGCTCTGACTGCATAACAGGAGACAACCTCGGAATGTGGTGATGGTTGTTCCCACTTATAAAGGCAAAAAACAGGGAGAAGATAACAAAACAGTCCTTTTACAGGTAGGAAAACCAAGTACAAAGGCTTCAGTCAAAGAACCAGGAGTTCAGTAAACATGGAAAGGGTGTGTTGACTCCATATCCTTGGTTTGCCCAGCACTGGCAGCTCTGTGGGAATTTGACTCTTGCATCATAACCCCCAGACCTTTAAAGTCTTTAAATCAATAACAGCCTTGAGCATTCCTAAAAAAAAAGCTTTAGCTTTTTTACTCACATTACAGTTTCTCAGACAGTTCACACTGACCCAGCCTCCTGAGAATGAAAGAAACCTTTTTCTGAATGGGAGGAGTTGCACAAACATAGCACTGAGCTGAGGGAACGAGACCCAGGATTTTCATATTAAAAAAATAACAGAGCCAGTGCTACAAATATTTGCCATTGAGTAATCCCAGAGTACGGAATCAGGAGATCAAGATCTATGCTCAGTACACTACCCTGCAGCAAAATTCAGTCCTCAACCTACAAATATTTATCCACTTAAAAACCTTTATATGCATGAGCAGCAAATTCACACTTGGGCATAGATATACGTGGGATTTGACTCGATGAGTTCAGGTTAAGTCTCTTTTAGTAACTGTTTAACCCTGAAAGGCAGCCACATAGACAGTTCTCTGCACAGGTGCCATACAGGAAAGCTGTAGCAAATGTAATACATTCAAAAGTTCAAGCAAAAAATCATCAGTCTGAAAACTTTGAGAAACTGGTCCAGAAGCTACTTCTAACATGAGTCTCCCTGAAAAGTGATGTATTACCAGGCTAAGTTACTGTTTTCACATTTACACCAAAAACGCAGCATTTTGCTGCTCTATGATCCATGCTCCAGACATCACCTGCTCTCTCGGTCATTTAACTTTGGAATTCAGAATGATTTTAAAATTATGCTCCCCCTACTCACTTTCAAAAAATTTAATTGTGGTATTAAATCCCGAATGGAAGATCCAGCATCTTGGCATGTAGCTCCAGTCATGTCTCCAAGGTGAAATCTATAACACACTTTTTTTTTTTATGTCTTGCTTCTCAGTGGTCACACTGGTTAAACAAATGCAATTATGTACAAAAGCAGCATTACATTTCACAAGACTCAAGGCCTCAATATATTTCAAAATTAGTGGCTTATTTCTAGACACCTGCCAAGGCACATCCAATATATGAGATTAGTGCTCTCAACTATAGGAACTTCCTCTGCTGTGAACTATTCAGCAAGTATTTCTGCTGAACTCGTACATCTGCAAAACTGTAAAGTTCTTTTCAACTAAAATAAAAAAAAAAAAAAGTGTTTTCTTTACCCAAATGTGCAGTGTCTGCCAAGTCTAGAATTAAAAGATAAATGCTTTCCAGCTTTCTAAGTATTAAATCAGAAGAAGCTTCCAGAATCTCTTTTCTTTCTTACTTTCAAGCAGTAACATGGAGAATCAACCGAAGAGAGAACATTTACATTGCCTCTCCCACCACCAGCTTTCTGAAAGAGCTTTAGGCTGAAATGTGTTTTAAATCACAGAATTATAGTGTAATCTTGGTTGGAAAAGACCTCTGAGAGCCATCTGGTCTAACGCCTTTCTCAAAGCAGGGCAAATTTTGCTGTTTGAACAAGTTTGAAAGTTTTACATTTTCTCACATGGTTTTCCAGGGTGATTTATTGTTTAGCATAATTTTTGCCTTATGGAAATGCTAGGATGGCCTTAGCACTCACAGCTGCACTTCATCCACGTGTAAGGGACACAGGCAGGCATAAAAACAAGAGTTTTCTCTTCCATCAGCTCTTAAAGGTTTGTAACTTGGCCATGACCAAGTAACTGGAAGCCATCTGGATGCCTGTCAGGCTTCTGTTCTCTTCCACCACAAATGATTTTACAAGCTATTCTGTTCAAGTTTAATTGAAAGACAGCAGCAAGGATAAAAATTCAATGACAAGAAAGTCCCTTTCACAAACAAATTCTTATGATGAAAATAACAGTTCAGGAGGGATGTGAAGAAAGGTAATATCGGAACACTACATTCGCTAAAATCTGAAAATTAAATAACACCATGCTGTCTGCCAGGCTATTTTCAAGACTGTCTGTCCTACAGTGAAACAGCATCTGATGGGCAGCACTAAATGGAAACCTGCCCCCTCTGCTTTTCACCCGTTCACCTTCCCAGTCCCACTGCCAGCAGCACAGCACTTGGGAGCTGCAGCACAACCCGGCTGCTTAAAATGCTGCATCTGTTTAGTCAGTGTCATTAGTACCTGCTGTAATATAAGAGGAGACACCTCCCCAACCACCCCCCACCCCCCCCAAAAAAAGCCATATAACACAGGAAAGGGCTTAAAGACCTGATTGAGAACATAAATATTAAAGGTTTAGTAAAACAGAACTACTCTGGGAGCTATATGGACATAGAGAATGCCATGTTGCTCCCTGCCAATTTTTAGCAATTGAAGATGAATCTGTGCATATGCAAATATTTACCTCTGTTTTGCATATAATACATGTTAAAAGTTGGCATCTTTGTGCATACACTGCAGTACGGACATTTGTTTTGCTTTACCAACATATTTCAGCCTTGACCCTGTAGGCTAAGGGGTCCACTCAGTAAATTACTCTGTAAAGGTCAAAACCTTGACTGCCCAGCCCTGCTCCAGCTGTGGTACTTTTATTTTTGTTTGAGCAGATGTTTCCCCTCTGTACACCTTGGGATGATCTGATAGCCATGATGAAATCATACAGACAGGATGATGATACAGGTCTGCGGCTGAGTCCTAAGTCCTGTCAAATCAAATCAGAGTTTTTGATGTAGTTGTGACATTAAAAATTGTGTGGGTTCAAAAGCTCACAGAACTCATGTTCTCATTAGCACAAACTGTTTAAGTCAAGCAGTGCCATCATTTTGGGTTTCACTGCACCCAGTGTTGGTGCACCTGACTTTTCACCCTTTAAGCCTGTGGTGCACCTGAGCTCAGAAGGACTGGTGAGATTAACGGGATATGAAAGTCCTGGCAATCCTCGGATACTCCCTGAGGAATTACAATGAAGAAGACAGTAAGGACAAGTTATGATTGTGGCTATTATGCCGTAGGGAATTATCCAAGAGAAGGTGCCCTGAGAGAGCCAACCATGCCCAGGGCAGGCAATAGTGCAAGAACCAGCAACACCTCGCAGTGATTTATGCACGTGAGCACAGTCAGTCACCACCCTTTGGGCAAGTCTACTTCTCCTATCTGACCATCAGCAGTTGCAATCTTATTTATGCAAATGGTCCAGGAGCTGCCAGAGCAAACAAAAAGACCAACCACCCCTATGAAAGCTTTGAGCATTCATTCCAGAGGGGAAAAAACCCATCAGCACAGGAGGAAGGACAGAGCTGAATTTATGTGCTGGCCTGGACAGGCAGAGACCTTGGTCCATATGAATAGTTTCCTGCCACTGCAACCACCACATCATATAATCTCTCCATAAACTTATCAAGCTCCATTTTAAAAGCACTTAGGGATTTTAAATGCCTATTCCCTGAAAGAATTCTCCAGAACCTGATTATTCTGATGGCTGAAGCAGCCAGAGGAGCCACCCTGGTGGAACTGAAGCCACTGCTCAGAGTGACCAGACCACAGCACACTGCAATGGATACATGTATGGCCAAATGCAGCTCCACTTCCTACAAGTGCTCCTAGTAAAACATTAAATAATTCTGCAGACCTTCTGGAAACATGTAATGGCTGATAATAGGTCCCTCAACCAAAATTATTCCTGCCACGTGTCCTCAAATCACCTCCAGCCAAACAACTTCCCTATCCCAACACAGCTGTAAACAAAGCCATTACTCCAGATAAACTTAAAAGGACTTTAAATATTCCCTGATCTAAGTAGGCAGGCTGAGAAATGGTAGGTTCTCCCTACCTTGTCTCAATACACTTTGTCAGCATGTGACTGCAGTTATTTGCCATATCCAAAAGTAAAGTACTCTTTCAGTAAAAATAGGCATATGATCAAACTAGTAACTAGAAAAGTGAAGGAGAGAGAAAAACAGGCATGGCATGAAATGTTTCATGAAATCCTAAGGAAATGTGCCACTGGGAATAAGAAACGCCTTTTAACCAGAGCAAGGACCTCATGCCATCAGCTTATGTGAGGGGCATAACATCACATGAGCTTCCTTACTATGGGACAACCTTCCATCCAATGTAATTTGGGATTTAAAGCCACTTCTATAGCTAAGTTTGAAGATCTTTAATCCAGATTCTGCGGGAAACAACCACCAGCTCTGGGGGCTGAGCAGCAGCACAGCGTTGCTTCTACCTGCACGAATCCCAGGACCATACCTAGAAATCTTTGCAATTGACAGGGGGAAGATGTACACCCCGCCCTCTGAAAAGACACATTGATTTTATCGAACTGGAAGCAAGGGAAGAGACACCCTAATTGTTATAATTATGAATTCAGTAATGTTGGTAACCATTAGTAGTTTCAACGGGTTCATAAATCATTCACATAATGGCAAAAAGCAGCAACTGAAGATCAATTTCTACTCGAGTAGCATTTCATTTCATGGCAGACACCTAAACATTAAAATTCCTAACTCCTGTTTGTTTTACACTCTTACTGCTACTCCACTGTAGTTTCACAGTCCAATTCTGAGTCTTTAATGACTTAATTGAATGTAAACTCTCTTTCTTTGCAAGGCCAACATGAAACCGCTGCAAATATAGACACTGCTCTTCTGTCACTGCAATGGAAAATCCTCAAGGGTACTTGCTGGAACACAAAATCACCAGAAAATGTAGGCTTAAAATATCTCTTCCAAGCAAGCAAAATGAAAAATTTGGATAGGGAACATACTCCGAACCTCATAACTAGCACGGTTCTTGGAATTTGTGTGGAGAAATCCAACTCGCAGCTGTTACAAGTATTAAAAGCAACCAAATGACATGAAGAATTAAAACATAGCACTGCCAAAATTATCACGACAGTCTATGAATATAAACAGGTTTTTAGGCACGGTTTTCCATTGGCTTTGCTCGAGCTGCTTGACTTTAGTTATGCTGTCAGTGCACAGTAGGATAAGGTACAAATAGGAACGACAATGATTGAAGGAAATGGACAGGCTTTTTTTAGAAAAACGATGGAAGAAATAATCTGCCAGAATTCCAGAGGGCCTGAATGTGCAATACTTGAAGTAACATCAAGTAGAGCAGAAGGCAGGCTGGTGATTTTCTGAAAAAAACCAGTAGGTGAGGTTTAAAAGACAGAAGAAACAGAAAGTGCTAACTTTCTCCAAATATTTCAAGGATTTCTGTGCCAAGAAGAGAAAATTGCTAGAGCAGGTAGGCAGGAGAGTATAATTAGAAACAACAGGAAATATAGAGCAAATTCAAAGCAAAAGGACAGTGGAAGAGTCTCAAAAAGAAATGGCAAACATAATAACTGGAAAGGTTTAAAATTGCACAGGATAAAATGCTTAGAAAGAAATAATTTTTGCAGTGGCATATATGGCTGTAACAAGCCTTTTCTAGTTGTGGGGTTTTTTCCCCTAGCTCCTTAATAAAGAAAGGATGATGCAATCAGCACTTATGAGTGTCTGACATTCCCTCCAGTAACATTAGACCAATTTCTACAAAATTAGGCAGAAGGACAGAGGTTAAGAATTATTAAATTTTTGGCAGCAGACACAGCAGAAGAGAAGGGACAAGTGATTAAAGCCTCTGTCAGGGCAGATGCAGTGCAATCCCTAAGAATCCATGAATGCACTCACTCCTGGGCAGCAAACACCAGCAGAAACCAGGCTGCTAACCAAAATACTCCTCAGCTTTTATGGCTCCCTGATTTTTATTTCCAGTTCCAGTTCCAAAGATGACCCCTGCTCGGCAAACCACTGAAGCAAACTCCTTCAGTCTTCTGGGACTCAATCTCATTTTATAAATTAAGCATATGTGTAAGTACTCTGCTAAATAGGAATGAATCTAAATAGTCTGCTGAGCCAGGCTCTCATTTATCAGCAGAATCACCAGTTCAGCTCAGTAAATTCACCAAATTATACGTGGAGAGAATTATTCCTGACCCTTGTTCAATGCTGCATGAAAATGACCCTGGGAGGAACACGGAGCCCTGGAAACAGGTCTCCCACATAATTAAGTGCGTGACCTACACTTTTGCTCCCAGACATCCTGACTGCATAAGGAAAGCAGCAAACCAAAGTTCATAATGTCATCATGAACAAATGGCCCTTTCTCTCACTATTAAGCTTCTCTGCGCAGGGTACACTCGGTATCTGGTGGGCTGCTTATGATTGTCAGCACAGCTAATGTAAATTTAAAACGCAAATATGATTATTTTCTATACCACGGCATCCTAGGACACACAGTGAATAGCAGTGACTCCAAAACGTAAAGGAAAGTAAAGGAATCAACTCTTTTCTCATGGTAAAAAGATGCAGTAACATGAATGAATCAATTTTTAATTTGACAATTCCAAAAGAAAAGAACTCCCATATATGTCTCTATCTATTATTTCCATTTTTAATAATTTAGAACTCTTACTGTTTGTTCATAAAAGAAACCTTGTGTTCTGCAAAATCTGTGGAGATGTAAAACAAGAAGCAACAAAATCATATCTAAATATCTGGTGCAAACGTTTCCAGTGCTAAGGAACAAAATATTCTAAAATATGAAACAGCCAAGGATCGATGCCAAAGTTCTTACAAGAATGTGAGAAGTGAGCAGATTAATGGTGTGGAGAAAAGAGGAGTAGAAACAACTTGGACGCCGTTTGTGTAAGAAAGAGAAATGAAGAGGATTGAACCAGTTGGTGGTTCCACAGCAGGTATTTCTCCCATAGGTATGAAAAAAGTGGCATCCCCATCAGCACTGAGGAGTGTGCATTAAAGGGTGCCCCTGTTTTCTGAAAGTCATGTCATGAAAACATGCTGGTCCTTTGCTCTCCTCATCTGTCTCATCAAATACAGCCAAACTCACGAGTAATGGAAAGAGAAACTTACCCTCTACCAGTGCTGAAGTTCCAGGGGACATTCGCTGCCGGAACTGGACTAAATTAAGTGGATACCACGGCACTGGGCCTGTTTTTGAGCAGGAATACAACAGGAGCAACCACACAGTCGTGAAATATTGTTGTTGACATAAAACACTGAGCTGAGAACACAGGAGACGTCTGGTCCTGCCACTCCTCCAGTGAGTGACCCTGGGCAAGCTGCTTGGCCACTCTTCACTGAAGTTCTCTGACATTGTGGATATGATTCAGGGCTCTCAGATTTGTCAGTCAAGGCCAGAAAGAAGAGTTCAGGGCTAAATTAGGATTTTCAAGGAAACAAATCATGATCATCAAGATGCTACAAAAGCAGAACCTCATCCTTTCACATTAATAGATTAGACTTTGTGGTACACCCATCAGAGTGGAACACCTTCAAGAATGGTCAGGTTTTCTGTACCACACCTTCCTAGTCTCCCTAAGATGCAAAGCTTATGGTAGTACGTAACAGAATAGGTAGCTTTCAGAAACTGAGTTCTTTTCTAGCTAGACTATTCCACTGCACTGCATTCAAATGTTCAATAGGTCACTGCAACATCTGCCTTCTTGACAGTCTCTAAAATACAGATATTAAGCCCTCCATTGTTTTCTTGAGAAGCCTTTCGAATCCAGGGACTGTTTGGGGGTAATTCTGGTCTTCACCAATGAAGTTGCATTCAACAAAATTCAGCGGGAAAAGAGAAATGATGAAAAATAAAAGCAGTAGCTGATGATACAGTTTTTGAAAAGACCAGACATCCGAGTTGTCTGTTTAAAGAAGAAAAAGATCAATGGCACAACATTTTATAATTAGATTAGGTTAGTAGTACAAACTTAGAGCACCAGCTACACCAGCTCCCCTTAAAACTACAAGAGAAGATTTTTAGCTGTGCTTTGCACTCCTGGACAACACAAAGCCCCCAGTGCTGTGAATGCAGCTGACTTTATGAAGATATATATCATTTTGATCCAACTGAAGCAACCCCAGCGAGGAGCCTGTGCCAATTCAACGTCCTTCCCTTCCTTCAGCAGGCATCCATCACTCAGGGAGCCTCGCTGAAATCCACAGTGACACACAGAGAACAGGCAGAGCAGAAGAAAGCTCCCAGAGCATTGCAGCTCTCCATTACAAAGCACAAATACAGGACACTGAACTCAGTCACAGCACAGCTTTCACTGTTTGACAACGCAACCCACTCTGCAACTGAAATAATTACTCAGGCACAATTACCATAAAAGATTAATATTTCAATAAAGGGTAATTTGTTTTTGTTATTACTCTTATTTCTTTTTAAACAACATTTAGGCTTGAACTCATTGTCACCCTAAAGAAAAACAGGTCTCGTGCACTGATTCCATCCCAGTTTTTCACATTCTGATCCAATATTCTTGAGTCATTTCCAGGCATAAAACACATCACCACAATTCCACATATCACCTCTGCCTTCTCTCCTCAGACCTCTGTGTTAATTAACTATTAATTTGCAAAAAGCACAGGGCACTTCAAACAGGCAAATACATTTTGCAAGCTTGCCTGCCTGTTTGAAGCCAGGAATGGGTCCACTGAACATCAGAGGGGATATTCTGGCACAGAGCTGAATAAAACTGAGATGACTTACACCTCAGATTATCCCTTCCTCTGCCTCTAACTCTCCTTTCTAGCTGTCTTTTTCATCAGAAGGCTTTTCTAAGATTATGCAGCAAGTTTTTGCCCAAGAGGAAGAATGGATAATGAGAAACCTCCTGGGAACTCCCGAACTCTGTCAGGTTTGTGCTAAATCCAGTCAGCACTTCCAAATGCTGCAGGTCTCACTGCAGGCGCTGGGAAAAAACGGGAAGGGCCAAACTATCAGCTGGACTCCTCATTCCAGAAGAGTATGTAGAATGCATAAACCTCTCCAATTCTTCATTCCTGCTTGGAATAGCTGACATAAGATCTGGACTAAAAACAAAAGGAAAATCAAGTTTCACTCAATTTCTATGAACAACTCAGGTGGTTCAGAGAGGCTGCTGATTTTTCTGTGCTTTTGGTTGCATCTTTCATCTATCAAGATGCGAAAGCTCTTAATTTCCAGGAACTCAGTTTAGGAACTTCCACAAGCTACAAGTTCATGGTGTAGAAAAGTTAGTGAAAACACACAAGATAATATTTTTTTCAATGAACATAAGTTATACTAAGTAAGTAAATGCTGCTTTGATATTTTGACAGAGTGGATTATTAAAAGACGGAAAAAGAAACATGGTGGTGATGAAAAGTCCATAATGCAGCAGAAAATGCTTGTATTTGGTCACAGATTTAAAAGCCAAAGAAGATACCAGCTCCAGCAGAGTTCAACTACAGCTGTACTCAGTATCAGAAACACATAAAAAGGAGGTTAAGATCCAGTACAGTTGAGTTAGACAAGTGTCAGGCAACTACCACTCTTCTATATGTGAATAAAGAAAATAAAGTATAATTAGGAAATCCAAATATATTTAGATTAAGATACTGGTTTAAAATGTTTGGGTGAAATATCAGGAAGTTTAGCATAATTATCACAGTATTTTTGACTTGTATTTATGTCTTTTAATTTTGAGGATGAACCCAGGACATGTTTTCAGACCCTGTTTCATGCAGGGAGCACACTGTTCACAGGGGTTAACTCCTGCCCCAAGCCTTCCAGCTGGGTGGCCCTTCCTCAGGGATAAATCCAGAGCATCATTGCTGAGCCTTCTGTTCTTTGTTCATTTTACAACATGTAAAATATTGAACCATTGCTCAAAAGGCTGAAAAATACCCCTGGATTCTACTGGAATGGTAAAACATCAGCCTTAGCCTAAGATGTCAATATCAACACATTCGGAGGTGCAGATGAAAAACAAATCCACCTAAAAAGAAGGATAAATTATATATAAGAACTTTGACAGTTCTCATGTCTGAGGCGTGGAGCTGACTTAAGCAATCCTGTTTCATCTAGGACGCAGGGCTACATTCCTACTAAAATCTTGGAGGATAAGTATTCCATCCGGTAAGTCTTTCCATCCTCCAAGATGCTTTTGTCTTTAACCCTTGTGGCATTGCACCCCGGGGCAAGCTCAGCCCAAGCCTCTGCAAAGAGCTTTTGTTCCTCCTGAGTTGAGGGACAGCACAGACCTCCTGTCCTCTGAGGCTGCCACTGCCCTGTACACCTGGCCCACCCTAAAGTGCTGCATTACACGGGTTGCTGAGGAACCTGTGGCGTCCCAAATAATCTGCTGCTGGTGTCCTAGCCAGACTGGAGCCTCAAAGGCTGACTAAGCTGGAGAAAGACAGTTGATGGTATATGACCTACTTTTGTACGGCCACAGCCTGGCAGATGCTCAAGGCACAGTGTTCAGTGTCCTTCCTGCTTCTTTGTGCACTCACCACAGGCTACAAGATCCAGCACTGCTGCAAAGTGCCAGTTACTGCCCGAGGAGCTTGTGGCATAACGAAGTTTTTTGGACTGCTGTAAGACTGTGGGAGACAGGAATATTAAATTATGGGTTGGTGATGAGGCACACAACAGGATGCCCTTGCAGGTAAACCCTACTCACCAGAGCCCATTTGCTCTTGAGAATGACAATAGCGGCACTCTTGAAGATCAAAAAACAACCCAAGACCTCTGCAGTGATTTTGTCAGTCTCCTCTACTCAGTGTCCTCTCTACTGCAGCACACAGGTTGACTGGGGACTGCCCAGCACGTGAAGCCATGAACAGATAGACCTGATTTAGAGAGGAGTCCTTACACTTCTGTATCCGAAGGTTCTTGCTACAGGCAGTCAAACACATTCCACAACTGGCCAGGAAACTGTTCCTGCCTGGAACAATATTCTCAGGTGGTTCCTTTGGCCTCTAGGACAGACACTGCAGCAGCACAGCCTGTGTTCTGATGAGAGACCGCACTGATTGTTAGTGACACTGAGGGCAAGGATGCGCGGATATATTTGGGATCCAGCTTTATTAAATCTTCTGCTCCCATGCCCACCTCAAATATTTTCCTAGACAAAACAAAAACCATCTCCAAGTCATTTCTGCTGTGGGGGCTGGTGTAGCTAAACCACAGAGCGAGCTCATAATACAGCTCCAATCTCTACTGACCTACCCTGCCCTCCACAAAGCTTTTTTCAGAGACTCTTCTCCCAGGCCGTCAAACTATATGATTCAAGGTGTATATATAAACTCTGCACCAATCCTCTCCTTTCCCACTAAGCCCTATCCAGTTGTCTGCCTAAATTTCAATCTGTGACATCCTCATAGAATATTGTTTAATATTTTTTTAATATAGATAATACAGGTATCTCAAAAAGTAAATAATAATGATATCCGGAATTTATTTTAAATTATGACCTTAAGGAAAAAGTATCATCCTCCAGCTATCCAAATCCTGAGAGCACCAGCTGCACACAAGTTTAAGGAAAGAATGGCATTCAGCCATTCATACACACATCACTGACTTCACTTTTTCATATAATTCAATGCTAAGAAACACTGTGGAACTTACAACATTCTTGCCTTTCCATTTATCTCTGGTAAATGACACCAATTCTAAAACCACTCAGGTATAAGAAATATTACTTGTTTCGGTTGCAAGGCTTGATTTTTGTGTGCTATCAGCTTCTCAAGAGCTATTGCAAAACTCTTGGAAGCTTTTCAATCCCCTTCAGCGCTGCTGGTACAGCTGAGAGTTAAATGTGAACGCCTTCAAAACATTGCCTGTGGGTTTGCAGAAGGAATTCTGCTGCGGGCCTTGAGGGCCATATGCCTGCTAGTTCCTTGCATGTTCTCTTCCCTGTACCTAATATTTTGCTGTTGACTCACAAAGAACTGAAGGAGGAAAGACGGGGAAAAAAAAAGCCTTATAATTTATAGGAAATGTATATATTACATGTTGCTAGGAGGAAATGTCAAGAGAGAAAAATAAATGCTTTCTGACAATTACTAGTCATTTTGTGCCAGCAGCTAAACGGGATGAGAGCTGTGCTTTCCCTCCCTGAGCACAGGAGCATGCAGGAGATGAATCACTGCGCTGAAGCAGCGCGTTGGCTCAGGCACATTTGGTAACCTGGTCGGTTGTTTGCAATGAGCCCTTGCAAGATTTGCCCCAGGTGTTGAATACACCTCGGTGTGCCACACCTACCGAGTGCTCCATGGTACCCCCGTGACCTCAGCGTGGGTCACACGAGTTCTGGCTCACTGCATGAAGAACCCTGACCCTCCAAAACCTGCAGTGTGTCCTGCCACTCATCCCTGCCCGGGCACTGAGAGCAACCAGAAACCTCCCCACAGAGGACAAGGTCCTTATGTTGAGCTGTCACCCCTTCTGTGAGGCAGTCCTGCTGCACACAGGGGCCTTCAGCATCACTGGGCTTCTAAACTTAACCATTNTTAAAGTAAAAGTTCCTGATGGTAATCTTTTTAATTTATTTTTGTGAAAAAACACAGATTCAATGTCAAGTGGGGTACCTTAGAAATAGCCTCATAGTTTGGAAATGATGGAGAAGAATTCACATAAAACATGAACACTTAGGCATGTAAAATGTCCCATATCGTGCTTCACATCATGATGTTTTTTGCCATATCCTAAAAAAATAAGCCTGGTGTTTGCCGTGGACTAGACTAGAAACTTCTCTCAGTCATGTTGTTCTCCCTTCAAGACATGATCACTTCCTGGGAGATCCACAGCAGCAATGCCAGCCTGCAGATGGTTTTCTTGTAAATGGACGGGGCTCATAGATTTTTTTTTTTGTTGTTTGTCTTATCTCTTTGATAAATTAAGTTCATAAACAACTTATGTGAAAGGATATGAACAGGGCTGGTTCAACTCTGAATGGCAATTAAGCAGCAGGAGCACATCCGTGCTCACAGAAGGACTGCAGGTTCTTTTACAAGCGATCCTGTTGCAGAGTTGTCCTGCCTTTAGAAGAAGAACTACTTTCATGTAGTGGGTGAACTCGAGATCAATCTTCCTCAAGCCTCTTTCGAAAGAACACCACCCAATAAGGCACATTCCCCTCTGTGCAACTATTTTCTTTCCTCTATCCCTGCAAAGCGACAAAGTGATGCTCCCAAACAGTCTGCCGAGACCATCCAGGGGGAACATTCTCAACGCTTAACTCTTGAGGAAAGTATCCCCCAAAGAGACATGGCTCTCCATTAGTCACAGAGTGAAAAATGATGGAACATTCACCAGGAGCCTGAAATGGATAGCAGAAATCCAGGATGGTGGCAGGTGACACACAACCTCTCCAGGAATTCTGCTGCCCAGCTGGGCTTTCCCAACGTACACACAACCAGGTCCCAGCCAGAAGAGCAGCTCGCGCAGCAGCGCAGAGTCATTAAGGAAGAAATTAGTGAATGACACAGCCCTGTAAATTACATTCTCATTTTTGTGTCCAGAATGTGATTACACGTTAATACCTACTACAATGTGGAATATTAAGACAGATAATTGCAACCTGAGATTCCTTCTTTCTCATGAGCTACAAAACAAGGTTAACTGGCTGCCAGCCATGAGTCTTAAAGCTGCAGAGGTATTTTTAATTTTTATCATTTCCCTCAATAAGGGACACTGGGGGTTTTGGCTTTTTTCACTGAGGTTTTTTTTGTTTGTTTGTTTGTTTTCTACACAGGAACAACAGCCAAGAAATGCCAAAACTACAAGGGAAACCACTCCTTTCTCAGCACGGCAGTGTGAGACTTGATTTTTCTGACATTCATACAAGCACAGCTTTTACATGAGCACAGTAAAGCTTTCAAAAAAATGGGGTTTTTCCATACAGTGATTTCATTGTGGGAACAGTTTTAAGCCACGTGGGACAAAGCTGTCTGCTTAACCTCCATCCACCTCCGCACACAAACCTTTGCAATGCAAAGGGGGCCTCAGGTGCTAATGTCCACCTCAGCTCAGGCCAGGAACTGAAAGGAAAACACAAAAGAGAAAGCAAATAGAGGAGAATTTGCTGCTTCCCAGCAAGACTTCACCACCTGTCTGAGCAAACAATGCCCAAGCAAAGCGATTCCTGAGAGCCTCCAAGCCAATGCCAATTGCTGCTGTTGCTGTAGAAAAAATGTTTTATTATTAACACTCTCTGGAAGGAGGTCAGGTGTTCACTATTTAGATTTGTTCATGTGCCAACAAAGGGGAAGAGCAAGAGCTCTGCAGTGACAAGGTGCCAAGTCTGCTTTTGTCTCCATAAAGAAAGGAAATAATGTCTAAGTAGAGGAAAGCCAGTCAGCAGAAATGGGTTCTGCTCCAACCCCTGTGCCACCTTCAACACATTACCTGATGCCAAAGTCTCTCCCACTTTCTATACAGAAAAGCCCCCAGAGAGCAAAGATTTTAAACAAGTATTTAATCCATGTGAATAGTTTCAACTAAAGTTGATGTTAATGCACAAAGTTGTTTAAAATTACATGCTTAAGCCTGTCTCCAGCTGGAAAGATGCAGGCCTATGGTTAAGCACATTTTCATGTTAGAGTTGTGTGTAAAAAGCCTGAGAGTGTGACCACACTGAAGTTAAGCTGAGCCTACTGAAGTCAAAACAGACGTACGTGATCAGAAACAGCAATTACTGAACTGTCAGAACTGCCTGAACCTCAGGATTTCTGCGTGGGAAACAGGGCAGTGCCTGACACCATCCCAGCAGGGGAGATGAGGCACTGGGTGTTGATTGTGTCGCAGACTGGCAAACCCTAAATGCAATCCCTGCCTCATCTCAGGGCAACGTTACGAGACCCACCATACTGGGGCTGCCTTTCAACTCAGACACTGAAACTATCACTGGCAGTTCCCCTTCTCCAGAGAGTTTCTGTGGCTCTTCACAGAGTTCTGCCAAACTGAGAGGACCACGACTGCAGGCTGGAAAAAAGCATCGCTGGGAGGAAATCCAACTCACAGACAACCCTGGTGTGTCCTGGCTCCTTTTGTGGCTGAAACCTCCCTGCTCCTCTGAACCTCTAGACATGGGTTCAGGATACAAGCTGGTACCTTGGCTAACAAAAGCTGCCAAAAAATGGGTTATTTTTAACATGGATCAGTCCTCATCACAGGATGTCCATGGAATGGGAGTGGGGAGAGAAAGGATGGTGTCAGCACAGGGTGGGTGCACACAGCTGGGTAAGCAGTGGGAACTCCTCCAACCTACAGTGCTTCCTACCACAAAAGCACACAGCCAAGCCTTTCCTCTAAAACAAGCACAATAATGTTTCTCATTTCCCGGGGCAGAAGAACGCCACAGGGGGACATGCTACAGGTTTGGAGGCATTCAGATCCCACGGTGCACCCTCACTGACAGATGAGAATGTGAAATTATTAGTACCGGGAATTACTACAAGTCTTAGTGGTACTGAAATAACACTGTCTCACGTATGCAGTCTTTATGAGAATCTACAGGCTAATTAAAAAGTGCCCCACATCAATTAAATCTCAATTGCAGGGGAGGGAGAAAGGATGCACTGAAAAGTATGTTCCAAACTCACATGGGTCAACAGAGGTAGACTGGAGAAAATTTATCCTCATAAGCAGCAAAAACACCGTCACAGTAGTAATAGGACATCCTCAGGAAGGCTCCTACCAGCTGATGCCCTGAGAGCACAGGATGCTGGAGCCAGCCTTGAGAAGATGTGATGAGTACCACACAATCACATCTCACAAAGAGAATAGAGAAAGTCCACAAAACAGCTTATAGCTCTTAACTGCGGCAGCAGCTGCACACTAGAGGGAACTGTGCCTCCTGTTCTCCCATTTGTGGCAGCCCGGTATGGATCATGGAAGAATGAGACAAACTGACCACATTAAGACGAAGACTCCAGTGGAACATACAGCTCTATGCCACCCAAAGAGTTTTTTTTAACCAGTCTCTGTCTCCATTGCCATAATGATAGCATTACAAGCATATTTTTTCTTGAATGCTGCATTTAAAATGATTTTATCATCACATGCTTAATTTCTTGTCTACATTTGCAAAATATAATCAATTAAATTAATTCATTACATTATTCTTTAGATCTCAGTTCTATCTGTACTGTGAAACACTGCCCTGCACTCCAAAACCAACTTTCATCCTTGAAAATGGAGCAGTAACTGAACAATAAATATGGATTTCTAAAAAGCTAATATTAGAGGCTGAACGTTCAAAAGCAGAAGTGTTTTAAAAGGGCCATTAAATGTAGAGATCTGTAGATCAGCAATCTTGGAGTCTGCTTTAAGTCACTACATCATTCTACTAATAAATCAATAAATTCCAGATTTCCTGGACAAATCATGAAGTCTTTCTGGGCCTCATCTCTCCATTTCTACCTCCCTACCTGACAAAGGTGTTGAAGCAATAGACGCATGAAATATTGTGTGGTGCTCTGATAATCAGATAATGAGGGACTGACGGGGTGTGTGAACAACACCCCAGAACTGCAAAGTCACTGTTTTAACAGAAATGCAAATATACGACAGGAAACTAGAAAGACTAAGTAGCATTGCACTGACACATCCACACTGCTGCTGGTCCAGCATTAACACATTCAGCACTAACTCAGGTACCTTTTTATCTCAAGGGACAGTTATGCCATCTGAGACTGAGCCAGCGCAGGCCCCATTCCCTAGAGAAGTCCTTCACAGTGGATCCCTATAGAAAATAGAGATCCCTGGGAACACCCCAGTGGGGCCCCCAAATCCTTATTGCAATGAGAACAACAACAGTGATGGGGAAAACTGGATGCTCTTCTGACATTCACATTTCAAGGCTCTTTAAAAGCCAGTGTTGTACCTGAACAGGTAATATTTTCTAAAACCCCTTGTCAATTGTTCTTCAGCATCCCACTGCCATGGCTGCGATGATGTGTGAAACATCCTCACGCCCTTCTTTACTTGCTGTCTGGTTTCAATCCTCTTTGGAATTAACAAAGATCACTTTAAAGCTCCTTATCTTTTAAAGGATTTATAATAAAAACTGTTTCCATCCACACACAGAAACACAAGAGTAAGTAAAGCCCAGCAAGAAACACGAAGTACCAGTAGAGACAGAGTCAAGGCAGATGGCTGAGTTTCTAAATTTCTAGTTAAGACAGCAAGAATTTATGGCAAACTATATGTTTCACAAGTTTTTCTTACATATTTCAAATATCAGTATCTCCTTTATCTGGGTCAAAGCCCAAATGGTGGGATGGAAAAAATCTGTATTAGCACAGACAGTTCTCCAGGCTGCTGGAGCTGCTGGCAGGAGTCGAGTGGTGTTTATAGAAGCAGAGAGGCAAACTCCTCACCCAACTCCCACTGACATGCACCAAGGAGGAATTCCAGCGCTCAGGGACAACTCTTCAGCCTTTTAAAATAAAGACAATGGACCCCAGAGTCTGGCAGCAAAGCAGGACTGTAGTGGATCATTCTCCAGGTGCTTTGGAGGGGATGCCCAGAGTTTCACAGTGAACTTCTAAGAATTACTAAGAATGATACTGGCAGATGGAATATACCCATTCTCAGGTTTGTTGGCTTTTACATGATCCAGATCAATCTCCCAACAAAGTACATCCCTTTGTTTTTCTAGTTAGATTGATTAATGTATTAGAAATAAGTTGTGTAAGGAAAAATACTGCCATCATGTAGAAATGGTCTAAACTAGACAAGACTGGTATTTGATTGTCATTGCGAAAAACCAAGTTCAACCTTTTTTTTGTTCATTAAATATATTAATATACAGAAAAAAAGTTAATAGATAATGGCAATTATTTAAAATAAATACTTTGTTGCCCTTAAACTGGTTAAAAACTTACCCTTGAAACAAACTGCCTAAATACTTCAATACAGCAGATAGAAATGAACATGCCTGCAGGATGCCATAGAGTAAAAATACATAGATGAGGCTGCAAAAACAGCAAATATCCACAAAATGCATGAACCAGTGATGACTTTGTGAAATTCCACTGTCTGAGGTGAACATTTTGCTCTGTAGAAAAGGATTGCAAACTGCTGCAAAAAGTGTTCAAAACCACTGCTATATATATGTCAAGAAATAAATTACACTGAAGTTTGCTGCCCTGCCCTGTTTTAAGGAGTTACATAAATCAGCAAATTTCTCACTTCCACTGAAATACTAATTAAAATAAAGGAAGGAGAACATTATCATTTTCCATGGAAAACTTGCCCTGGCCTCAGATAGCTGCAGTATTTCAGAAAGCACGGTGGCAATGCATGTTGGAATTCACCAAGGCAATAAAACAAGCTGGAACAACTGTTCTTAACCGGGAAGGTTATCCAGCCCTCAGTGCACACTGGGGTAAAACAGCCTTTCACCGCTGAAGAGACTCCATCTGGCTTGGGATGGAAATGCCTTATGATTCCGCTGTAGGATTGAAATCTTTTCCTGTGTTATCTGGCAGAGAAGTCCCTTATGTCACTGCCAGAATGCTCCCAATCACCTTTTCCTTTCCTGACCTACTTTGCATTCCTCTCTGGTTCATCTCTGACTCTCACAATTACGTTTATTCCTGTCTATCATCGCATTCATTTGCAAAAATCTGCAAAAATGTCAGAAGTCAAGGAAATGTAAAAACATGAACTCAAAGGAGAGGGAGGAAATCGATGGCTCTGTGTCAAAAGTCAACTTGGGTATTTCAAAAAGCACTTTGCTGGATTTTATGCTTTGAAAGAATCTATGGCCCTCGCTCAGATACGTACTCAGATCTACTGATACAGCTGAACCAGCACAAAATCGACGACGTGGAACGTTCAGCTCCAGCACTTCTGCTCGGGGGCTCAGCAACCTGTTGGGACCACGGCAGAGATTCCCAGTCTGCAAAGCTCTCAGTATTTGAGAGAGAAAAGCTGTTTCTCCGAAATCCCTCTTTAAAGCGAGGCTGAGTACTAAACATGAAAGGGTAGGGAAAAAATCAGCCCAGACATATATATTAATATTCCATATTTACACTGAATCTGCCCAACCACTCCACACGCTGCATTTGTTCACACAACATGGCCTGACCAAAGGGGTGTTTTATAGAGCACACAAGAGCAACAGTTTGCAGATCACAGGTGTGCTACAGCATCTTTTAACTCCCAGGAAGACGGTTGATCCAACACAAAGGGAAGCATAAAGCCTAAATTCAGTTTGAAGGTATGTCATAATGACTGCTGGAAAAGCAAAATCAGATATTCTGGCAAACTAGGAATCATGCTGAAATATTACAGGAGCTAAACAGACTGCTCAACACCATTAACCCAATACCAGGGGCATCTCTAAGGAGATTTGAGGCTTCAGAGCCCCTGTGGGCTAAAATGCTAAACAGAAGAGGCACTTTTGCTTCTACCAAGACTTCTTTTATTTGCACTGTGCCCACTTAATGGAGCATGAATTTTAATTCAGTCTGACACTTGGATATATTTTTAGATTTGATTTTTGCATTTTTTGTGCATAACACAATTTCCAAGCTAGGAGGTGTGTTAGAGGGTGCTAAACCATGCACATTAAGAATCACTTTTCCATGTAAACTTTCACAGCACGTGCACAGAAGTTCATCCAAAGGAAGATGTCATTAGCATGGCAAACTGGTCTCCCTGTGGATGCAAAGATAACTTCAAATATAAGGTCTGCCAGTTCTTTAATCTTTATTGATATAAGTATTTGCCAAAAGGTACATATTTCAATGGTAATATTTTCAAGGTTACTTCTGTCTGTTTGCTGCACGCACATCTGAGGCATGTAAATCTTTGAGCATTAGTGCATATTTGGACAATACAAGATATATTATGAAGTTATATAGAAGTGACTGAAGTACTCTTTGATCATGAATATACAGCAGCAACAGTGGCAGCCAAGGGCTTGCCTGGAAAGTAGCAAGTATCACGTGGGAAACAGACTTTTGGAGAATTAATAGATTATTTTCTGCATTTTCTTGGTTCCTGTACAGCTTCAGAGGAAAGGGAAGATGGACACATGGGAGGGGAAGGACAATTAAATACTGCTACAGTTTACAAATCTACCTGGTCCTCTTTTCCTTGTCATTTATTTTAAGGTAAATAATGACTTAGTAAGCGACGGATAAATATGATTAAGCGATGGATGCATATAAAGCCAAAGCTAATTTTAAGACCAAATATTATCACTTGCTACAGAAAGATCAGAGGCAGTGCAAAGCATCTGATGAATGCTGCTCATAAAATTTTTCTCATCAACACATGCTCCCTGGAGGACGCTCCAGTGACATGGTTACAGTTCTGGACCACTGGCTATGCGCGTATTTAATTATTCCTTCTTTTTTTTTTTCTCAGCAGAGGTCATGCAGAACATGATACAGACACCTGATGGCAGTAGGTGTGGTGGCAAACACAGAGCAGCAGATGGCTCCTGACCCCAGGAACCTGCAGTGTGGTTCCAAAGGCACGGAGCAGGACTGTACACAGGCATTTAGGGAAGCACAGGGATGACACAGGGCAGGAGGAGAGGCACAGGTCTGGACAGCTGTTGGGTGAGCTTGCAGACCTTTTAAGGTGAGGCTTTAAAAGGAGGATAGGGATATGACTTTGCAATATTCCCAGGAATTTGTTGAAAATACGAAGAATAATCTAAGAGAAAACAAAAAGCCCCAGATTCCAAATGTCTAAATGGTCACAATGAGATGGCCTGATTAGCCATATAAACATAGCAATGGTTATCCCTAAGTACAGAGGGGTAAACACAGGTGTGGGAATATCTTTTAAAACTCTGATTTAGCTCCTACCATTAAGTGAGTGCATTTGAAACTTTACGTGCTTTAAATGCCATCACACTGAATAATGTCCAGGGCTTAAAAGCAGATACTGAAGATGGAATTACAATAGCAAAAGTTTCTGTTCAGGAATGTTGCATCTGCTATTTTTATTTTTTTTTTCCCTCTCCACTTTATTTTTGCTATTTAGACTTCAATAAACCTATGATTTCAACTTTTTTTACTGTTCAAAATTTCATCTAGATGCAAGACAGATCCTCTGCTTCACAACACAGAAACACTTTCAAATGCAACACGTGTTGACACATTTTCCTGATCCACTGGAAATTTACTCAGGTCCTCTGCTGTGTATGATGTGCTCTCTTCGCTATCAAAACAATCGTGACAGTATTAAACCAAAATACGCTGGATGAGCTTGTTAAACAAACTTGTAAAAGTTTTGTGATTTCTTTTTCTTACAGTAACAAACACTTGGAAGATCTGAGGTGAAAAGCACTACAAATGCAATATTGTTGTGTAATAATAACCTAGACTTCACTGTAATATGGTAAGGAATAACTAAATGATCCCCAACGTCTAATTTACCTGAAGGTATGCACATTAAATATCCTTTAATTTCTGGGTTAGGAAAGTCAGCCCCAGTATCCATATCTTGCCTTGCCATTCCTGTGTTAATCCCCTTGACTGATACTGGTCCTTCTGAGTTCCAGCAAGCTCCGAGGTTGGGGACCACTTTTGTGGGGCCACTGTGCATTAGGGTTTGTACAAAACACACTGAGCAGTGGTTCCTACAGGCAGCAACACACACAGTTACGAAGCTCCCACTGGGAAATCTGCAGCATGAATAAGCCTGGGAAATCTAAGCCAATAAGCTAATTAGAAGCGCTAGAATAAATTTGCCATAGGATTATTTTATTGAGACCGTGGCATGGCCCTCTCCATAGACTCTCCATCCTCTTCTTACAACACCATGCATAAGTTAGCCTTTGCACATTCCTAATTTCCAGGCACTCAAGTAGATGACGAGTAATGAATATATTACCAGTATTACTGTTTTATATGTTATAGTGGTGGCAGAAGCTGAGCACTAGTGATTAAATGCAGGAAGTTAAAAGGTGCTGTCAACAGCTTCTTTCTCTCTAAAGGTTTTATTTCTTCACCATTCTTCTCTTGTTGCTGCTTTAAGTAGAAAAAATGCTGTGGTAGTGATTTCTTTATTAGAAATGTCAGTAGGGTCTGCCAAACCTTAATCAGCTCACTCTGGTGTTGGACCAGACTGGCATAAACTTCCTTTATGAAATAAAGGCCTACCCTTATTAAGCTTGCTATTAAAATACTGAAAATACTACCAATACACTGAATGCAGCATTATCTACCTATCAGTCTGACCCTGAAATATGTTAATCCCCAGAGATGGAGAGCCACTGCTGTCAAAGACTTCAGCCAGTGCTGGTGACTTTCACAGTTCAAACTCTCTCCTTGCTCAAGCTCTAAGTAATCGTGGGCAAGGTTTCTTCTCTTCCCCTGCTACGTTCACATATTCAAAGCCCCTGCGTCCACTAATTCCAAACCAGCTGTAGGTAACCTGCCAAGCTGCCACCTCTGGGAATAGCCATGGAAGCTGTCACTTGACAGCTTTGAAGTCGACTGATCTGCTTTCTTACTGTGATCCCAAAGTATTAATTCCTCAGTGAGAAAGTCTGCCACAACAGTCTGGTCTAAGCCTTGACAGATTTATCGTCTCTTGGTCACTCTGGAACCAGATAAGAAATAGGGAGGAAACCTTCTCTTTGTTCTGACTCACCATTGCTGACCAGCAGTGAAAGGAGGAACTGAAGAAAGCGTGGGAAAAGGGAGAAAGATTTCAATTCCATTTGGTCGAGATTGTTAACAAAACTAAAAATGTATGTGCCTGATGGGGGACACTGGACTGAACATTTCATTCTCCCTCTCCCCAGCCCTTCCCACCCCTGACAGTATCCAAGCATTTTTGAAAATCAGGTCTTACTTCAGCTTCTAATTTGAAAAACTCAGATTTGATGCAACCAAAATTACTACTCACTAGACCGTCTTTATCTTGGTTATTATAGGACCCCACATTATTACTGGCCTTCAAAGGCCTGCCCAAATGGCACCAGTCTCAGCAGAAGCCCAAGGCTGGTATTTTATCCAGCTTTTTCTGTAAATTCCAGTTAACCTACTAGGCAATGGATGTGCAATTACTTACTCTCACTAAAGATCCTCACAGTATCTCTTTACAAGAAGTCCTCATAGCCATGATTCCACACCTTGCATTTTGTATTTCTTCTTTTCTCATTTAGTCCCCATCTTAACTTGAAATATACTCCTAAATCCATCCCTCCAATTGATTAATTTTAAATAAATGGTTCAAGAAGGTATCATTGCTGAATTTCAAGCAAATGTTTAAATCCTACTGATGCCAGTAAGATTCCAGATTCAATTTAAATACTTCAGGGACTCAGGAGCCAGAGAAGGGATATAACACGTACCTGCCTTACACAGGTAGGTTGCCAAGGTGTGAACACACCAGTATAGTCATTATGCAAAATTTACACTTCTAAAAACTTCCTGTAGAGCAGAATGAGGGCTCTCTTCTTGGCTAAGCACCCCAGTCTGTGATGCTCTATGAGGAGCATTCACTCTTCTTTTTCCAGCTTCCCCATAGCTTTATCTATTGCCTACAAGGTGCGTATTGGTTACACTGATCTGCCACCTCCTCTGGGGTTGCAGCAAGAGTAATCAAGAGGGGACTGTGTGCATATTAATGAAATGCAGCTAAACAAATGGTGCCAGTGCTAACTGAAGTGAAATGTTTTCCCACCCAAAGACCCATAAAAATATTTCCAAAGAAGAATAAAAGCCCCAACAGCTCATGGGGCTTTCGATTTCTTTAAAGCAAAACAACCACGTCAGAGGGAAATAAGTTGAGAATTTCACATCAACTCCACTGTCGGAGACTGGGTTCTTTGAGGTGGAGCTGAAAGGAGGACAGGCCATCTTTCAGCCCTGGTACATTCTTCCCAGCTACTCATTTCCTGCAAGACACTACGAAGGAATCATGATGGATGACTCCTCTGCACTATCTGTTTGCCCCACTTTTAAAGCAGAGATCAGAAAATTTATTGGATTTTGCCTGAAAAAGAGACAGCATGTAATAACCCTTGTCTAGGAAGGATAAATAACATGCTGAGTGGAGGTAGAAAAGCACCTTATCTGCTAATTGTAAGGAAAACTGTAAAATCAATATGAATATAACAAAGCAGTCAAAGCAAGTTTCAAATTTCTGTTCAGGTGAGAGCAATGAAACAATGCCTGTTTCCAAGAAAGAGGTCCCTTCTGTCATTTTCCACGGTGACACTGGTGGTTACTCCTCTCCCACGTTCCCTTTGTGTAGCTCTTTGATTTGTGCAATGATGACTTTCCTCTGTTGCCTGCAGTGGCACCAGCTACAGCATCTCATGGAATTCTGGCGTGTGGATTCCTGGATCCCTGGCATGCACCAGAGCCCTGGGTACTTCTTTGTACTCAGGTTTTACAGACAGCTACTCCTTGTGGCAGGCAGCCAGTGGGAGGGCACAGTGGGGGAAGGAGAAATAAAAAAGAAGCAACTCCATTCTTAGAAAATCTTACCTTCTTTGATCAAAGCAACCAATGCAGTAACATCTCCACTCCGTCCTCCTCTTTCACTCTCTCCACAAAGACTCCCAAACTCCACTACAACTGGATAAATGTGTTACCAAACCCCTCAAATTCCAAAGCACTGCCTGTCTCCGCTGCTTGAGATGCATTTAAGCGATTCTTCACAGCAGAGAACCAGTTCAGTTCCTCCCATGCAACTCTGCTCACCCCAAGGCAAAGGAGTTGGTGGTCCCCAGAAAAGAGATGGTCCGAGTGTGAATTTATTGCCCAAGGGATAGGTAGCATCACATTAAGCCACAACATGCTTTTCATATCCTGTTACAAATGGACATTTGCTATGGCTCATTCAGTGCCAAGCTCTCTAAACCAGACAGGGGGAACATGAAGGATGTGCCATTAAAGAGCTTCCAAGGCATAGAAGGAACGTGACCATGTGAGTGCCCACACCAGGGCACATTTCTAATTAAGGCCTTGCAAAAGCTCCTGCAATTTTGGACAGGCAGAAAATGAGCACAAAGCTCCCGCTGAGAATATGTACACAGAATTAATTCATTAAATGTTGTTTCTCTGACAAAAAAAAAAAATGTTCAAATGTTTTAATCTAATGCATCTGATATAGTTAATTACCTGACAAGGAATTTAGATACTGCCCCAAGAGAAGAGGAAATAGAACATTCTAAATAAAACATGACTATAAATGGGGTGGAAATCACAACTTTCCTTACTTATAAAAGATGTTTCCTTCACTACGATTTATCTAAGGAAAGTGGGAAATTGTATAAATTCTAAATTAAGCGCCAGAGGCTATTCACACTGTCCTTTAAATAAAATTAAACACTTACTAAGAGCTTTGGCAAACAAATTAATGTTACAAGGGAACAGAGCAAAGTAATTTTTAAGAGCTCTGTCTAAGATACAGAAGGGAATGGGGTTGGTTGGGTTTTGGGAGAAGGGGGACAATTTTTCCTATTCAGAAATCAGAAGTAAAAAAAAAAAATAAATAAATTGAACTAGTGGATTTTTTTCCCACATTTTTTAACACCCTGAGTACAACCTATTTGAATCTGCTCCACATGCACCAGTATTTAACATTTAAATTAAGTTTAGTAAAAATTGGCTGTATGATTAAAGCCACACAAGGAGCTGGGCACATCCATTTTTTCAGGTGTGTGCTAGAGGCTGTTTCCAACTTCAAGTCAGGCCAATCACAAAACTCAAAGCAACTGCAGTACCACTGATCCAAAGACTTTACATGTGCCATGCCAAAAATGAACAGCCATTAATACACTCACAGGGATGATTCAGTAAAGAAAACATTGAAACCATTCTGTTTCTTCAATCATTCTGGAACGTAAAGCTGACCAGAGATAAATAACAATACCACTCATCATTCTTTTTGAAATAGAAAATTCCTGCATACACAATAGTCTTCTAAATTAAGCATCTTAATCCCTATTAACTGATAGGTGGCATTAAATAATTCATTTGACCCAGGTGTTGTTACTAAATTAATTACATGTCTAATTTCTATTAAAGGGAGTGAGGGAAGAATGAACAGATTCAATATAAATATGCTACAGAAATAAGACCCTATTAAAAAGGTAGGTGTAATTTTTCAGCATCTGAGAGTTACAGAATTACTGTCCAAAGTCCTGCCTGCAAAACTCGGCCCCTAAGATTGAGTCATAACTTGCTGCCAGTCCATGACAGGGTCAAAGAGATACAGAATAGAATCCACGACAGACAAAAATGCTTGTTACTAAATTATTCCTGTAAATGAAGAAACTCAGGGAATCATTTGGTGGTTTCACCTCATGGAACAAAAGCAACAGGCAAGACAAACCTGTGCATTGGTTAAATTTCCCACACAGAACATTACGAGAAAAATGCACTGGTTGCTGAGAAACATTCAGAGTTATCAAAAACATCTGTATTTTTGGTAGTGGCAACACCTATAGCATTTTCAATACTGCTACATTTCATAAAAGAAAATTCAACAGCCATAATTTTTTAGAAGTTCTTATTTCATTATGTTGCAAGCCAGTCTTTAATTTACTCGCCTAAATTAAGATTATCTTTATTTAAACACTCTCCCCAGATAACAAGCACTAACCATTTTTGTGAGGTGATGTTTTCCCTTTGTTTCAGACATTCCCCATCTGTTCAGCTGTTTATTGACAGAGGAAACCAATTTCAAGTCAGACAGCAATACTGAACTCAATATATTTTTGCATTTCATGTTGTGTTTTTTCGTTTGTGTCCTCCTCAAATTATATATTTGTTCAGCTATGGTCTAAAGGTCAGGGTCTTTTTTTATTATTTTTTATATAACACTCAGAAAGTATTTCAATATAGGAATCTTGTTATGGTTATACCTTCGGCAAAACTCCATCACAAAATAATAAGATTCAAGCTCATAATCCTTGTTCAAGAAAACTCACAATCAGACCCAAAGAGCACAAGACTTTATTCTTAACTGGCTCCTGTGTTTGTTCAATAAATAAGGACTGTGAAGTGAGCAAAGGAGCAGCCACACCAATAACAGGACTCCTCTGCACAAACTTCTCAACCTGCTGCTCTGTTTTTTCCTTTTAAGTCTATTCAATCTATAGACATACTTGTATATGCTTACAGAACATATAGCATGCATGTAAAAAACTGAAATAAACCACTATTGCCCACTATCAGCTACGGAGGACTCAAACTACTCTCATCATAAGCACCATGAACAGCCACACGGTTCCCTTCCCTTTTTTAAACTGTTTTCCCCCCTGGAAATAATCTTAGAGAGGCAAATTGTCAGTGGATTTACCTCAATCCCACCCTGGCAGTGTCGTGGCAATTCAGCAGGAGATGTTGCCCACTCGTGTTGCTCGTCACGAGGCAACGTAGGAAGGAATTGGGAATCCTGGAAGGAGGAGGATCTTGGGAATGTGTAATAGTGGCAGCACTGCAGGAGGGCAGGAGGATTAAAAACTGTAGGACACAAACGTGCAACAAACTGAGTTTCTGAAGGTCTGTGCTCACAGAAGCACCAGTTCCGTTCTCAGAGGGACAGGGATTACTGCACTGGCACAGTTCTCACCTCAAGACATCACTCTACAGGATGCAATTATTTAGGATGGAAAATGTCAAATTAATGATTTTTCTATCAGAGAACTCACATTAGCATGCTTTTTTGTTAATACCATGCAAAACATGGCATTAGAATGCCAGCAACAGATTATTTCTATATTCACCCGGGAACAAAAAGTTACAAAATTCATTCTTTCCTGCTGTTCGTTTTGCATTTAACCAGTAATGTCATTTCTTCCCCGCCAGTGAGACTTTATCAGCAATGTCTTCCAGTTCTTCAAATGACTGAACCAAATTTACCAGCTGTCAACAAACACAAGTTTGCTATTTCATTTGGGTGAATACTTTTCATGTAGTTTTCTCACTCAACTCTTCCCTTCCTAAGGCAAGTGTTTGGGAAATCTCATTGTAGAGGCTTCTTTGCCAGCCAGACATCTTAATCATATGGAACGTCTCCACTGCTGCTGGATCTTCTTTTATCTAGTTTTTATGATCCTCTACAGGAATTTGAATGTCAGTTTGTAAGACAAGAACTCCTTATTGCCAGAATGGGTATTACACTTCCTGGCTTATGCACTCTGGCAGAAATTTGACAAAGGCACAGACAATACACATGAAATTCTATTCTAGTAACTGGCTAAAGATACTACAGGAAACCTACTTTTAATCTCATATTAAAAACATTTTGCCAAGTATTTGTGCAAAATGCCTAATCATCCAACTTGGCATGTTGAAATCCTAACAGCATTTCAACCAGAACAACTTTTGATCTCTGCCTTTCAACCTAAAATTGAAAATATTTTATATTCCCACCCCTTTTTGCATGCTTAGTCTCCATGGAGACTACAAGGCCATCACTTCTTTTTTCTTCCTTTTTTTTTTTTTTAATTACCATGGCTGTATGTCACTTGAGCACAAATGCAGTGAAATTTTCAAGGGATTTCCACTCCATTTCAGTAGGATTATAGGTCAGTGAACCTTGAACAGGGAGACCTAATACAGGGCTTCCTGATAGACTATAAAAGCAAAGTTAACTCACCTAAGGAAAAGATACAGTGAAAAGCAATACTTAAGTGCAGGACCATTAGGCTTGCCACAGAACGATTTCCACTATATCTCTATATTTGTTTTTTATAAGCCTTCTCTCCAAGGTTTTCAAAAGCTTTTATAGACGCCAAGCATGTAATGCTTAATATTATCACCTCAGTCTGAGGATCTTGACAGTATTATTGTCCCTGCTCGGTGTGAAAAAACTCAACCGTGAATTTATGGTCCCTTGTCTAAGGTCACAGCAGATGTGATGCTGACCCACAGCCTCCCTTCCCCTCACTACCTGCTGCAGCTCCTTCCCTCCCTCTGGCACTACCGTGGGATTTTCACCGAGTCATTTTGGGGTACTAACACAGCATTTCAATAGTGTTTCTGGTAATTTAGATGCCTGACCCAGGTCCCTGCCAGGTCAGGCCACAAAGGAACAGCAGGAGGGGAAGGAACGTGCTCCCCTCTTCAGCAGACACAGCCCTTAACTCGGCTGAAGGCAGACAAGGAATAGCAAAAGTATCAAATCTGCTCCCAAATCTGCAGCGGAGGCATCTCTCCTTTTACCTTGCTTAGGCTCTAAATAAGTTGTGGACACTGCACAACCTGCACCGTGCACCAGTCTGTTAAGTCACCTGTCCTGTAAATACAGCAATACTTACATTTTTGTAAATGAATATATACAATGAAAATAGCTCAGCCAGTACCCCCTTTTTCCCACTGGAAATAATTATAGTCAGCCAACTCTGATAACAATATACATAAAACTCATTTTCTTCTAAAACAAACTGCCTGGTGCAGTGGAACAGTGTACGACACTGCCTGCTGTCCCAAAATGCCTGTCCTGCGAGCCAGCAGCCTTTCCTTATCATCTTGCACTCCTCTCCTTCTTGTCTTCATTCCAAAACCAATACAACAAAACATCCAAAAGTGGACAGTCTTGGCTCAATACCTTTTGTGAAATGAACCAAGAAAAGTCCAGAACTAAAAATCACATTTTTCTATCAGGGGAAAAGACCCCAGCACCAAAACACATTCACCCTCTCTGCCCTTCGTAACATATTAATTGGGGTTGTGCTTCCAAGTGCTTGCAGGGAAGCGCAGAGGGAAAGCTCTCGACTGTGTGATTCTGCAGAGGGACGAGGGGAGAGCGCTTTGCTCCATACACTCATGTGAATCAGCCCAGGATCTATAGAGGAGCACCAACGGGGCTGATCAATCTTTATTCCTACACAATCAGCCAAAGCTGCATCTTCGAGTCCCTTCACTGACAGCTCATAAAACGATGGTATCGATCACGACACCTGAATTTGTAGTTCTGACAATAAAAGCAATTTGTTTAAGGAGGGAAGTAGCTCTATGAGGTGAATGCATGTGGTTTATTAACTTTAAAAAAATAATTCTTCTGAGCAATAATATGAAAGGTTTAACCTTGAGGATTCTGACTACCATTTTCCCTGCTAAGACATTTTCCCCTTGAGGAAATTTGTATCTTAGATTTGGGAGTCAAACAGAGGTAGCACGGCGTGTCTCCACACCATAGCTGAAGTTCGTGTGCTCTTCAAAGGGGACACCATTAGGTTCATCTCAGTTCAGGTGGAACTGTGGGCTTCAGCCAAAACTAACCTCTGGAGGGCTCACAGTGCCTTATCTAATTGCTCCCTGTGCTGGAAGGCACAATCCAGTAGAGCTGTAAGACCCGACCAGCATTTACCCAGCCCCACACCTCCCAAACTCCGGCCACATCACCTGCTCTGATGCTCTGAGGCAGCTGCACTCCCAAACTGATTAAAGGGCAAGGATTGCCTGGTTGGAGGTGCCAGCAAGAAACTTCCTCACCTCAGAGAGGGAGATGCTGGTTATCAGCACTGCTTGTGGTAACCCCACAACTCCTCTGCCCTGAAGTTCTTCATCCAGGGGTCTCTGCAGTGCCCTGGCCCATCTCCACTCACACCTGTGCTGTCAAAGCAAGGTGCTTTGGCTGGGCATGTGTCTTTTCACAGTGCAATGAAACTGGACTGTGTTTTACCAGCTCTCAGTGTGCTACAAGGGCGTGTGTAAGTCCAGCTCATGGTAAAATGACAAGAGGATAAAAAGAGAGCTCTGTCTTATGGATGATTGACTCTCATGTCCAAGAAACTACACGCTCTTATTTATGACTTTTCCACAATTGGCTATTGATAAGAATTCACCTGCCTGGAGTCTCTCTATCATGTTCTTCCTCTACTTCCTGTATATTTTCATGAGACATATAAGAAATAACCGTCTTTGAGTCAGCTATGCTGCTGTCAAATTTAAAACACACACTCATAGGCAGCATGGTAGTACAAGGCTAATTTTCTCAGGAAACCTGACTAAAACTCCTCTTTTTCTCCGAAGGAAAAAACCCACCGTGAAATTCAGGAAAAACTGACCTAGCTATAGCTACTTGCTTTATTTCCTTCATTAAAAATGACAAATGTATTCCTGAGTTACCACATGTATAGGACTGCTGGCTGTATTTATGGCATAAATAAGCACAAGTTCTTTACTTTGAAATAAAACATCATACACCTATTATTAGCAATAGATCTACACAACACACTAAGGTACTTGAATATATTTACCTGCCTGTTGACATCTCTTTAAAATAGGAGGAATATTATAACGTTAAAAATAGAAAGCATGAATATTGTTGACGTATAAACAAAAAGGAAAGAATATCCATAGAGTGCAGGAACAGTATGTAAATTAAGACCTAATGTAGCTACAGGAAAAAAAATTTCGTATTTTAGGAGAAAAAAAGCTTGAAAAATTGACTTAACATCTTTATGCACATTCACTGAGATGCGGTTCACACAGCACATATTTCAGGTGAATTTAACCTACAATAGATTGAAATTGCTATTGCCTAATAATACATACATGTATGTAACTTAATTTGAATTATTAGTCATCGAAGTAATTCTTGAAGCTTTATATGTTGCTGTACTAATTTCTTTCATATTTCTACACAGGCCTTTGGTGGGGGGGGAAAGCAGCGAAATCCGTGCGCACTTCATTGTAACTACATCATATCTTTTACTTGAAATCTTCTGGAGTTTTCCAAATCCTCCCATCTCCAGGCTCAAGTTTTGTTGAAGACTCTGGGGATTCAGGCTGCTCATGGTCAGTGCCTTCCCATCCCTGCAATATCCCTCCGAGCAGCCCCTGGCCATGCCACTTACTTTCACAGTAACAAAAAGGGTACAGACCCTTGCATACCTACAATGATGTTAAATCCTTCCTAAGGACTACCCATAGAAAAATCAAAGGCATTAAACTGTCGCCTTATTTCTTTTTTTCGTGGGGTCTGTGCTACAGGAAAGGCCTCGCTCTGTATTTCTTTTCCTCGGTAACACCTTTCTCTAAAGTAACAGCACCTTTTAATAGAGCACATGACTCTGTTAACTTTAATGTCTTAGTTTTGTGACAATTAAAGAAGAGATATTCAGCAGAATAAATTGACATACCAGACTCTTTGAAGTGTCCTTTAATCTTTTGGATGATTTTAAAAGTTCAGCTGGTTATTTCATTTAGAGATCAGACCAAAGCAACTCTCTCCTCCCCCTCCCTCCATTTCTTGTAAAATAACTGTGACAGCCTGGAGAAATATTGTCTATCTTGGTTCCAGCCAGTGCCCTAAAGGTGTAAAGCTATAGCTGAGTTCAATACAGCTTGTTTCATTGCTAATTTCAGAGGGCATGTAGAGCTTCTTGTTCCCCTGGCTTAACAGACAAATTGACTTTCTAATTTTAGAACAGGAGACTTCTGCACATGCACAAAGACGCTGCTTTTCTGATGGATTTAGATACAGATTTGTGCTTCTGAAAACCCACAGTGTCTGAGGCATTTGTGACTTGCCATGAAAAGTGGTGGTTAGGAATGTCGCCCCACAGCCAGAGGTTCAACCAACAATCCCGATATTGCCTGTTCTTGGGAGACTGTTTAAAACAGCTCTGGTGACCCTTCCCTCCGGCACACCACACTGTGCTGGTGACTGCCCTGATTTCGGAGGAGGCAGCTGGAAGGTCCTACAGCCTTTGTGCTTTCAGTGGAAGGTTGGTGCCTGCACTGCTGCGGGATGAACCTCCCACCGGTCCCATCATCTCACACTCTTCTGCTGGGCTACAAGAGCAGCTTTCCCTCCCTCCCCACCAACCTGCTACCCAGCTCAGCCTTGGGCAGTGTCCTCATCCATCCCACCTGGGACTCAGCTCTGCCAAACGAGGCCAACGCCCAAAGAGAGGACCAACCAAAGGCTGGAACACACATGGCTCTGTTCTGTTCTGCTCTGCTCACAGGGCACCGAACGGCCACATCTCCGCCTTGATTCCCGGGAATCGCTTTCTTTGACACCTCAGCTGAAAGGAAAACTCCCCAAGAGAGGGAAAGGCAAACCCTCCAGAGCTGCAGAACTGGGCAACCTGACCAAGGCACACATATCAACAACCAGCTCAGCTCTTACTCCCTGAACTGTTAGCAAGGTTTCCAGACTAACCGAACTGCCGAGCCAGAAAAACAAAGGCATTTATTAAACCAACATTAAAAGAAGGTTGGAGGTACAAATGAAGCCATATAATTTAGTCCTTCCTGTGTTTGCATTGTAAGGATCTTCATAAATGTGCATATAGCTTTGCCTCTTCATTTAAATATTTGTTTTCTCTGCTCTGGCCTTAGCACAATTCTTCCTTTTCCACTTTAAAAGATTCCATTTATTGCCTTTTTTTGTTTGTTTGTTTTGTTATAGAAAATTAAATATTCAGTCTTTTGAGTGAAAGGCAGACAAGAGCATCTTTCACCCCAGCTGGGCAACCAATCTATATACACAGGACCGACCAATGGTAAGTAATTCTCCTAAGAGTTGTTTTCACCTGTCTTGTAATTGTGCATTTCCTTATAATTAAATTCTGCAATTTCTGTGTTTCTGATGGAAGCACCTGGATTAACATGAGCAGTTCATTAGGACTTTCTCAGTATGTTTACAAATCCCGATTACAATCAGACTAAAATCTTTATTTGTGGTTTATCCAAGAAGCAGAAGAAGCATTTCTTTTCATAAACAAGATTAATCCCCCTAAACAACTGAACAAGAGATATTTTCCTAGTGAGTTACATAAGCATGATGAGAGTGCCAAAACTAGAAACTTAAAGAGCAAAAATACTGCTTTTACAAAACAACTGCTGATCCCCACCTTCTCAAAGGTTTGATCATAAGGCTGCATTTCTGAAACTGTCATTTATCCCTGTGCACTCCAGACTGCTAAATCCTTGATCATTTGCTGCTGAGAACCACTGCAAACAAGATTTATTTTCATGTTGTTTATGAGAACAAAGGCTTCATTTCTGAATAAACAGTAATTTTCCATCAAGACGTTGTAATTCTCTTTGAGACTCTTAAGGACTAAGTCCGAGATTTATCTCACTAAAATATATAAAACAATTGTAGAATACACCAAACAACCCTCCTTCTCTTCCACAGAGTTCTTGGTACTGAATGTGCATAAAATCAAACTTCATCAATAAGAACTTAAACAACTGCAATACAGACAATATCTATGTACTGAACATTTATGTGTATCTCTAGCATAAAATAGATATATTGGTGAGAGTATGGCAATATAACATTTCTGGCTACATTTGATAGCTACAAAAATAATTAAGACAATTCAAAATCTTTTGTTGCACCATCCTCCATTTGGTAGCTGACAACCTTGCAAAAAATGAAGCTACTCAGACAAAAATTCTCAGATCAGAGGTGTATCTAGTTTATAACTTCTAGGAAAACCAAGTTAAATTTTAGCCATTCAGTCATAGACTTTAGGAGAACAGTATGGTCCGTTCACATTAAAACACATTTAGAATTTGAAATAAACATTTAAAAAATAGAAGAACATTATGAAGCGTCTTATGCTTCCAAGCAAGGACTCAGAAAATTGGCAAGGGACATATAGTTTGGATATTTGGATAAATTTTGGAATTTGCATCCAAAATGCAGAACTGCACTTTGTTTTCCCTATAAAAATCTGCCCACATTTTTCAAAACTGTAAGTCTCAGGGCGGGAGGGAGATGTTACTTTGAAAAACCACATCACATCGAGTCCTGTCAGAGCTTGTCTGCCAAATCCTCCTCTGCCCATAATTCTATGGAAAAAGTACCATGTGTTCATGTAAGACTGTTTTTAATGAATATTCATGAATGATTAATTCTAAGATGTCCTAATTTCTGCAACATTTTAAATCTTCACCATTATGGATGTTGACAAATGCATAATGTATGGACAACATATATAACACACTGTACATACATTATATTTATTAAATCTGGGATAATCTTAATTTTTTTATAGACATCTTTTGTTCTCTTCTAGGCCTTTTGCTTCCCTTGCCTCAACCACTTCACACAAACATCTGCATGAGTCTGCAAGAAAATTAATTGCTTCAACAATTAACAAGAAAACGTATCTCAGAGGAAACACTTCATAATCGATCTGTTTCCAGGTACAATATTTGCCACTTAGGAATAGATTAATTGGATTGAAAATTATTCAAGCTAATTATTTTCTTTCCACTGTAAGATTAAATGGAAGAGTTTAATAAAGTGAAAACGAAGTTCCACCCAGCACTTCCCCTTCTCCTGAGCTCCCAGGGAAATGCCATGTTTGATTCCATACACTCCCAGTTTCCAGGATTCTGCTCATTCTGTGGCTTGCTGAAGGAGCAAGTTGGCCCATTTACCTCCAATGGTAACACTTTGGGTGGGCCACACGGCTATTTCTTGGTGTAACAGCCTCCCCACCTTTAATAAGACAAGAGGGATAAGAGCACATCTGCACTTGCCAATGCTGCCATAACCAGACCTGCAGAGACACTGGTGCCTTATGGTATAGCTGAAATTAAAATTATATAAATATCAGAAACGCAGGGGTTGGGACTGATTTTATAGTTGATTTAGAAAGGACACTTAAGAAATAGAAGATGAAAGGAATACAGTCTCACTTCTGGCAGTATGCATCGAGTAGCTACCCTGCCCCACAGAGTCCAGCTGCACTCCATCACAAAACTGGGATTTAAGGAAGCTTCCAGTAAATAAAAACTTATAAAAAAGATAGTATCTTGCCAACACTGAAGGTATTCTCCTAGCATTTCAGCTAAGGGAAGGAAAAGGCAGGCACGTGTTTTTGTAGTATGCCAGGGAAAATTCACCCCAAGAAAGGCTGGAGATAGTAGTCATCCATTCAGCTAATTGCACATTTGAATATTAGCTTCAGGTAATCCCTGAAACTAAGAATAATATTAATGCATTTACATAAGTGCAGGCAATCCCTCAATACCACCCTGACACAGATCTCAGCCACAGAGACTTCACAGCCAACAGATCCATCCCTTTTTTGTCTTTGTGTCACCCACCTGAGTGCAGAGTCAGTGGTGGGCAGGCTCTGCCCCAGGTGGCCACACGCACTTGTGGGTTGTGACTGCACACCATGACCAGCCCAGGCCGGTCTCACACCAAAGGCAGAACAGCAGAGCTGTCAGTTACTCGAATTTCAAACTACACCTAAGACAAATTCATATTTACACTTTTTACATGGAAAAAACTCTCAGGGATCCTGAGTAACAAACGGGGACATAACCTGTAATGATTCCTGTACTTTGCCATGCAACAAGCCAGTGCTCCCTTCTCAGCATCCTTACTTGCCACAGAAGATCCAGCCTGATTTCCCACTCCTACAGGCTCTGAAATGTACTTTTGTGTAATTTCTTACGTAACATCTTTTCTGTGCATTCCTATGCTCAAATTTGGTGTCAAACCATCAAACGTACAACACGTGATTCACAGACTGACACAATGAGGATGGAGTTCAAACTAAAAGGTTCAGACTTGAACAGAGGTGCAAATGGAAAGAGTATTGTACATTAAAACAGCTCTATATAACCCTAAAAACTTCAGATTTTATGTGGAAAACATTTGCAGAAGCTGGAGTGTGCTGGTAGAGGCGGAAGCACTGCTTGCTGCTGCAGATTACCATGCAGGGGGAGGAATGAATCACATTACACGCTCCTTTCACGTAACCCAAAATATCCAGTCAACACACAGACAGCCCTGCCTATGGAATCCTACACCTGGGATTTCTGTCCTGCTCCTGATTTTCACGTGTCTACGTGTCAGAATCAATGATGCCCACAAAGACAAGGCATCCTCTTACCCTCACAACACCTGATTTCTTTTATGGGCATGGGAGTTAGCAGAAACTCCTCAAAGAGAGATCTAAGGCACACTCCCAGTTCCAGAGAGCTCCATGTAATAAACTCCTGGGAGGGAAGGTTTTTCCCAACTGTGAAGAGAGAAAGCAAGTGCAAGTGGTGCAAGTTTACTCTGAAAGGACTGGCTGACGGATGAGAAGCTCCCCTACTCTGTCACACTTTAAATCCAGCTCTGTCACACATCTCACATGACCCAGAGCAAGTTCTTAAGGCACGTGCAGTTCCAGGGGTCATAAACCAGCACACACTGACTTGTGCATTGTCCCAGTGATCAGCTCAGTGCAGCTCCCTGCTGAGCCTGCTGCTGACACGGAGCTCATCCTAAGCCTGGCCATGTAAACCTGTTCCACTGCACACACATAAACCCTAAGAGGTGACATGTATTAGTGTTAGAACTGTCCTTCAGTTTAGCCCATGCCCTCTCTGTGCCTCTACCAAGCACCACAACAGATGGTTAAAAGCCCAAGAGGTGACAAAGGTGAAATAATTAGCGGATGAGTTAGGCATGCATCATCAGTTCATATAAACTTGTCCATGGCATTGATAAATCTGTATATTAAGAGTTGAGGCCATAAAATAACTCGAATGGCCAGTGACCTTCACCCTTGTACTTGCAGCTGGAATTTATTTAGGATTAGTTTTACAATTCAGAAGGATGCTAAGACTGCATTACATAATTCTGTTAACCTTCTGGTCCACACTTTGTTGTATATTGACTTAGATGTGACAGACTCAATGACTTTTTCATCCAAAACATGGGAATCCCCACGCTTCAACAGCAACAGGAATATTTTCAGCCTCAGCTCATATTTTAAGGCATCCGCTCACTTCCCAACTCTTTGAGTAATTAGTATTACTTCTTACAAGATTTCCTCCAAGGGGGGAGAAAAAAAAAAAATCAACAGCACCATTAGAGATATTTTCACAAGACATACTTTTGCATTTAATACTAGATTTTTAATAGACAGGAGATTACTCACTTGCTGCCTCTTTTGTAATAGGGAACAAACTGGTTTTGTTCCACTGGAATTGTTATTTTCAGCCTCTGGGCTACTAAAGGTTTAAGAACTGCAAGTGCTAAGTACCACAAACCCAGGGCAAACATAAGGATGATGAATCCTGAGCATTCTTAAGGGAAATCATTCCTCCTCAAGTTTAAAATTATATTTATTACCCTGGATAACATCAGGGTAAAAATAAAGACACTAAATATGCATGAGTTTATCCAGACTATTGGAAATAGCTCTTTAGATACTTCAACACAACACAGAAAGAAGGGCATCTGCTCTACAGCAGAGGTGGGAGAAAGACCCATAAAACACCTGCACATCATCTGAGGAGAAAGAGAGAAGAGAGGACAAAAACCCCACTGAATTATCTGCCCTTTCTGTAACTTCCTTCTGTCAGCAAACTACCCAGGCTTAGACTGTTTCCCTCAAATGGTTTGATTCCCAGTTCTGCATGCCAATAACTGTCAGTGAAAAGGGATTAACCACCTAAGATTATTTATTGTTTGCAGATTTTACAGAGGCTGATCAATTAACTGAAGAATTACAGTACCTTCAGAGGACTCCCTCTAGACAACTTTTAGCTAAGTCATGCTAAACATTGTGCTATAGAACTTGATTTTACAGAGGTACTATACATACATCTCAAAGAAAACAAGCCTAATTACCAGCACATCACAGAGGCAGCTTTGTGTCTTGAGAACCTCCTGAAATGCCAAAAATGCAACTCTTGACTTCTACCACTAAAGCATTAGAATTGTCTCTAACTACGTGAGCACAGGAATCATCAGAATTCCTCCCAGGATTTCTCAGGGTCATCCAGTGAACCTCCACCTTTGAGCTCTCGCAGTAACTGTTGATGGGCACAGAACACCTATCCTTGAATTCCAAGCTAAGCTTGTGAACAAGGCAATACTGAATACCTGTTATACACCCAGTTTTGGTATCATTAGGGGACCTCATACAGGAAGCACCTACAGCTCTTTGCTTTGCATGATTATTTTTATATGTAAAATAAAAAAAATCAGTAGGATTTAATCCAAAACTACAAAGGGGATAACACGCTTACAGACGAAGGAGGACAGGAAATTACATTCATGCCTCCTTACAAAGCACACTTCCTGCAGCCAGGATTCCTCCCGTTCAAAGCTGCAGCCTGGGGTCACAGCTGAATGACTTGGGAGAAGGTTTCCCTGATGCTGGCATATGTGACCATGGAACTGCTCCAACTCAAATTATGAAATGCTTTTCCAGGTTGTCTTCTGCTGTGCCATTGTAGAAAAACCACAGAATTCCTTCCCAGGGTTTCTGGGTACACAGAAGTGGACCAAAGAGCTGGATGAGGCAGCTGTACTGGAGATGGTAGACAGCCAGTGAACATCTTTAATTATTTTCCACTTGGAATAGACTGTCACAAAAGCAAAGCCAAATGTAGTAATGACCACATGTTCAAGACAAATTAGACCTAGTGCAAAACCCCCTCGAGTGAACATGATGTCTTCATCAGTTTATTGTATTTCCTCATGATTTCCACCATTATTCCTACCCGGGCAATGAGAGCTGACAGTTGGTCACTCCAGTTCTCCCTGGAGTGTGAGCCAGAGTAACTGCAACAATGATCCCAACTCTCTGCTCCAAAAATTCAAGTCCTAGAAAACCTGCAGGCTTTGGGTCACCACTGAAAAAAGCAGAACTCTGACCCTGATCCCTCTTGATCCCACTGAACCTCCAGAAGCCAAGGGTGCAATATGCACCAGACCAAAGGGGCTGTGCAACTAAAGCCTCAATTACATCTTTCAGTTCCATTCAGCTACAGCAGCAATGGTAAAGACCAGGAGAAAATCATCAGCATAGCAAAGGATTCTGGAAATGTGAAGCACTATTTTAATGGATATTCTTCACCCTACATTGCTAAAACCATAGGAGTAAATCCTGCCTTTGCCCTAAAACATTTTAGTATATTTTCACTCTTTGCACTTGACCATGGACTAGAATAAAAGCTTTTATATTATCTCAGTACTTATGTTCCCTTTTAAAGAGGTGGTATCTGACTTTCCTCCATTCATCCCCACAGATGATGGACGGATACCACAGGGGTATAAAAAACTCCAGGCACTACCAATAATCTCCTTTAATTTCCTGACCATTCAGCCCTGTTGTGAACTGTTATGCCAGGTTACATTTTAGGGGAACTTCACCTTTACCAGCCTCCCTGGGAGGATGCGCAGGCAGCAGTGACATAGCTCTGAATCTCACCCAGGGCGAGCCACTGGGTGATGGTAAAAGCTCTCTAACTGCACATTAGTATTTCAAAAGGTTAATCACTGAATGAGGGAATTACATTTTATTTTTTTGAACTGCTTCAAAAGACAGTGTCAGCAATTCAGTGCTAATTGTCACCTTTCCCCTTTCCAGTAACATTATGCCCAAAATCAAAAGAATGGGAATAGCCTTCCTCTCTAAGGAGAGCCCTAAATTCAGCTGAGATTAAAGGGAATCATCTTCTTTGCAATGACAGCTGAATTTCCCTGTGGTATCTCCCTCGTGCATGTCAGAGATACAGGAAGAGTCCACCTCTAAGATGCCAGAGGGCCATCTACATAGGTGCCTTTGAAGTGCTTTCCTGCACTTTCTGTTCTTAAATGAACGAGTCACAAACAGGTGAAGAAGTTGGCTAATAATGCCTTTCTCTAATAGCTGTTGGTTAATATTTCATCTCCTTCCTTTTGTGATTTGATTCGAGATGATAACCATAAACATTTTTTCTAGTTTATTAGCACTGAGCAGGATGATTACAAGAGAGACTCTGCATTTCTTGATAAATAAAATAGTTTTCTGTGTAAAAAGTGAAAAAAGTGGGTCAGCATGTAAAAGAATAATGCACTGAGGTTTGGTACATACAAATTTATTTTGCTTTAACATCTCAAAGGGTTCTCTCTCAGAGGGCACTTTTAAGTTTTAAAATAAGAAATAGAAGTTCATGACTAATTGCTTTCAAAGAGTAGAATGTAAGCATGACTTGAGACGTTCAGTACTTTCACATCATCACAACATACAAACTTTTAGAAGCCTGGAGGTTTCAAATAACAGGAAAGAAGGAAAAAGAGAAACCCAAACTGTACACAGTATGAGACTCTAAAGATACCCAGGATAAACATGTTTACAGTTGATCACTACCCATTTTTCTCAGAAGTATAAATGGAGTTAAACTCTGGTATTTCAGAAACTAACATATCTGCTTGCTAATATGATATCTTAATGTACTACTACAGCATCAATGATACTGAGGGAATACCACATTTTTTAGGGCTGATTAATTATTCTTAGAAAGCAATTTTGGAACCACATAAAAGGTATCTCCGTTCCCCATTCTCTCTTGTTCTCCCCCAGGAATAAAACTACCATTAAAAAAATGAATGAAAGACATCTTTTTTTGCTCAGAATTCACATAATTAATCAATTAATTTCTTGGCTTGCCATCCAAATACCCAAAGATACAGCGTAACCCAACCCTTCACCCACTCTGACTGTTCAGCTTTCTAAACATCACTCTTGAATAGACCCCATTTAAAAGCATGTATAATTTCTGCAGTCTTTTTCTTGCTTTTATTTCATCACAATAAACTGAAGCTCACGTGATTCCCACATGTCATGCAACAAAACACACTGGAATTACTTTTACTACATCATGCTTTTTTTCCTCTGATTAAATAGAAATTTTTCTTTCCAAGCACTAATATACTTCTAGCTGATAAAGTCATGTGAGCACAGAGATAGCAAGGAAAAAAAAAAAATTAATGCTGATCTGAAACACTGAACTACTTTTATTAAGCACTTTGATGAACACCAGCAAGAGACATAATGTAATTATTGTGGCTATTAGGCTGTTATTTATGTTAAATGTGTTGCTCTTGTTGGCTTCAGAAGTGTTTCAGGACTACAGCACTCTTGAGAGTCTATCAAATGTACTGGCAGATGCAACAAGTAAGAGAATAAGGCAATAGCTCACTGCTGTTACAACATGAAATCTAAATGTTAAACTACATCCGAAAAGGAGAAATACAGGGCACTAAGGAGAATGGCACGAATGCAAAAGAAAATATTGCATAGGAAAATCAAAGGCAACATTGCCATACATTTTCCTGTCCCCTGTTATTATCTAACACCAAGTTAATTCTTCTATTATAAAAGAGTTAAGAAAATTCAGCACTGAAATGCAGTGTCATGAATAAATGAGACAGGCAGGAACAAATGAAGGATATAGCCCAGAAAATACTGTCACTGTCTCTCACTGTGTCAATATTATCTCAGACTGATTCAGTCACTTGTAGTTCAAACTGAAAAGAAGTTTCTCTAATAGCAGCATCTGGTTTCAGGCAGAGTAAACCAAAAACTCCTTCTGTGCTACAGAACTGTAACTCAAAAGTGCAAGAGGAAAAGTAACAAAACAAATGCTGTCTTTGTGACATTTCCAGAAATAAGCAAAGCTCATCCATGGTACAATTATCTGGAGATAAGGCAGCAAATGGTCATATCCAGACATTAAGGTTCTACTCAGAGGTGGCCAAGCTTTGTCTATAATTATTTTGCACTTGGTTGAACCAACAGCCTCATTCCTGCCATAAGCACAGAGAACAGCAATGTAATGGAATAACCAACATTTATATGCAAAAATATAAACATGAATAAAATATTTTAAGAGGATCAGGACACCCATTAGTATCACATCAGAACATCTTGCTTAATGTTTCCATTGCTACGGATTGAGGAAAGTACTATCAATCATGTTTTGCAAATGAGGAAAATCCAATAAATGTCTTTAGCCACCTCAACAATTTTCCAAGCCCATCCCACCTGGCCTGTTTCCAGTCCTACAGCAAACACAGAGGAAGAGGAGTCAGGAATCCAGACCTTACACTTTTGGCTATTCTTCTCAATCATCACCAGCACAGCGAGATGCTGCATTTCGGGTACAGTGAGGAACAGCACCATTCCAAGAAAATATTCTGAACATGCAGTGCTCAATCTCACCTTTCTATTCTATTCACCTCCTTACACAAGGAATTAAGAAAAAGAAAGAACAGACAACTTGTGAAGGAAATAAGTAAAGGGTGGCTCACGTTAGTATGGATCTCCCTGATTCAGTCATTGTTTAAGTGGTTTCCAAGTCACATTTCTGAGCCACTGGTTAATTCCCATCACACCATATTCTATTTGGTTTTATGGTCACCTACTTGACAGCAGAGGAACGGAAGACAGATGCCTCACAAGGAAGAACAGAAGTGCTGTACAGATGCTACAAGTAGTAAACCCATCTAACAATCTCATGGGTCAGGACTTGAGTGTTACAAAATTATTATCGCCCAAGAACAAAATCAGGTGAATTGGGACAAACTTTGTAATTGCTTCACCACAAACCAGAACACTGTCGCAAGCCCATAATAAGCAAGGCATGAGAACTTCAAATCATATTTGACAGATGGACTTAATTAGTTATTCTCGTACAGACTCACAATATTTGCTGTTAACATTCCTTCTAAAACACCCTGCTGGCTGTGATAATATTTATATGTTAATCCTGTTACGATAAGCTTTCGGTGCCCAAACATCTCCAAATAAAATGACAGATATATTTCAAACTTTGTTAAGGCAATGCTCAGACATTCCAGTTCCATTTGTCACTTGCACAAGTGCCTCCTTAACCCGTGAAATTACACCTGTCACAGTAAGTTAGCTTTATTAACACTATTTTCTGATCCGTGTAAAACTTTCAGAGACACAAAGGTATTGAATCTTGAGTTAATTAACATTGCCACCTCTGCATCCATGTGATGAGATCTCTGATTCTTAGAAGAAATTAAAGGATATAGAGAGTTTAATTTCTAAATCCACTATGGAGGCAAATTATTTGGTAAGAGACACCAATGTTCAACTGTTATCCATTGTCCCCATTTGGTGGCATCAAACGTGTCTAGATAAGGAAAGCGTAGTTTCCCCTAAGATACTGAACACAATCACTTTCCCTACATAATGCTTGAGCTTACTTCTTAAAATGAAGAGCAAACCAGATACAATTAATGATGAAAATAACACACTGAATAATGCATTGCAAATATTTTGCACTCATTTACAGTGAAGTTCTCAGAAATGAGAAAACCACAAAATCTCATTTGAGAACTCAGATGGAGTAAGTCAAACCAGAAGTTACAGAAGAGTTACACACATACCTTGATTTCACTTGATTTTCTTTCCAGTAAAATCTAATATGTGTATTTCTAAAGCTAATATATTTCTAAAATCCAATATGTATATTTCTATTACCAAACATGAAGCAAAGCACATCCAAATACACCGAATCCACAACCACTGCATGAAAGGTGACATAATAATTTACTTTTCTGTGTACAAGGGGTCATTTTGAAGGCTTGCCACTGAATGATGAATAGTGAAGGGAAATAAGTTGCCAAGATTCAATTTTCCCATGAGGTTGCTTTATATTTTCCTGCTGAGGAAGAGAAATCAGGCAAATGCACAGTATGGGCCCAATGAGATAAAGTGTGATGGAAAACTCATCCTTGAAATAATCTTTGATTTTGATCCAATGCCCATTTCAGTCAGTGAAAATATTCCTATTTTCTTCAAATAGCTTTGAACTGGGATTTTAAAGAATCTGACATACTGTGCTAGACAGGAGGAAGCTCTGACCTTGGCACACATACACATTGCTTCTTTGACCACCAAAACTCAGTCAGGTACGAGACAATATACGGTTTAGATGAGAAAAAATCAGGATACTACAGCAGAGGCCTTGTGTACAATCTGAGTTATAAGGAGAAAATTATTTATGCCATGATTATGAAGGGAAATTCTTCCCCTCGTCTTTTTTTAAAACTAGTCACAAATTGTAAGATATGAAAGTTCTAAATAATTTGGGAGAACAGTATTTCCAGCTAATTTTTAATCTGAGTATTAGGATTGAACAACATTCTGTCCAGGGTACACACGGTTTAATGAGCAATAATAATGGTCACAGCTTCTCCAAAAGCATTTTCTTCATGCACTATAGTAAAACTTATTAAAACCACGGCGATGTGCTTTGAAAAGGAAAACCAACTGAGAGTTATTAAAAGAAATATTGCTGGAGATGACCTACCTGTTTTCAGAGAGAGCAGATTTCCTCTGGCAAACAATAACAGCTGGTGCGTATTTCCCAGTATAATCCACGCTCTCCCTGATGTCCCACGAGTACGGGCTGCTGGCTCTCACACTGAAAACGTTCACACCTTTCTTCACCTTTGCCCTGCGAGAACAAGAAGATGTTTCACCAATTAGACAGAAAATGTCAGCTTGATCTGGTACTTTTTTTCCTTCATTATATTCTCGTTACTGCCCCACGGAAAATGCCACTGCTCATTAGAGTCCGATGGCGGTGCAAGGAAAGGAGATGAGAGAATTAATTAAGAAGCCCGTATTTCAAAGAAATGATATCAAGATAGAAATCTGATAGAACTAATGGTAATTACAGCGTTGGTCACAGCGATATTGCAGGGCAGGTACGCTCTGGAGCTCCTGCTCTTCCATTGTCCCCACCGAGGGCACCACTGAGCACATTAAGGCTCTCGCAACTGCAAGGCATTATATTGGAGAAGAAAGTACCACTCTTGTTGTAAAAGAACTCAGGTTGGTGCTGGGGGTTATATCTGGAGTGAGGAGCCACTGCCAGGCCTCATTTGACAAGCAAAATCTACCTTTTTTTCCTCTCCCTTCCCTGCACTGCTCAAAGATGACATTCTGTATCTTTGCTCTGACTCTCATATTTTGAGTGCACAACATTTCTTCACTTTAATTCTGTTAATTTTTCTGTCAGCTCCAAACCTAAAAATACTTAGAAATATTCTTATTTTTCCTAAAGCAACTGATCTCTTTGGAGGCCTTTTGAACTTATAAACGAAAGGTTAAAGAATAGGAGAAGCTGTATGGCAAAGCAATACCATCATGACAACTGGATTGGCTCCTACTGAGAAGTACTTCCTAGTTCTCATGGGCTGGCATAATACTTATGGGTTTTAATATTAAAAAATAATAACCAGAGGTTATTAACCAGAAGTGGAGAAAAACTACATATGGAGAGATACACTTTCAAATATCTGTTTTAATTCCTCTTACCAAGGGTTGCATTCCTTAGTTCTGTTTCTCTCTATAACTCAATATGTATCTTAAGGCAGCACTGAATTAGTCCACAGGCACATGACATTGGCCAATTTATTGAATTAGGAGTTTTTGGTGTTGTTAACTTTTGGTTTCTGAATATGTTTATGAGAAGTCCGTTGTGGTCAAACAGCCTTGCATATGAGCTGTCAGGAAATGACAGTTTAATTATATTTGCTTAAAATCTCATACACAAAATACATTCAGTGTTACATAGCAAGTTCTCAATTCTGGCCAAAAAACCCAAAAAGGTATGTGATTTTTCTGTATAAACAGCTGCTGCCATGAAGAATATCAGTAAAACAAGCAGCATCAGCTCTGCCTACGCATGAAATTACTAGTTTGAAGGACAACATCCACACAGATGTTTTCAGAATAAAAAGCCAAATAATTCCTTCTACAGTCTCGAACAAAAGGGGTTATATCTCATTTCTTCTACCACTAACTCAATAGCAGTGGCTGTAATTTCTTTAGCACACCTGGAAGAATAAATACATGAAAACTGCCAATTTTTGTTCAAGTTCTTCTATGCTAATTTCACAAAATGAATTCTAAGCAGGTGCAGTTACTACTGCTAGACCGCAGACATCCCTCAGGACAAGAGATCAATGGTCAAAGAGGAGTGGAAATTAAACTACATTCCTGGTGTCTCAGAGCAGGAGGCAGAGAAAGGCCACACAATATGGATGAAGCATTTTTCAACATATGTCTTTAGCTATTCCTCCTGACCAGCATCTGGTCCTGCCTTCCTGTTCCAACCTCAAGAAAGAAAACTGCTGGGTGTCAGCTAAGAACAGTGATGGAAAAATTATTCCCTCTTCCCAGGGGAAATTTGGGTGGCTGAGATCTTTCCAAGCTGAGCTGGCTGTGATGAACAAACTCACACTCATCCTTCCAGCTGTGGCTGATGAGAAGGTGTTGGTGGGGGATTTGGGTGACCTGAGCATATGCAACTGGAAACAGAAAACACAACTGATACCATCCTCTTATTTTCTGTCTGGACTCCTTTAAATGCCAGGGTGAAGACGTAAACCAGGAAAAGGGACACAAAACCAGTAGGACAAACTGAGTTTATCCTTGATATCCACTTTATCCAGTGACAAGCTGCCATCCTGCACTGATTTCTGACGTTTCAAAACAAATGCAGATTCTTGTGTACACTCCTTGGGGTAATTGCTGGTCTGTGGATCAGAATTTCTTAGAAGAGATAAGGGCTAATTTAGTCATCTATGCAAAGCTCCAATCCCCTAATTTTACTGAAAACAGTAACAACAAGATTGTTGTTTTCTACAGAATTAGAGGTTAGGAAATCCTTTTGAGGAATCAGATTAATATACTTCTATAATTAGCACAGAAGCTTCAACTCCTTGATCTCAGGAAATGCTTTTTCTTTTAGTATGTCTCAAAGCTGTGTTTTCCACTGCTGGGCAATTGCAGAAAACTATTCACCCAATTTACAGCGGCAGCAGCATTTGGCAATGACCGAAGAATGACCTGGACGAAACAGGGTTAATAATAACTGAAGGTGTGTTTTTTCTGTCAACAGATAACACTGAAGATACCCAAGGTGAGGAGACTACGACTGCCTCTGAAGCTCAATTACTTCCTTGCAAATCTGCTTTATTGAATTGCCTGGCTGTCACAGGGCACACGCAGGGTTCTTCGACCCCTCGGCCGCTCTCCGGAGTGCTCGTGAGACAGCCTCTCAGTTCAGCCTCAGATTTCTCAGCTGAAATACCCAAAAAAGGTGTACGACAAAGGTTTTTCCATGTATTTGCTCACATTTAACAGTCTAAGCACAACAGATTTTACATTTGCTTAAAACGCCGTGGGCTGGGCTGCAGCAAGTGAGGCTGCTGGAGGATTTTGCGCCCATCACTTCACTTTGGGCCAGATGCTACTTTGAAAAGAGGAGGAAAGGAAAGCTGCAAACATTTCAAAATTGTGGCTGGTCTGGGGTTGTTTCTTTTCAAACAAGGAGCCCCATCCAACAAAACACTTTCCCAGGTATTTCTACAAGCTGTTATTTACCTCTGCATCACTGCTCCCAGCGCAGCACATCAGTTACTGAGGCTCCGGGGCAGCTCACCCCTTGCACCAAATCAATCACGGCAAACAAAGCCCTTGGGAGTCCACAGTTCCTGAAAACACGTCAGCGCTGACAGGGTACAAATCAAGGCAAGGGAGAAGGCAAAGAAACCCACAAAAGGAACTCCCAGAATCAATACATCACAACTGAAATCAAGGAAATACATCACCTAAGTGCATAAAGATAGTGATTCCCAATTCTATCTCCTGACCCACTAAACACTATGTTTACTCTAGTGACAGAAGAGGCTGCAACTCCAATTAAAATGCAGGCAACGTCCTTTCTCATTTATCAAAGCGTCTGGTTTAGCATCTCCCACTCTTTGCAGTTTTACAACCAGTTAGCGCTCAGCTTTCAGCCCGTGTCATTACCGCAGGCTGGTAATGGCTGTGAAATTGTTACTTAAGTGTTGTATAAAGTGGAACAGCTGGCTGGTGAAACATAACAGCGCCACAGCACGCGCGCCGCCGAGTGCCAGCGCGGTACCGCGTCACAAAGCGCCTGGTGTGAAGCACTGTGGGGAAAGGCAGAACAGGGAGATCTCACACACCATCCCACCCTTGGGACGTGCAGGAGATCAAAGTCGAGGAGCATGGAGGGGCCACAGGCAGGACTCGCCCTCTCCACGTGTCACTCCCTGCAATGTCCTGCACGCAGCGTACAAGTACCACATGTCCCTCCATGCCGACACAAAGCGCAGACAAACAGGGAATCCGACCCCTACACAGCTCTAAATAAAGATGCTTTTAAGATCCTTGACATTGAAGTTGGGTTTTTATTGCCATAAGTGCTCAGGGCCAAGATCCGCGGGAACCTTTCTGCCGAGGAAGCGAGCTCCTTCCAGCATCCAAGGGATGAGAAGAAAAGGGAGGCTGTTAACACAGGCACTACCACCGGCTATCACCTCATTACCAGGGGCGACTAGAGGGTGGCAGATAAATTGTGTGCAGAGGGATACATCTTTGAGAGCTTCCAGGCACCTCGCAGACATGGCGTTGGGTCTGAATTTGCCTTGTCACTGTATCTCCCCAAAGCTTTCCAGAAATAATTTGGAGGGGGGGTTCTATTTCTATTTATCTTCAGTGCTTTTTCCTGCCCAAAGCCTCATCTGAACCGAGCAATGGAGAGAGACCAAAGCAGAGCTCAGCTGTATGGAATGGCAGCATTCCCCTTGCTCATGTCCACCTCCTTCAGACAGCAGTGACAGGAGTAGGAAGGGTGGGAGAGGCTTTTTTCCCCACCAGCCCATTTCAGACTGAGCACAAGCAAAATGCCAGCAGAAATGGACCTGACCACAGCTTTTCATGTCATGAAACAAAGAAATCAGGTCAATTTTTACTCACTGGAAAAGCAAATGCTGATCTAAGTCAGCAGAACGCTCCCTGCAAGAAACCATGAAAGTATTCACAGTTCTAACCTGTAAATCCCAATATCTCATTGCCCAGAGTCCTTTTCTGCTGATGCCTATGCCATGGGTCACTCTTTCCAGTGACATCACCTCTTGATCCAATCTCAAAACTACTGCTGCTGGACATGGAAACATCTCGTCTGTGTTCCCTGGAGCTCCCCTATGCTAGCTTGGAAGGGGCTGAAAAGCCAAAATAGTCATCCTCCAGATGCCAACAGTGAGCCAACAGACCTCATCAGGGTCTTTCTTAAGACCAGAATTAAATGTTATGCTTGAAAAATCAGGTATGGGATCTACAATCCAGACACCAGTTTTGGAATGACTAAGCGGTTGATCTGTTCAAAGAACTCCCAGGTAACCGCCTCTTGCTGGCAAGTGAGTACAGAATGATCACTGTTAATGCTCTGGGAACATTAAATGCAGTCATCCTCTGCAGCATCTGAGGTCATTCTGTTGTTGTACGTTGCTTAAATGAGACCATTTTGATACCAGAACACTTCAGTCTGACATTTACATCCTGATGTTTCACCGCCTGCACAGAACCTCCTCCCCTCCCAGAGGCTTCTGTGCTCAAAGAATCTTATTAAAATGCACTAAAACACCAGGAAGCAATGGAAAACAGCACCAAAATTTCTGAGTTTACTTCAGGACAGTGTTTTTTCTTTTAAATTTGGGAGTATCAAAATTAAAGGCAACATAGGAAAGATAGGCTTGTGAATGCTAGAAGTTAGTAAGCTAATGAATAGCACTGGAATGGGAATTAAGTATGAGAGCACACCAGAATTAACCACATTAAGAGAGTGAAGCTTGGAGCCAAGCTCTCTAGTGAAAGCAAAAACCAGAGGTAATTCAATCCACAGCCAGTCCCCTTTGTCTTTCCATTCTCCCAAAAAATCCAAATTTGGGCAAACTCCATACCTGTCTGAGAGGCCCACAGCAGACTAGATCAAATTAACCATTGCATAACACAAGGAGGACTGGTTGGAATTTGTAATTCCAGCATTTCCATTTCAAATTTTATGCACAACATTAGGGTGATTGTACATATATACACTTTAAGGTCATACTCTTTTGTCTCCCTCTGCATTTCATTACTTTTTATGGCTTGAGCTAAACCAGGAGAGAATTTGAGCCTGTGACTTAACTGGCAGAGCTGGCTTCTGTAAGGCTGGTTTTCTGTTCTCCCCATCGAATACTTGATGTACAAACCAGTGTTGTCACTTGTTTTCAGAGAAGATGCCTCGAAGTTTCTTCAGATTACACTAATAGTTTCACTGATTGAAAATCCACAGCAGAAGAGAATCAGGAGTCCCTGAGATACTGATGGAGTTAGAATAATTTATGGAGAGCGGTCTAGCACAACATAAGCTATTTAAAGCTGTATGATATACCCACAAACTCTTATTAAGGTCTGTGGTTTTCAGCCCTTTGAGACAGAAACCAGTTATTATGCATCACCATGAAAGCAGATTAAAATTAAATCAATCTGTTTATCTATGGGTTTGCAATGCAGCTTTTCCACAGCATAACAGATTCTCCATCTAATTAACAATTCAGGAGGAAAACCCATTCCACCCAGACACTAAACCACCCTCATTCAAATGTAGATATTACAGAAACACAGCCCAGGTGGATTTATAACAAAATCTAATTAGTGAAAGGGCACAAGACCTATTTAGGCTTCAGAAGTTGAACTGTGCATACCAGGAGTTAAAGAAAAAGGATCTCTCTATAATATCTCTCTCTTAGACTTGATAAGATTGCCTATTGTGCTTAAAGTTTGTGAGCGTGTACACAACTGTGCACGTATGCAAGCATGCACACATCACACACAGAATTACATTATATTTCTATGGCTTTCAAGAATAAAGACCTTGTTCAAAACATGCTTTGCAAGATGTAAAACACATGAGCCTCTGGAGAGCTAGAAGGAAAGAATGCATACAAATCAATTTAGAGCAGAAACAAATGCAGAGTTTGTAGCTCTGACCTCTATTTACCCACCAAACAAGCCATGAGAGGGCCCAATCCTCAGTGGGAAGCAAAACCGGATTTTTTTTTTTTAAAAAAAGATGCTGAATTAGAGCTGAGGAAGGAGACCTTCAGAGACACATGAGATAAGAACAGCACACTGTGTCCCCCTGGGACTCCCAACCCCGTCACCTTGGGACTCCCACCATGAGCAAAGCCAGGAACAGGTTTCCCATAAAGCTCCTGCCTGTATCCTGACCAGCAGCCTGGCTGATGCACAGAAATGGGGAACTGGGCAATACCGAGCAGCAGCACCAAACAAAACATTTATATATTCAGGAGTGCAAAGGAAGGTGTTTGCTTACAGAAATGAACAACAAATATAAATAGTGCTTCCTGCTGATTTAAAAGTGGTTGGGAGCCCCGTGGACTGTTTCCCGCTACTGTTTCAAAAATAAATGCAAAAAAAATATTATGTAGGGTCTGAAATCTTCCTAAATTGCTTGTAAAAAATGCACCTCATTCCCTTCATTCCTGGCCAAACATCAACAAAGCTGTTAACAGCACAGCCCGTGCAACCAGCAATTTTTTTTTTAAATTAGACTTAGATTTAAGAAAGGATAGGAAAAGCAAGGCACAGGACTGGGCACTCTGTGCTGTGAAAATAGAGTGCTATTTGCCCGATTTCACAGGCAAAAACACGGTAGGAAATAGTTACCGTAAGACAAGGAGCATGTGAGTGAAACTGGTTATGGGCAATCCCCAGAGAACCATCTAGACCAGAAGATAAGTGCAATGACAGATTACCCAATCATCTATTGCAGATGGAATAAAAAAAGAGCACAGCATCACAAAACAAGTTTTTAGAAAGCTGTAGTGACATCTATGTGCGTTTACATACATGTACATATATATTTTTATGCCGAGTGGGCAACCATCGAGTGGAGAAATCCTTCTGATTCACTTACACTGGCAGAGAACATTAAGCACAGGGAATAAAGAAGACAAAGCTGGTGACCTGTGCAGTACAAGCCTTCCAGAACAAACAGTTGCAGAAGCAAGAATAGACCTACAGGTACCAATAAACGATGGGTGTTTATGACTAATTGTTTGTCTTTATCTGCAAAGCAGCATCTCATACAGGACCTTTTGTTTTGAAGTTCCACATTAAGAGACAATTTTTTGAGGGATGCAGTTACTACTCCAGTGCAGTGACCTGGCTAATGACCTTTTAACAAGATTTGAATGGAGGGATGCTGCTAGCAATGAGAACGACAAGAATTTTGACTTATCAAGGAGATCAACAGCAACCACTTAAACCACCTCCCAGCTGTCAGATATTCAGTAAAAAGAGTGTGCACCTTAAAGCAAACGCTTCAAGACTCAGGCTAAAATGTACAAGCAATCGCAACAGCGTCATGAATGCAGAGAGGTCGTTCATCTCACAAGAATGTCCAAAAACGTTCCTGCTGGAGGGGCTGAAGCCCACGAAGGCTCTGGGAGCCCAGTGCTCCTGCCAGGGAGGGCTCACCTCCTGCAGCCCCAGCACTCGACACTGAACCTGCCTTTTCAGACCCTGAAACTCAGAGCATTCCGTGGAGGTGATCTAAAAAATGTTCTTCACTGGAAAGTTTACTTCAAACTTCATAAGCAGGACACTTCTGAGGTATTTCCAAATTCCATCCTAATGGAAAATGAGACGGCAGAGTCACCGAGCAAGGGAAAGGAACATTAGCTCGGCAGTGCTAAGGAAGAGCCATCAGCAAAAACGAGTTAGCACTGTTCCCTAGCAACTTCCCACAGCTGCAGATAAAAATCATTTTCTGGACATCACAGAAATCGTGAATACTTAGTTCTCTTCCACAGGAATTCTCTCATCCGCTGCCCATGTGCAGCTCCCTCTAGGAGGGAACACAGGAGCAATTTACAGCAAGCTGGACTGTTAACATTGGCTTGTCCAAAAATCTGAAAGCAGACCCATGGACCCATGTGTGCTGTGTCCGCCCTTCATTCAATGACACGTGTGTCAGATGTTCAAAGAACAGCATCTGAGAGAGAAATCCAGCCTGTAACAGTCATTGCTGCAAAAAATCCTGAGCCTGAAAAGCCTTTTTCATAAAGGCGCCTCCTCACTCCTGGGAGCAATTCCACTGACTCCTGATGGCATTACTGAAGGTTTACAGAATCAGCTCTACAGTAAAGAAAATGTAAAGTAAGTGCATAAATAAAGGGTGCAGATTCTTTAGTGGAGAAAAAAGCCTCCACTGCTCCAGCAAGTTGCTATTGGCGTAAAATAGATATTCACTAAGCAATTCAAATAGGGATTTTTGTTATATACATAAAACCCAGGCTGAACACTATACCTCTGCACTGACATATTTAACCACCATCCCATCATCTGCATCAGCGGCTACCAAAGCAACATTTGCTAAATAGTAGCAAGGAGTTCTGCTGCAGGCAGAGCCTAATAGCTCAATGAAGCCACTGATGCAGAAGGGAGTTCAATTAATACAAAAATGACACTGCTCAAAATTATTCTGTGCCCTTAATGTAGGGTACACGCAGTGTTGTCTGTATCCAGCTGCAGCAGTTACTCCAGTGCATGTCAGAGCACAGTCACAGTCATGATTTTAATACTGGAAGAGCCATAAAAAAAAAAGGTTTGGCTCATCCAAGTAAGCAGAAGCAGAGATAAACTTGGAATTACACAAAAACCTCCCTGTTGATTGCTCTCCAAAACAGAGCTACTTTGCAGGAACACAAAGGCAGCTGGTAATCCCCTCCACATATAAATCCTGAAAAAAATAATAATTACATCTCTCAGCCACAAACTTCATGCATAGCCCTTGGACTGTTTTATTCTATTTAAGCATTTCAGTATAAGAAAGATGAGAAGGAGTGAGAGACTTCTCATCACAGCACACAATTGTTTTAATGACCCTAATGTGGAATTCAAATGTGTGAGAACTGCCCAATGTTCTCCATCAGTGGTCAAAGTTAAATATCATAAAACGGAATACGGGAACTTAAAATATGGACTGGGCAAGAATTACAGAGCACATGCATTTTTCTTTTATATTAAAGCTTTGCAATCTTAGACATCAGATTTAATGAATCACAATTTTTGGAACCAAACTGCTCTTTTGAAAACTAGAGATTTTAAAGCATTTTACTGAGCAGGAATCTTACTTGTGGCGAGGACTGACATTTTTTACTTCTGCAGCAAAAGCCCAGTAGCAATCAGTCAAAAATGTTAACCCTCTAAGTCATTTACCACTTTTTAAAATTCTCTAGGAAGAAGTGACCACTAGGCAGTTGTTTATGAAAGGAAAAAGGTTCTATCCCTGGCTGCCAGCTGCTGGGACAAAATCCACTTAGAAATACAAACTGTTTTATCAGGCAAGCACAATATCAACACAATGGCTAGATGATAAAGTGCTGAGAGTCATGAAACATGTGGAAGGAGAAGAAACCAGATGGAGAATGAAAAATTGCGGAAAAAGAGGCCCAGGAAAATAACTTAAATCGTAAGTTTATCAGACATTGACTTTTCCCTTGTTCTTTAAACTATGAGAAACGTGAGCCACAGTTTCAGCAATCCCAGTGCTCCTGTTAGACAGGATTTTACAGCACAGCCTAACACCACCAACCAGCATGGGGACGGTTGTAGCAAGGAGGCATTTAACAGTCTGCCTGGGGATTAAGGCATCCCTCAGACCCAGTAAAACCCCAGCACCTGTTCGCTCAGAGTCGCCTCTGATGAATTAACTCCTGTTCTCCTGCCAAGCAGATGTGCATGCACAAACTCAGACCTGTTTATGGGGTTTTGACAGCTTTGATAAACTTATGGTCAAAGCTGGCGTTCGAAACAGATCCCCCATTTCAGCCACAGGCAGCAGTTCTGTCCTGACTGCACCAAAGCAAGGGTGGGCCACGCACTGTCCCCAGCGAGCCTGGGGCTGGAGACCACACAGGAGCTGCAACACGCGGCAGGTGCGCCTGTGACCAGACCTGTGGCAGCACCATCACTGCTGCTGCAGACTCGGGTACCCAAGCTCAAGCCACCTGCCTCCCTCGTGTGGGGCTGTTGCAGACCCCAAACCTGATGGAGACACCACAGAATGCCTGTTGAACTTCCAGCAGCCTCCCCACAGACCTCAGCACTGAGGGTACAATTTACTCCTTGCCCTCAACACAAGCTGCCTTCAGTGCCAGAGTTTGTCAGAAGCCTTGGAGAGCTGACTGTAGAGCAAAGGGAGACTTATCTAAGGAGTGGGACAATACTGAGGACACCAGGTGTGTGCTACAGAACATCCAGTGGCTGTACCTGCTGCTGTCCTTGCCCAGTGCTGTGGTTTGATGTTCCTTTAGCTGATGGAGCGCATTTGGTGACCACATCTTGTGGTTTTAGCTTAATTGGAAAGGGATCCCACTGGTGTATTTCACACTGCTCTGTATCATCACCAGTAGGTGAGGGTGAAGAAGAGACTCACTCAGAGTATGCTCAGGCTGCAAAGTGAACACTAATGTTTACATTCCGAGTGAGTCTGTGGAATGCTTAAGTGATAAAAATCTGCTAGCAAAACCTGGATGTGACTGAACATCACCCATTAAAAACCTCACTTTCCCAAATAAGATGCCAGTAGCAGCAGAAGCCTCTGTGAATATCCCCATCCCCCTTTTCCTAGCCATGGTCTCTGGCTGCAAATTCATCTTCCTAGTAAGAGTTTTGAGACATTCAATATGTTCTGTTCCCATCAAAGTCACTGTAGAAGCCTTAGCCTAGCTCTGTGACCCACTGCCATATCACAGCCAAATTCAGGTTGGCACAATACAATACCTGTTGGTATTTTGATAACTGGGTCAAAACTCACAATACTGAAAAATCTACAAAACCCAACTTGAGCTTTGTAATGCAACTGACAGAAGTTAAGACCAGATTCGTATTTATTTCAGACTGAGGATAAAAGTCTCACAGATGACAATGGGGCAACAGAGCCAAGCTGATTGGAAAGTACCCTCATCCATGAGATCCCTGGTACAACACAGCTCTCTGAAGATCTGTAATGCAAGAGCAGAGCTGACCCATCCCCACTCAGCTTTTAGATCATGGGTTTTTGTCATGGTTTAACCCAGCCAGCAACTCAGCCCCGCACAGCCATTCACTCACAACCCCACCAGCAGGATCAGGGAGACGACTGGAAGAGTGAAAGTGAGAAACTCATGGTTTGAAATAAACAGAGTTTAACAGGTCAAGCAAAACAAAACAAAACAAGGAATTCATTCCCACTTCCAATGGGCAGGCAGGTGATCAGCCTTCCCCAGGGAAGCAGGGCTCTGGCACACACAACAGTGACTTGGGAAGACAAATGCCATCCCCCTAAACATACCCACCTTCCTTTTTATTCCCCCAATTTTATATCCTGGCCATAACACCACAGGTCTGGAATATCCTTTGGGTCACTTGGGGACAGCTGTCCTGCCCATGTCCCCTCCCAGCTTCTTGAGCCCCCCCAGCCTCCTCACTGGTGGGGTAAAGAGCAGAAAAGGTCTTGACTCTGTGTAAGCTCTGCTCAGCAGTAACTGAAACATCCCTGTGTCATCAACACTGTCCCATCACAAAACCAAAACACTGCCCCAAAAAGAAAATTAACTCTACCCGAGCCAGAACCAGCACATATCTCTAGGCAATTGCTGAAAAGCAAAGTTACACATACCATTCTCACCTTTTAGATTGTTGCAGGGATTTGGGTGGGTTTTTTTAATGAGTTTAAGATAGGGGAAAGGCAGACATCTGTTTCATAAAGAGCATTTTCCCAGCTGTGGCTGGAATTTCTCCTGCTCAAAGATGTTCACGCAGTGCTATCGTTCTGAAAACCACACTTTTATTCCCAAATTGCAGAGAGGTAAAGGATGAATCAACAAACACGGCAACGAAGAATTCAGTCCACAGCTCAGTCAACCACATTGAAATTAGCACTTCATGAGCCATTTTGCACGCTGATTCTTTATAGAGGAAGGTTTCTTTGAAGACCTATTTCAAGTCCACAATAAAGGTATCTCTGCGTGCATCACACACTACTGAGCATTCCTTTGAACAACTGTCTTTGCAACTGCAGGCAGTTTAGAGAGAGACTAATTAAACAACAGCCCCTGCCATCATGGGTCCTACTGGGAGGAAACTGGTGATGACACGACACACGCGCTGCAAGCAAAGAGCACAGACAAACCACAGAAACAACCATGCCTGACAAAGGGTCACAGAGGAGGAGTGACAACTGATGGAAGTATTTAAATCTATTCTGTACCAGCCTCCTGTGGTGGGGCGTGTACAAAGAGCCCTGAGACTGGGGACCCCCAAGGCGAAGAAATCAGGAAAAAAGTGTAATATACGTCATTAAAAACCCCAGCCTTTCTTGTTGGCTTTTAGTGCTGGCTGCTGATAGTTATCAATCTCTTATCTCTTGGTTTTCTGTTGATGTATTGCTTTCACTTGAGAGATAGAAAACAAATGCATTAAAAAAGAAAGATGCCGGGGGTAAATATTTAAGTAATCTCAGTCACAAACCTGTCGTATTACAAGGATTACAGTCCATTAGGATTGTATAAAATCCATGGCAAAGCTTGTAATTCAGCCATATCTCAGTGACAAAAAAACCTCCCACTGTGTTTTAGGAGTCCCTATTTGCTAACACTGAAAATATCATTGAGAGCTACTTGTTATAACAGGGCTAATTTGGGAAAAGCCAGCTTAAATCCACCAGTCACTACATGTATCATCCTACTCTCTTCCCAGTACACGGGGATGGGGAAATCTGTCCTTTGGAGAGGCCATTTCCCGAGCAAGAAGCACTGACACCTCCCATTCCTTTACTCTGGTGTTGGAAACTGATGTTGGCATCAGGTGGGACAGCAGCTGCCATGGGCACACTGGGTCACCTGGGCAAGGAGTGACACAAAGTACAATTTCCTGCCCCACACAGAGCCCAGCAGGGCATTTCCAACATGGGCACAGAGCTGTGGGGATGAGGGGCAATAAACGAGCCCCAAGGTTTTGCTAAATGAAGATATTTTTCCTCTTCCAAATATACCTGCTGCATAGCCTGGGAGCAACTTCTAGAGGAGATTTACTAAACTAGTACACACAAAAAAATAAAAAACCCAAACCTGTCAGGCCCTCCTGAAGGCTAATTTGAAGACCTTCCCTCTAGGAAGCTCTGTTTCTGACAGAGCTATCACGAAACATATGTATGTACTGCACCAGTGTTGGGGGTACACTAATTAACTTTCATTCCACCTGGCTGAGAAACCCACTCTGAAGGGAAGAAAAGCCATGGACAGCACTGGAGAGGCGAACACCAGGCAGGGTTGTTAGCAAATCCTACTTGTATTAGCAGCCAGGCAGTAGCTCTGCAATACACAGCTCGGATGAACTGCCTGATGTCAAATGTTCATTAAGTTTGCCCTTGAAGCTGAGCAAAGTTAGACTGAAATGTGGAAACTGGGTCACTCGGTGTGACACTTGGTATCAGAGGCGTTATCATAGTTGGTTATGCACTGACTGATCAGTGCCAGAGCCCTGTCTTGAGATGCACTCTGCTCAGAATAATGAATTACTTAAAATGGAAGCAAAATACTACTGATATTGGCGAAGCAGGGAAGGACTACTACCCTGTGAAAGATGGCTAAATGTGTTGGACAAAACAAATGCACAGCAAAGGATCATTTAAAGAAACAAAATCCAATTTAAAGTAAGATTTTCAGCTCATTATTTCAATAATTCACATTCATCTCTTTCAAAGTTCAAAGGAAACCTGCTCTTCAAAATCCTATTTGCAATAGATAAACTAATGATAATACATGAATGTGGTAGATTCGTATTTACAGACATTTTTTCATTTCCCAGCACTGCTGCCAAGTCCACCTATTTATCCCATGATATAACAGGATATTTTAATTCTGAATAATTGGACTTAAGCAAGCAAGAGGGAGAAGGGAAAAAAAAGAACTAAGAAGGCAGAATTTCTTGGATTTTACCTACACTCAGGAACTGAGGACAGGCACTCCGGGTGGATTTTAAAAAGCTCTTCTGCATGCCCTCTCCAAATTACTGTCTATGCAAATTGCCAGCTCTCATCTGCACTGTCTGATTTGAATGAAACTGTGTATAAGTCAGCTCAGAATTAATTCAAGCGAGATACTGGAAATGTCCTTCTTACTACTTTCATGTTCTGTGAAGTCACTTTGAAAGGAAAGATGCTCCAAATCCCACCAGGATCTTGTATTCCGAAGGTTGGAAATGAAGTTTCATCAAGCCAACAGTCATAGAAAGAAAACTCATCAACCTCAGGTGGGTATTTGCAAGCTGGTGCCACTCCTGTTGACTCACACACACTGGCTCTGCTCCTGGAACTGTGCTCACGACATTGGGTTTTTGATGGCATCATAACAGAGAATGTTCCCTCAACTGGAACAGAGGGAGGAGAGAAAATGAGCTCTGCCATCCTCAATATGCCACGTTCCTATAGCAATACTATCACTTTGGGGAGAGAAATAGAGAAACTGGGATCACTTTCCCATAGCCCACGGTACACCGAATAAGTGATTATTACAGTGACATAAAGCAAAGTGCCAGAAAGACTCAAAGGGAAAATTCTGCACTGCTCTTCTGAAAGAAATATTTACAAAAAGAAAATTATCTGTGCCATCCTGGCCAGGGCAGGTTTGGGTGAGACCAGCAGGTCTCTCCTGTCACACACTGGAGTCAGTCGAGCTGGATTATAATGTTCTGGTGTTCAAAACCCACAAATGGTATTTTCTTCCAAAAAGGCTACAAGCTTACTGTTCTTCTCAAAATCCAGCCTCAACTGTCTTTCACTAAATGTACTCGAGAATGAGAACCCAGGATGATTGTTCACCTTCAAAAATGTGCCTCCAATTCAGCTTCTTGTAGGTAAGATCACAGAAGGACATGGATTAGATGGAATTCCTGCACCCACAAGGTTTATTCAGCTTCATAGCAACCCTTGTAGTTTTTCAGGGAGCATCCAAATCCTGTTTCCCTAAACAGAAAAATTACCATTTCTGCACATTCTTGCCTGCTCAGAAGTTTGGAAGCCTCAGTCTCACTTCCATCCCTGAAGACCCCTCCGTACCATCTCCATGCCACATTTGTAATTTATCTCTCTTTTCTTATAGCATTCACCCAAAGAAAATACGATATTCATTTCTTTCTGGCTCACTTAGAAATGCTTTCAGAAATTTTGGCTGTTGCCATTGCCACCAATGGGAAGTTCTTCCAAACTCTGCTGGCTGGCAATGCAAAAGCTGCCCCTTGCAAAAATCAGCTCTAGGACAGGAAGAACAGAAATAGGCTTTTACTTGAGAGCACGGAATTGCAAAGCCATTCTAGAACTGGATAGCTCAGGTTCACTTTACAAAGTTAATTTTCAGACACCGGTGAAAGGGCAATATATTACATAGGTGTATTAAATCACACGGCTTTGCTCAGTATGATGTGTTTAGAAATCAAAGGGTGTAATATACATATTTGCTCCTGTTCTGCACAATAAATTATTTATTATGTCTGTTTCTCATTTCAAGATTCCTAGACAGGTAGTTAAAAATATGTGAAGTGATTTATTCAAGGTTGGGAACACTTTCAGCATTTATAACAGATCTCAAAATAAGCCATGTTGCTTCCAGAACCTACTTTATTTTCATAAAGCTTCTGAACAATAACTGTCCTTAAAACCAGATGTGTATAATTGATCTTACAAATTTCCCATGGAAACAGGAGGGACTCTTCATTTTCTAAACCCTGAGAGGCACCACATCTATGAGCTTTCTTAAGGGACTAAAACTTCTCAAAATTCCCCCAACTAAACACAAAACTTTGCTTTGCTTTTCCCAGCTACCATTCCATCCTCAGCTCACCTGCTACACACACAGACCCCTCCTTGGCACTTCTGCAGTTCCCATTTTCCCAGACAGATCTGTATCGTCAGAGCTCCAGGATGTTTTTAAGGCCTTTGTATTCAATGAAAACATTCCCCGGGCTGTCTCCAGTTGGCACTGCAGAGAAAAGGACCTGTTCTAAAGCTATTGTCCAATCTTTCCTGCATTGTTACCTCATCATTAAAAGCAGGACTTTGCCAAGTAGTTACTAATTACTGCTTTTTAAAGAGAAGTTCAGTTTTTGACAATGCAAGGTAGTACATAATTTACAGAAGATGAAAAAGAAGGGGGTACTAAGCGTACACAAAGGAATACAGAAGAGATGGCAATACATATATTATGAATAAGCACATTATTATTCTAAAATTATTGTCACTTCACCAAATTAATCTTTCCCATTATAAACCTATTTTTAAATTCCCCATCACTAAGCAGAGAAACTCTAGATTTGAGTTCTGCTTCAAAGAGACTATGTATTAATATCAGAATACAAATAACATCTCTGTAAGACTAATTTAATTCTGTCACATAAGGAGAAGGATTTTGGGATTCCAAGGGTATCTGGTATACAGTTTCTTTGTGTTACTGTGATGTATTTGATCAGCTCAAGCCCCACTTAGTCTGATTTCTTATTGAAGTTTATACTGCAGTAGCCCCAGACTAATTCTGAAGAAGAGTGCTACTGTTGATAACATTTCCCAAGTTATCCTGCCAAATAATAGGGTACACATTCACACATTTTCCTAAATTATTTTTGAAACATTTGAAAAGATTCATCATTTTAAAAAGACATTAACATACTGAAAAGTAAACCCCATGTATACAGCTCTTCACTGAACGGGGTCCCACAAGTGCTGACTCTGACAAGCAGAGCAATCAGACTGATGGCCACGCAGCCCTCTGGTAACAACATTCAGAACCAGAAAGTCCCCATCCAGATCCCACTGCCAACGATGCCCAACGATGCATATCCTCCCTGAGATGCTCCTTTCCCAGAACACAACTTCAGGAAGCTTCTCAACACCACAAGAACACAGCACCATCAGCACTGAACCGGGTGTAGGCTCCAAAGTCACTGAGGTGCTGGAAAACACTCTGAAAGCATTAGCCACAAATTAATAAGGGAAAAAACCCCATAAAATCCCAAATACCAGTCCAAAAAAACCGCAATCAGACACCAAACCCACATCACATCCCTTTCTGGGTCCAGCTGCAGGTCTCCCCTAATGCCTTTCATTTGCAAAGCATGTGTAGGTGACTGGAACAGAAGGAGGGATCATTTTCTACCTCGGTGCAGCACCATTTTTTCTCTTCCCAAGACTGTATTAGGATTTGAGACAATCAGTTCTTTTGGCTTAATAACTTCAGTTTTCAGCCTCAAAGGAATACAGAGCCATTTCGACATGTACTGAAATGATGTCCAATTTATTGGGATTGAAATATATATATGTATCTTGTCTTCTGTCGCTGTTTATATCCATTTTTTGACTTCAAGCCAACCTTTCCCTAGGAACCACAAAGATTTAGTGGTAGCTTGCTGAGTTCTGTATGGCAGCCGGCCAGGTTTTAATTCCCCCCAATCAGCTGATAACATATCCTTCAAAGATTAAATCACTGTGGCACAGGAGTGTGGTACCCAGCCTCTGCTTTTATGCTGGCTAAGCCAAAGAGAGTTCAACATCTGAACAACTCGCTTCTGCTTCATCCCGTTAAAAATATTGATTGCCAATAAGGGGAAAGAAAGAGACAGGCACATCAAACATTTTTCTCTAAGTCTCAAACCTTTAAACTATAATCATTGGGAAGGAAAGGTTAATGCATTCCTTAAGGATTTTGAATGCTGCCTCCTCTCCCACGTCACTGGACAAATCTGAATCTAAATGCCTGTTCTCTGAATACCCACAGGGTATGAATGGGCCAGCTGAGTTTACAACAGTAATAAAGAACAGACTTTCAAACTGAGTGTGGACTGATGTACACAGCAGAGTGAAAAATAAACACACTAAAGCTGCTACATCATTCTGTCAAGCATATGGTTAAGTTGTGATTCTGTTTAGAAAACAGATTGTAAGAGTGAAGTGATGACAGCTGATTCTATATTGGTCAGCCATAAATAAGAATATTCTAATAGGAGTGGGGCTTGTTAGTGATCATATGCCGCCCCACAGATTTGGTGAGATCTAATCATTTAGAAAAAAAACTCTTTAAACACATTTTGCAGCTCATTTTCAAGTTTGCTCCGTTGAAAAATCCACCATTACTGCACCTAGCCTTTGAGAGAGTGATGGGGGAGTTATGGTGATGGGGTCAATTAGACATCCTGGTTCCTCCTAGTAAAAATGGATCCCTCCTGCATTGCAAAGGAGCCCCAGACACGTCCCAGCCCTCCTCTGGGGGTTATTCCACAACCACTAGTGAGTGTCTGCCAAAGCCATTCCCTGGCAAGGCTGACACACCTGCCCCTCCCATGAAGCGCTCCCTGGGACTCTCCTTCATTACCAAGGTTCTAATTGAAGTGATGTCTGTGCCTTTTCTTTTGTATTTGCAAGGCTAGGAAGGACTTTCACACCTCTTGGACTGTCACTCAGCTCCAGGTAGAACAGAGGAGTCCACAGAAATGTCTACAAGAGCAAAACACAACCTCCCTTTTCATAAACTCCCCAAGGCTGAAGCTGCAAGGTGAGGAAACCTGACTTGGAATCAGCAGCATTGCTGTTTGAGCAGCAACTCACTTGCCATCAAGGCCATGGGCACCTAAAGAGAAAATCCTGTCAATTCAGACTTTATCCCATGCAATGTGTTCTAAGAAGACCCCACGTGAGCAGGGGGGTTGGACCAGATGACCACACCGGTGGGACCATGAGCTTAGGAGAAAGCAGGTTATTTATTATTCAGTCACACTTCGGAAGAACACACACAACTGATAACAGCAGCTTATCAGTTCCCATCCCAGCTCTGCTGAAATATTTCAGCCAATGGAAAAAGAACAAAATGTCAAAAAATGGTAACACTATAGTGGCACTCTTAGTGAAAAGATATGCTCTGAAATACAACAAATACTGTGAGCAGTTAATTATTCCAAATGGCTTTAACACCAGCACCCCTGCCTAGTGCAGGTAGGGAGCAAGGTGACTCGGCTTCTAGTTGGGCTGTTGCTGTTCTCTGAGCATTTTTTGTCTTTTATAATTATCAAATTTGACACTAATGACCTTTTCTGAGTTATTTTCCTTGTTTTACATGTTTGCTTCTTTTCCACACCAGCTCAGGGGCTTGTGAGGGTCAGAAACAGATGGCTCCATCCTTTCTGCTTCAACTAGAAAGCACTGTCTGCTCCATCAACATTTCTGCCTGTGTGGCTCACACAATAGAAAAAGCCTGTCATTGCTGCTACACATGTTGGACCAAGGGTGGATTAAAATGTTAATTTTGGTTATTAGCTTGGCATTCCAATAGGTATTCACTGGGTACTGAAAATGGCTGAATATGTTCCATTTCCTTCTTTGATTCCACTGTAAGAGCAAGAGCAGCTCCACTGAAATCTGTCACTGGCCCACACCAAGATGTCTCAGTGTGTGGTACATACCTATTACTGAAAACAATTATACAAGAGGAGACAAACAACTGATAATTGCTAGGCTTTACATGCCCATTAGGTTAAGTATTCTTGAAAGTATATTCATGTGGCATCACATTTGCATTCTGATAGCAGATAAGAGAAATTGGATATTAAATTTATCGGCTCCCTTAGAGGGCAAACAGAGCAAAAGAGTCTATTAAATCACAAAAGGGCAAAAAAACTCCTAGCTATTCCCCATGTATTGTGTGACCTATCTTCAAAACCTGCTAGTGTGTTTAATATACCAAACAGGGAGGCTCTACGGCATTCTAGTACAGTGATAAAGAAAAATAATCAACTCTCCTGGTGACTTGACACTGGGCAATTTAGCCCCACATTTCTCTCTTGCTTCAGCTCACCTGACTGCAAAATGGAGTCAGATTTTTTTTGTAAAAGATTATGCAAGCTAAGGATAAAAATCAATCTTATAAATGCAAAAGTCCTTTCAATCTCTTATTGGTTTTTTTTCCCAGCTTAGCATTTGTTTTAAGCAATACAAGTCATCTAATAACCACATACTAATAATTACTGGTTTTTCCAATGGCTCCTGGCATGCTTAGCAGTGTGTCCATCACGGTCATGCAAGAGCATCTTCTACTTTGAGTAGTAAGGGCCTAGAAGTTTCTTGTCAGCCCCACTTTGAATGAATTAGATGCTTCCTACGTGCACAGTTTGGTTTGGTTTTTTTCCAAGTGACATTCAGATCCATCAGGAGAAATCTCTGACATGGTTTCAAAGTTACTGGTACCTGAGTTTCCTGTGGTATCACAGTCACCTACAGACAAACACTCCAGCAGTAACAAGCTCGTGATATGAGTGAATTACTGAATCCTGTTGCTCTTCAGGGAGGTGTCAGTCACCCCCAGACAGTGACAGTGCCAATGATGCACAGAAGGGCCTGCATTACATTTCAGCTGTAAAAGAAAATGCCTCACCAGAGCAGACAGCTTTTGTTTTAACTGAGCTGTCTTACCAGGCTCCAGCAAATCCAGCTCAGCCTCTAGAAAAAGCCATATCCACTACACTATGAAGAGGAGAGGTATGCTATAATTGAAAAACATTTTGCAAATGCTGTCTTAAGAAATAAATGTACAGTCAGTCTCTTGGTGCCTCTCAAGAGAAATTTTAAAAAAGCGTATTGCACTCCCTAAGTTTCTATCTGACAAGACCAGTGCAATCTCTGCCAAGTGCCATCCTTACAAGCTTTTCCTAAGACAACTGTAGGAAGAAAAACAAACAAACACTGAGTCTATTCAGGAGCAGTTATTCCAAAGACTGCTCACACTGAATGTGTAATAATGCCTGGCTGGTCTGAGAACACAAATACCTGAATGTAACCAGAGGGGGCACAAAACATCAAGAAGGATTATTTCCATGCTCAAATGCACTCATTCAAGTTCAAAGGCTGAAGTGAAAGACTATCAACTAGATAATTACTTTAAAAATTGCTTACGGGTCTGAGTAGCCACTGCAAACATCCTTCACTGCATCTACATAGAGTTCTGAAAGAAATTCCAGGGGGATTGAAAGACACTTGTTCTGGACAAGTGGCTGGAGGAAATTCAGTCTATTCAAAGGGGTCAGTACTCCAACACCCAGTGACAAGCAAGCACCAGGTACATTTACAGCTCCACACCTCAGGACACACTTCCAAGTAACACAGCTGGAACATCTGCAAGGGCATCCACTCTGCAATGTCGAATATGGGCAGATATTGGGTGCCAATACACAGAGGACCTGCCTCAGGTACCACAAAGTTCAATTCAGCCTTCCTGTAATTCCAGTTCTCCATCTGTCAGGATGGTGACATTGACTATTCTATATGGGTGTACCCACATCTGTGAGTGAAAATATTGTATCAGTGCTTGTTATAGTTATTGTTGAGCTAGGCTGATTTGTAGCAGCTATTGGGTTTTTGTTTTTCTAGTTCTTTTGTCTAATAGATAATAAGACATTAAAAAAACCAAAAACACATTAAGTAGGTGGAATACAGTGAAGGAGGATGAGATCAGCTCTAAGTAGGCTGCTGTCCTATGTGAAATTCCACTTGATTATTATTTATCAGAGAACAGCACTTAGTCCTGTGTTCAAAGTGCCTGAGAATACTCAGTACAAAAGCTCTGGTAACTCAGCCCTCTCAAAATTATTCAGAGCCACTAGAGTCGTAATTACACTGTCATAATGAAGAGGGGGGAAAAAAACCCTTCGAACAACTAAATTCTTGTTGTAAATTGTATTCTGAAAGCAGTAATTCCCTCTGAAGTAGGCATTATCATGTCTTACTGCCCACATCAGTTCATTATGGTGTCTCTGCCATCCCAGTGGAGCCTTGGCTTAGTAAATGAATGTTTGGGGATGATATTGCCAACTCGGGACTTATTACTTAATTGAATATGGAAACATTTAGGCCATTAGCATACATTTAGAAGTGTCTTATTTCACAGATGTTAATTTATCTTGGGGAATGCCCTTCTTTCTTCCCTCCTCCTTTTTCTCTTTCAGTTCCTTCCCTGCAGCCAACTTATTTATTCAGTGAGGTCCTAGTTCACCCATTTGCAAGTCCATGGTGAACAGCTTGCTATTTTAAAACATTCCCCAACTGACATTTGAAGTCCTGTTTTCCAAAAAATTGCAGAGCCAAGCACTTCCTATCTTCCCTCACACCTGAAAAGCATCACCAGCTCTAGATGATTAAGAAAGCCTAAACATCTTTACCTGAATAATTAGATTTTTCAGGTATTCCAAATTGTTTTATCCACTTAATTATTACAAGATCTCAAAGCCATTCAGGAAGCTTTTTTCCACGTGTATCTTGCTCAGGGAATTTTTAATTGAAAGATAATATATTCCCTCTAACAAAAGGGTCAAGAAGCTTGTTTAATACAATGAAGGAATTTCCTACTGTTCCCTCACTATTAACATATATTGGGAAACTTACAGTAAATTCATAAATGTTGTCAACATGCACAGGATCCTGCATGTTCTCAAGTGAGCTCCTGGTCATCGCAGATGTGTGACATCCTAGAGTTTGGTTTATATATCACATTTCAGCCAAGTCTGAACATCTACACAGTCACAAACTGCTGGGAAGCCCTGCATGAGAACTGCTCAGGGTCTGCAAAAGCCTAAGAGACTGCAGGTCACTGGAGCAGTACAATGATTTCCTGGACATATTTCCAGCAGCACAAGCCACCTCAACTGGATCACTGCTTTAAGGCTCAGAGGGTACAAAATTCTCTGACCACTCCATAGGCAGCAGGACGTAAAACAGCAAATACTTCAGAAAAACAGAAAGTTGTTCAAGCATCCAGCCCTGTCTCAGGCCTATATCCATGTCACCTATTTGAAAAAAAAAAATTATTTCATTATTCAAAACCATAAGGTAATTTAAATACCTTGCAATCTGAGGTTTTGCACATCCTGATTCATCCCTGTGCCATTTCCGAACCACACAACCTGATTAATGAGTGTGTTTGGGTATTTGCACGGGTCATCTCAGATTGCTTGCAAGAATTTACATGAGCATACAGCAAATTCCAGCACCTGTGTTAGATACTGGAGGAGAAACAGCACCTACACAAGAAAGTGTTTCCAAAGGGAGGCAGAAAAATGAAAGAGGCAAACACAATAGCTGCTTTTGCTGAAACTCTGTTAGAAGTTTATAATGTTCCTTCCAGCAACTTTGATGTTTATTTTCTCAGTGCAGGTCCTTTCTCTCCCAGCAACACACACACCTACAGCTCCCCTCCCTTCCCCTGGCACTAAAGCACTGGATGGCTTATTTAAACACCTCTCTGAACTACAGTGGGAATGCTGAAAATTGACTTTACCCTTCTGGGTTCACATTTGTCCATAAACAATTCATTCAGCTGGTGGCGACTGGTATTTTTCTTTCAGCTTTTACAGATTGCTCCAACACACAGACTGGCAAAGCAATTACTGCCTCTGCTCAATCTAGAGCACGGGTGAGCTTTAGAAAGGGTATTTCAACAAAGAATTTATTTATTTTTAGTTGACAACTCAAAACAAAGTCAATTAGCTAGTTGCAGAGAAAAAAAAAAAGCCTTCATACATGAACTCAAAGTTCAAGAACTAGATGCAAGCAATCCTGTCCCCTAAATAATAAAGCAAGGAAAAACCCCACCAGATGATTTAAAGTCATTTTCTGTCTGTTAGCTTGAGCAAAGAATATTTAAAATAGGCAGTTCCTCAAGGAGGTGAAGTAACTCAAACACTTCAGAGCTTTTAGGTATTAGGTCTAAAGACTTGTAAAGAGACCTTTCATGTTGCACCAAAATTCACCACAGTTAAGAAAGGAATGGGTAGACCACAATTTAAAAAAAAAGTCAGAAAATAAAGTTTGCCTACATTACTTCAGAGCAGGTGTTTTTTTCTGCTTACATCTGACAAATGCACAATTCACATGGATAAAGTCAGAGAGCCACTGAAGTATCTGCATAACATTTTGTGAGCTCCTTCTCTGAATTCAGCACAGCAGAACACAGCAACTTGCACAGGCTGAGGATCTCTGCCCAGCACTGCCTGCATGGTACCAAACCCACTGCATTGTCCTCACCAGAACATGGAAGGATTACCTGTTATTTCTGAAGAACATGAGAATGTAAGTTTTTACTCAAAGATCAATCAAAGATAACTAATGTAAACAAAATAATATTCAGATTTGGACACAGGCTCCAAATATGTCACTTTCTACCAAAATACTGAATACAAACTCTATATTGACAATAACTGTGCTATTTAATATACACAAATGTATCACTAATCCCATGTTTCAGTAATGAAGCTTCTAAAGAGATCTATAGAGGAGTATATGCTGCACTAAGCGCTCAAGGATCCTATCAATTTGGGCAACAATGCCAAATATCTCATCTCAGGCTGTGCAGTTTTAATATCCTAAAGGCAATACTTCCTGTGTTGACAGCCGGTGTTTAGTTTCATCGTTTTAAATTAACTGTTATAGATTTAGATCAGATTATATCTACTATAATACCCTTCTGATGAATTATTTCATGCAGTGGAATATCTGCTGTGGGCTGTATTACCACTGATATTCTTTGTGCTGGGGTTAAATAAATTGGCCAGCACAGACACTGATTTTGTAATAGTTGCTCCCTTTCCCTCCGTTCTCATACAATTTCCATGCCATGGGAAGAGGGTGTTGATGAGGCAGCCTGAAAAAAAGACATGGGAAACATGCAGAGCAATAGGGGAACATCAACAGAAAACGGTGAGGGTGAGACAGAATGAGGATGATCTTCATTTTCTGCCTCTTTCTTTTCAATTAAAAATTGAATTTTTGTTCTGCTGTTGAACTTTTCCATCAGGAAAATAGTATCTGAAAGGTCCCGGAACCAATCATATTCTTGGAACACAGGAAAATAAAACAACTCACTGGACAGGAATGGCGATTGCCTCAGATTTATCATTTGACAAAGCTGGAAAGCATGAAGGAACAACAGATAATAGCAACAGTAAAGCTGCATAAGCAAGCTCAGGGATAAAATAGAGGTGATTGTTTGAAAGCAGTTAACACCATCAACAGAGAAAGGCATCGTCCCCAGCAGTGGTGGTGGCAGCAGTAACAGAATATGAAGACACTGCAGTGACACTGCCTGCCTTGTGTCTGACAACTCAGCAACAACAAAAGGAGAGAGAAAACTGGTCTGAAAAGTCTGGCATTTGATAAAGTAACAATTTATTAGAACAGACCATGGATTTACGTAAGTGTTGTGAGGATGGGGCAGATCTGTTTCTTTAGGTAATAACTTCAAAAAAACTAAAAGGGCTCAGATTTGCCATTAGAAATGGGGAACTAATGTTTGGGGTTTTTGTGATCAAAAATGCACTTTGAGATTGTCTAATGAACTTCATATGAGTGTGTTCATCCTGGATAACTTATCCTTTAAAAAAGTGAAAGCAACACTGAAAAGTCAAAATATTTAATTAATTTCAAAACAAAGACGTTCCTTTCCTCCCATGAAATGTTTTATTCCTCAGTGCCTTTTTTTTTTTTAAATATTTTGAAAATAGGAAAATACCTGGATGGAATTTTATTTTTTACTAGAACATTACAGGAAGAGAAAGGAAGTTCATTGACCCAGGTTTTACCAGAACTTTCTACATATTCAGCAACCAAGGTATAAAAAGAGCTCCCAAACTTGTTAGGAATAACTAGGAAAGTACAAGAAACTGGAAGGGACATGTTCATCATGCCTTGGATGGATAATCCCCTCGTGCTGATAAAACAATGAGAAAACCTTGCACAGATCAAACAACATTGGGGGGGCAGTGTGTGCACAACAAAACACCCCCTTATCTCAAACCACAAGGTTCGGTGCCTCTATCTGTGCTAACACACCTTCCAGTCACACCATTGCCGGCACAGCGCCCTTGACCAAACCCTTCTTCCTCTTGGCTCCACTTTGTCGGTCAGTGGGGGATTTAAGCACATCACAGCGACATCTCCCACCAGGAGGTGAAGGTGTGATGGATGACAGGAGCAGCCCCTGCAAACAAGGCAGCTCACACCTTGTCAGTGCCAATCACACTTGCCATCTGTCTTCCATTTAGCCAGCGCAGACCTGACAGCTTTTCTTTTCATATTGTTTCATTTCTTACTACAAAGGAGCCTCTCGTGTTTTCTCCATTGAGAACTAAGTAGTTCCACGGCAAGAAAATAAACATCGATTCCATAAACCGGGGGATTTGTAGTACCCCTAAGTTTCCCCATTTCTAAACAAGCCACCAAAAAAACAAAGCAAAAAAACAAACCCATATTTCCCAGCTATAATCAAGTTAGCTTGATTTCTGCTAATGTTCTTCAGTCCCTAAATTAATGAGTTATATTGACAAAATAGTTTTCCCTGGATAAATCTCCCACTCAATGTCTCCATAAAGTAGCAGGAATGAATTCTGAAGTACTGGCTCAGCAACTCAGCAGTGCAATCCCAAAGAGCCCAGCTGTGGAACACAAAACATGCCTTTGATATGCATGTCAGTTTACTTTTAATTTTTTTCTGTTCTGGAGGAAGTTTCATAGTTGTGTGGACAGCCCATTCCCTCAGGGGGTTGGAACACCCCTCTGAAAAATACAGAATCCCTAAGAAACAGAGGCAAAATTCACCATATCCTTTCCTTAAGCCTTCCTATGTCAAGACGGTTGACTGAAATCATGTAAGGCAGGTTCTCTGTCTGTCCTCTGGGATAAAAGCAGAACTTTGGTGTTAAGATGATGTGTTGTTGCATCCAGACTAAAGGCTGACTGCTGGGATGGACTGAGTTGAGTTTCAGTGACTGCTTTTTATGCATGTGGAAGGGGAGGTTTAACTGACAGAACCAAAGCCACAGAAGGAGGAAGTGAAAAAATGTACAAATGGATTCTTCTCAGTCTGTCAGAAGAGGTACAAATTCAGGGTTGGGATACCATAAAATAGCCACATAATCTAAGGCCTAAAGAAAAGCCCATCTCATTACAGAGTTTTATGTGGCTGGTACCCTTCCTGATCACCACTTATTCCCTGATTGTTTCTACTCCTAAAATATAATTTAGTTCAGCACTAAGAATAAGATCTGATTTAGCTCAGCACTTGGAGATCACACAAGCAATTTGATAAAATGCCAGCCTTGTTCAAATTTTCTTGCTGTATAAATTGAGGGCTAATGATCTCAACTCTGCTCCCCTCATGTATTTATGGAGCCTTTTTCATGTTTGCTGGATTATTATTGATCAATTGTTAGATAAAAGAGCAAATAAGAAGTTCATGTAACAAACTCTAGGGGCCTTTCAGGAAACATTTTCCCAATTATCAAAAAGCACTGCCTGTTCAGTAGCACAGGTTCACACTAGTCCCTGTATTCCCACAATCATCATCAGAAAGACATTAAAAATACCACAGAGACCACAACCCTCCCAACAATTTAAAAAAATGGTACCTGCACCTGTACAACCCCCAACTCAGGTTTACAAATGCAGGAATAGAGTTTTTGTATAAACTCAACTTTCTCCCGGTACCAGAGGTTTAGAAATTTCTATTACAACCTTCTGTCATTTCCTAGGAAAAATGGTATTTTATATTTTTCACTGCTTTGCTCCAGAAATCCGTGGAGAGAATTTGACAGTGAAACCCAAAACTATATTTAGGATTGGACAGTGTAATGCCAACTTAACAGTACGAAATCAGGACACTTCTCACAGCTAGTGAGGCTAAACTGGATTTCCTCCAAAGGAAAAGATTTTCCAACAGCTACTCACTCAGCAGCAACAGCTACAGAAAACATTTAAGTGGAGTTGGGCTCCACCAGATAATCCAAGGGTACAGCTCTTCCTTCATCTGCTAAGCATGAGAGAAGAGGCCACCCAAGAACAGCAACATAAACTGCATTACAGCCCAAAATAAAACCAGAAGGCACTTTTGGGACACGGGATCAGCACCGGATCCTGTGCTGCCATACACACTCCCTCAGGGGCACATCATTCCATGCTCTCAGCTGCTGGCAAAGTCCATGACACTGTGGGAAAAAGGATGGATGCAACATTACCCCATGACCTGGTGAATTCTGGCATCCCAATTCCAAAATCAGATTTGGGAAACTAGAGGATCTATAATCATCAGCCGCTGTCAGAACTTCATTTATTTCTTTAAGCTATTAACAGTAGTAACTGTATATAATTTAGCACACAGGATTCACTAAGTATTATTATAAATTGAGAAACTGTAAAAAAAAAAAAAAAGAAAGCTATGCTTTTTTCACTCATTAATATATCTAGGCCTGACAGTAGCTTAAGGCAATTCTATCTCTATAATTGCTTTGCTGATTCATCTCCAGAAATAGGGAAACAAATTTAAAAGGTTGCAAGCAGAAAGTATTAATCCTGTTGACTTTTAAACAAAAAAGGCTGTATTTATTAGGCCCAATAAAAACATGCTAATGAAAAAGCTGTATCTACAATGTAGATTCAGAAAACTCATGTTCCTAAGGCTTAGGAACCTATGGCATCCCTACACATATTGATTGTAATGTATGTAACAGCACAGTGTCAATGACCAGCAGTAATTTGGGCTTGCTGCAAACAGGAATTGCAATTGCAGAACAGCAGAGCTTTGAGGCTTTAATTCCTGAAAGCATTTTGGACTGACTTGAAACAATACCTGAGGTTTGCCATTCTCAGCAAAATACTTCAGAGAAAGGCTTCCATTCACTTTCAGTTTCCAATACTCATTTCATGAAATTTGGAGAAAAACAGCAAAGCAAAACAGACTGGAATACTTTCCATGAACGTCAGGAATCTTTCAGTGCCTGTGATGGGAAGGATGGAGAGTGTCCAACCTTCTCTGGCCACCAGCACATGACAAGGTGACACAAGTCTCCAGGACTGGTCAGTGCTAAGGGACTCTGAGGTCTGCCCTGGATCCCTCCACTTCAGCTTTCTTTGGGCTGGGATGTACAACACTATTGTGCCTCTGTACACAAACCCTCCCACGGGGCCAGTTACAAACAATACAATGAATAATTAATTTGCATTCAAAAAGAGACTATAACATGATAAAGGCACTGGACATTCAATCACTTATTTCATAAAGGCATTTAATAATGCTTCTCTGGGAAGACTTAATTCCCTGTTGCTTGTATACAGCATGTCATCTTCCAATAATTGTTGATATTAGAAGTGATAAAATGCCTTCAGAGAGTTTAAGTGACTTGGCCAAGACCAAACAGGATACAAGTGTGTGAAGGAAGCTGAGAAATCAGCCAGTTTCCTAAGGTTCAGTGTCCCTGTCTAAGCTTACAGCAGTGTACCATATTTATCCATCATTTACATTTTACCTCCCCTCCTTTCCCCTCATATGCATAGAGAACCACAAAAAATATATTTAATTTCTTTAGCTCATTAAAAAAAAAGCAAACAAAAAAACTAGGCCTTGGCCCTTACAGTCCAACTCTTTCATAAAATTAAAAACAGTCCATCAGTTTTCCATTCACTACTTCCAATCTTCCATTGCACAGAACAGCAGTAACGAGGTAAAACCAAAAGTACCTTTCCCTATATATTTTAGTATTTAGCATGTCTAGAAGGCTCCCCTTGAAGACAATTTCCTCCTCCAAAGGGGACAGTGTTTACTCTAAGCATAATAGCTCTGAAACAAAAACATTCAGTAGTGATAAGTAATTTTTTACTTCTGGTTGTTTTGCATGTCTATTTCTTCTTTTTTGACCTGTATATCCTATATTTTCCATCTGTTCAAGCCATAATTTCCAGTCCACTGGAGCAAAAGGAATGGTAAAAGCATTTTGCCAGCAGCCCTTGGCCTCACTTCATGAATACAGTTCCAAGTCTTGCTGCCACTCAAGGTAGAAATTCTAAAAATAAGGGACTGTTTCTAAATAAAAATTAATTCAATTTTTTTCCTCATAAAGCATTATAATTGGGGGAGGGGGGAAAGGATGCTTTCCTTTATGAGAGAGAAAATCAGAATGAGAAGAGACCAGACAGATGTAGAACATGGAGGTCAAGAGAAATCAAACCTCATGAAAGCAACATGAGTAACACAAGCTGTTACAGAAGTTCATGTTTTTAAAAGGTAACAGCAAACATGTTTCTGAAGACAAGAATGCCACACTTCTCATTTTGAACCGGTATTTGCTATCTGTTTTTAGCTTTTTTTTTGTTTCATGATACCTTAGATCTCAAAATAAAGAGCTGAAATCCAAACATCTTTCCCTTTTTGTTCCAGGAAATTCATTTTATAAGCATTCCTTTAAAAGTTCAGGTGTTCAGTTTTCATCCTAATTCAAACAACAGAAGGTTTTTGAAAATTTTATAAGCCTACATGTAATGTAATTACCATGGGTATAACTAGCTCCACTTTTAATGGATTACAACTCGTGGAAATACAGATGCTTTGAAGTGAGATTTCTAATACTCAACATTTAAAGAGTAAAAACAACGAACCGTTTTTACCATAATTATCCTTTAGATTAAAAAAAACCTGGTTTTTAATGTTTATATTAAACCCATTTTCATGTGTAGTAGAAGTTTCCATGCATGTTTGATGTGATATCCCTTTAAAGTCATCAGTATGGAGAAAATAAAGCCATCCCTGAATGCTTGCAATGGGAAACTCAGACTGTCTGTCTTGAAATTAGTCACTCAAGAAACAAATCTGAGGCAGATTGACTCAGAAAATGAGAAATTGATACGGTGAGGAGGGAAAATTTCCTACTGGTGTTTGTCCTCTACCAGATGAAAAGGGTCCTTGAGTCAGCAAACTAAGTACTGTGGTTATTTATTCAGCTCATCTCTCACACACTTGCAAAGGAAAAATGACCTGATTTCCCCCAGAAATCTCCCACAAATCTCTTGGAAAAAGGGAGGGGGGTGTTAATTACTAGCTTGAGCCCTTATTACTTAAGACAGTGGAGTCAAATCTGAGTTATTACTTAAGACAGTGGAGTCAAATCTGAGTTATACCTTCCTCCAGTCCAAGGAAGACATCCAAATTCAACAACGTTCCAACAATGTCAATTTACCAACGTGCCATGTTCTTTGTGGCATTCTAATAACTGAGCCCTGAAACATCTCTAGGTGACTTCATGGGCAATGCCTGGAGTTTGAGATGTATAACCACCAGAGAAGTGAGAGTGTTTCATCTCAAATCACAGTAGGGTATGACTTCTTAGGTGGCAGCTCCAAGCCCCTCCAGTGCCCAGCATGGCTGTTGACTGTGGTGTATCTGTGCTATCTGCAGAAGTGGGGAGTTCACAGCTCCCTCCTACCATGCACCTGCTCATTTAGAGGTAAGGTTCGTTAGCTTTGGCACCAACAGTCACTTCTAGAACAAACACCCAGGACACATCAGCCGCCTTCTCAGAAGCCGGAGTATGACATTTACCTCCAGTTCAAAAAGAGGTGGCATCAGCGGTAAGAGATAGAACTAAATCATTGTCACACACACACAGATTTCCCACACATCTCTCATTTATAGTGCTAGAACAGAGCAGCAAACTTGAGAAGGCAAGACAACTGGACAGTGGCACTTGCACGCAACACACATCTGCTCTGTGTGCCCTTGGCTGTTCCTTCTTGTATCACAGGGGGGTTACAGGGAGCTTCCCCCTGGAATACCCCAACGCTTGGAAAGAACAAGGTAAATCAATGCAGCACTTGATGTTACATCAAAAAGCAACCACTATACCCTCAGGTATTCTTTCATTTTCAGAAATTGTTTTAGTATATCAATAATACTTAGGAACCTCTAAACATCCTAGAAAACAGAATTAGGCTTCCAACAAGTTGGGGAGAGATGTTTAAGCACCACATGAATCCTACTTAGATGCTTAATTCTTGCTCATTTCCTATAAATACCTTTGCAGATTTAAGCTTTATTAATCTTAACATGAGTTCAATGAGAGATTAGGAGAACTGCAAACTCCAGCTCCAGAGACTTGAAATATTATCTCCTATTAGAACACAGATATGTCCCTGCTCTACCATTTCAATTTTTGTAAGTATTCCTCAAAGGACAACTTCAGGAAAAGGCCTTTCTCACTCCAAGAGATCACATCACAGACAATTCATACAATATTAGACTGAACAATATGAGCAATGCTGAGTCAACCAACTGCAATACAAATTCTGGAGAGCAGCACCTGATGGATTGTTAGGCAACTTACACAGAGAGAAGTGACTACCCATGCCAGGAGGAGAGAAACAGAATAAGGTACCAGAGAAACACAAAACAGCCTTACCTCAGTGTGAACTGATCTTCTGTTGAGTTTTTAGCAACAGATACAAGGAAAGTCAAAATGTCACCTTGCTTGACAGTCTTTGGTGTGTACTGGATGACAATATTATTATCCAATCTCATTTCATTTAAAGAAGGGGGAGCATGTGTCTGGTAAAGGAAAACACTTCCAATCCTCTGCAAGGGAGGTCCTGACTCATCAACGTCATTGCGCCCTGATCGGATCCCATTACTTTTCCTTGCGTCCTCCTTGGTGCACTCCCCTGTCTCATCTCCTGGTTGTATGGCATAGTAGAGCTCCACAGGGCTCCCTTCAGACTTATCCATTGCTTTCTTACGGCCAGCAACGACCGTGGGGGGGTTAAACCAGGCGGGCAGGAGCTCCAGCTCTGCCACGCACAGCCCCAGGTCCCCTTTGAGCCGGCAGCTGCCCCGCACTTCCCGCGTCTCTCGGAAGGCGAACACCCGCAGGCAGGGCAGCCGCTCCGTGGTGCTGTAGTCATCCCAGTCCCTGCCCACGATGTAGAACAGCACCTGCACTTTGGGCTTGCTCAGGTAAATCTTGTTGCTCATGATGAAGGCCTTAAGCTTCCAATTAAAGGAGAACTTGTTAGCAGATCCAAATGGGTTTGAAGATAACATTAAGTCCTGGGGCACCACTTGTTCAATGGAAAAAGGTCCATAGCTGGCATTTAACACAGGTGGACTCTTGGATTTGTAGATCAGAAAGGATTCCACTCGGGATTGCAAGCTAGAGTTCCTCATAATATCCTGGTTGGCTTCCTTAAGAAAGAAGGAAATATCCGCATTGTGGATACGATAGGTCACAGGCAAGTACGTTGGCAGTAAAGAAAATCTCTGTATACTCTCCAGGATCCCTCGACTCTCAGTCACTGTTGAAAGGAAAGGAGAGTTTAAAAGATCAGATCTTCAAGTCATACTGTGACATAACCTCACTGACTTTACTGAGGGGCTTGACAGCGCTGTAGCTGGTATTGGTGGCAATAACAAGCATCATCAACCCATGCAGAAGCAGCCTGGGAAGATGATGATTTATCAATCCAGGGTGGAAAAACAACAGTTTATGATACTTTCCACATGACAGTTGGATTAAAAGAAGTAACTTGGGTAGGTTCAGACAAGCCAAAGGTCACATCTTCACTTGCAATATACATTTATTATCAGGAAACAAAACCACCCAGTCAGCAACAGCAGAACACACTGTACAGGCACATTTAAAAAAAAAACCTGATCATTATAGCAAGCTCCACCTGTACAGGAACCCAACACAACAATTTTACATCAAATGCTGCAAATGGACCACTCAGAGTTCACTTCAACCTTCCTTTCAGCACTCTCAAGCAATATGGGAACTTTAAGCAGTTTCCTGCACAAGGCTGAATTTCACTTTAAAAACAGTTAGCACAATAACCACTTACAAAACAGCTCCTTTATGGCACTATGATACTAGAGAATTTCAAAAGGAATTTTATTAACATCCAATTTATAGTCCCTTCCATTTCACTTTATCTAGGAAAAGAGTTGTTTTTTCCTGTAAATAACTACCAGGATTCAAGCCACTGTTGTTGTCTAACCCTACATTGTTCCTTAATACAACTGCACTATCTCTAGGCTGTACATCACTGCACATTGAAAGAACACTTTCAATGACACTGAGCCTCCTGTACTGCAAGATCTCTCTTTTAACTGTGCCATCAAGCAATTACCTGAGGCAGACCATCATGCTAAAGAACAAGCTCTGCATCCTTCTAGGAACTGTCAGTCCCAAAGAGCAAAGACATACACTGTTAAAAAGTACAGATGCAAATACAGCATCCCCTTTCCGGTCTGAACATCTGACCTTCACGCTTACATCTACCACCCCAATTGTGAAACAAACTGCCTTTTTTCTCCCCCATAGCTAATTAAAACCCTTACCCTTATTTAGAGAAGTGACAAAGGCTTACCACAGATAGCATTCAAAGACAACCCAGTTTCTCAAGCTCTAGTTCACAAATGCTTTATTAGTCTTTATTTTTATGTTTCGCATCTGACCTAAATCCTTATTTGCCCATCAAGTGCTGTGGTGGCCTAAAATGATGTCTGTTACTCCTAACCAGGAATCTACGATTTAGGTACAGCAACTCACTGCAAATACAAAAACAGGATAGAGAAGGCTTGTTATCTTCAAATCCTGTGGCAAGGTATTGTTAGCTCCTAGAACCCTGATTTCAGACTGCATGTTTTTAATCAAAAATCACTTGGAAAACGCTTCTCACAGCACCAAACATCTTATTCACCTACGGGCTGTATAACCTGGAAGGGAATTTCACCTTTGTGAAAGAGGAGGCCACTCCGATGCCACCCAAAACCAGCACATCAATTGAGGCACCCCCACAACAAAGTAGTTAATTTAGGAGTGCTCAGCAGACTTTGTCTGACCTCAGATAACTTATTTTTCCTGTGCTGCTCTTCTCCATTCAAAAAATAAGGGTATTACTATTTATTTCCCCTTACCCTTTGCCTGTGTAGACTGCAGATGCAACGGACTTATCTCACTATATATATAAGAGCATGACCTGAAATCAAAAGGCTGTTGGTTGAGGTCTCCAGGCACTAACACAATGCAAAATAAACAGGGTAATAGAAAAAAAATAAGGAGCAAAAAGCTTTCTAGATGGAAAAGCAAAACCCAGCTGGCTTCTGAAAAAGAAAAAATCCACAAAAAAAACACCTAAAACACAGCAACAAACCAACCCAACCCCAGGTAAGGGCAGGCATCATTTGGAAGGAACCAATCTCAGAGTGAAAGAGGCCGGGATGAAAACATTGCAGAGAAGAGTTTCATAGCTTTGGAAATCTCCCACTCCACCTTGAAAGAGTGGAATTCCTCTTCCAACTAGCAATTAAAATAAAACACTACTTTTAAAAGTTTAATTAATGTCAACTCAAACCCCATCTAGAACGTGAAATAAATTCCCTCTGAAGAATCAGGAAAGCAGTCCCAGCACATCAACGCATGAGAATAATCACAAGAGCAGTAAAAGGCTGAAGGTCCTGTGATCCCTCGAGGTACAAAATTCACCTTAGATCTTGTTTGAACTTAGAGGAAGTCACACCCAAGCCCCACCCTGCTCATTTTTAATAAAGAGAAAATTACAGAGCTTCTTTGCAAGCAGACCCCCTTTCATTTCAGCACTTCCACTAGATACTCATTGAGAGCAAATGCAGTTTTTAAAGACCTTCTTCTAGATAATCCCCCAGCAAAGATTTCTAGCAACTCTAAATAGCTTTGCTAGTACTTGGAGTTGCAGGGCTGCATCTCTCCCATCCAGCCCCGAGGCAAAGTCTGTTCTGCTGTGGTACTCCTCAGATCACCCAGCCCATTCCATCCTACCTCCATCCCATTTATAAATTCCACACTCACTTCATACTCCTCCCAACATCTTGGCAAAGCACCATTAAACACAGGGAGGCATCAAGGAAGCAACTTAGAGGGAAAAAAAAAATGCAGGGTATTCAATTTTTTATTTCCCTGATTTTGATTGCAGCTCCCTCCCTTGAATTCTACAGGGAGAAGTATATTATTTTTATATTAAAATCAACAGAGTGTTTCACCTCATAATTTTTAACCATTTATTTTAGTGCTTAATTATCTAAGGGATTAAAACCCTTCCCTCTGTAGTCCCCATCTCCCCAGGACAATGTTCTTCCAAATTTGTAAATCAAGGACTCTTTGGAATAGGAGAGCAACGCAAATTGGGGGGGG
>VWZG01000900.1:1659158-1707127 GCA_013396735.1 Grallaria varia
GGGGGGATAAAAAAAAAGAAAAGAAAGGTGATCTGCCTATTAAAATAAGGAAACAATCGCACCAGGCAGAGTAGGGTACACTGGTCTTTTAAGTCTTTGGGCAAACTGGTCTGCTCACAGCTGTACTTCCCCCACCACCAAGCCATGAACATGCACTGAATGTGAACTGGCTTATCCTGGAAGCTGACAGCAGCTTTCCAAACAGCCAAAGGCCAAAAATTCAAACAATTTTACACTTTTATCTGGGGAGAGTTATAATCAGCACAAACAAAAAAAAAAACCTCAAAACCAACACTGAGCTCTGCAGTACCATCTGGATTTTGACCATGAAAGTTTATTAAGGATTCTGAAGGATAGGAAATTAAAAACAAAAACAACTATCAGCATCCTTAATTACAAGCATGACTATTTTTGCAGAAATTATGCATGTTTTAACAAAGGCAGAATTGCAGAAGATTACAATTTTGTGTGTTATTGAGTGAGACCCGGAATAAAAGTGGTGTTTTAAAGATTTCAGTCATATAATCAGTCCTAAATATCACATTATATCTATAACACCATCATCACCAAAATTCCACTGGAATAACCCACCTGAATAAGTAAAAAAAGAATCACCCCCTCAGTTTCCCTACAAAAAAAATTGTGTATATATATTGTTTATAAACAACACAAAGAATTGGTAACTGAAATGTTGTTAAGGAAACAACATCAAGACAAAAATAATAAACAAAAAACCGCAATTTCTCTTGACTGTACCACCACACCTGAAGGCTTTTCTATATGGAGAACTTGGCACCAGAACAACCCAGTGCAGCAGTGCAGTGACCAGCCCTGCCAGTAGCTGTGAGCAGACCAGTGTACCCTACTCTGCCTGGTGAGATTGTTTCCTTATTTTAATAGGCAGATCACCTTTCTTTTCTTTTTTAGGAAACAACATCAAGACAAAAATAATAAACAAAAAACCGCAATTTCTCTTGACTGTACCACCACACCTGAAGGCTTTTCTATATGGAGAACTTGGCACCAGAACAACCCAGTGCAGCAGTGCAGTGACCAGCCCTGCCAGTTCTGTGAGTGGATGGACAGGATCAACAGGCAAAGCAGTGGTCCCAGGTTAAACACACCCTGAGGAGTTAATCTGGCCATAGACAGAGATACAGCCACGACCCACAGAGAGCCACTCAACTCTGAGCTGTTTAGCTGTGCGAGCTGTAAGAACAGCTTATCTTAAGCTGAGACACTCAGAGGAAAACCCAGATTCTTCCAGAGGACCACAGCAAGCGATGCCTCACAGCACTGCCAAAGACAATCCACTGCAACTGCAGAGGGTGTTACAGCATCCTCGTTTCAAGAGATGATCCCCAACACTGCAAAGCAAACCAATAAAACCTTATTTTGATGCTGTGCTTATGCCAGGAGCTATTATTTCTCAATCCCTTGCAACTACGACTGCATTTGACCCGTCAAACTGTGAATCACTTGCTGAGGATTTCAATCAGTGGCCACCCAGAGAGAGATGTTGTAATAGGATGGTTTTCTTTTCTCTCTCCTTAGTAAATCTTCCTCTGACTGATACTCTTTAAAAAAATACTTGTCATTGATGGAAGAAGCAAACTATTTGCAGGTCAGTGAATTTGAAAACATCTGAGAAAGAGGCAGCACATTCAGTCTCCTGCACAGCCAAAGCTTGTGCATATGATATATCCCTGAACATGACATTGTAAACTTGCTGCATTTGCCTTCCAGAAAGTCATAGTGCTTCCTTCATTACGCTATTAATTTTGTACTGCAGCCCGGCTAAAAATCTTCTATATTTCTCTAATACCACATAACAGCAGCTCTCAGTCAGTGACAAAAAAAACCTCTTCATAGCTCAGTTTTACTGCAAAGTTATTGACCATGGCTTCAGAAAATTGAAGAAATCTGCCAGACCACTAACTTCATTCTATATTACCAGATCCTTGGGATTTCAGCCCTAATAGTTACTTTATTTTTAAAACCATTCAATCCACAATCATCCAGCATTCATGAGATATAAAACTCTTCCAATCAATTATATAATTCTACTAGTAAAAAAAAAAATTGCCTTTTTCTTGTATATTGAAGGGAGCAACTTCTTAGCAAAATTGCCTTACCAGCTGCAAGCACAGACTGGTAATGCAATAGATGAAATTTGTGCTGTTATCTTGGGGATGGAGATAAGTGGTTCTTTTCAGTTAGGCCAGTAATTTTACCTTTTTAGTTAGTTTCAGCTGCTCTCCTTGAATCTTCTTAACATTTCTACTGGTCTAGGGTCGTTAGGAATTGGAATTATTTTAGTCAAAATATCTAGAGGAAAAAAATCTGGTAATGCGATGTGTTTTCAGACTGGAAAGTATTGTCCCAGGAGTTGTCTGTTCCAATAAAACTTGGTGCTCACTTTTGTAAAACTAAGATGTTTCTGTGTTAACCCAGTTAAGTGGGAGAACCCAGCGATGCTCAGAGGTGAGGCAGTTTAAAGCTAAGGCACAGAGTGAACCCCTTCCCCAGGTGCACCTTGGGCAGCCCTTAACAGAGGGATGATCTGCTCTGCCAGTTTGGGTCACTCACCATGGACAGAGGCAGTTTAGGCTGCGACAGGAATATCTGAGTAGAATCATTTCCATCTTATAGGGGTTGTTGGTTGCTTGTTGTGTTCCTTCCTTAGGTTCAAGCACACCCCACAACCCTTAAACATGAATTTAAAAAAACCTGAAGCTTTCCAAGGATGACTTGCTGGGTTCCCCCCTTTGCCAGCTTCAATTCCCTTGAAACAAGCAGCATTGCATTTTCAAGCTTCTGATTAGTTGCTGTGTTTTATTGACAACAGCTCTGTGATGCAGTGACCAAGTAATGGGAGGTTTTGATTTCACACTGCACAGAAAGGAAGGCAATACAGGCTTTGTGGCAGTTGCTCCTTTTGCTCATTAAAAAGTGATGAAGTTGTTCCTGGTTACACTTCGCAGAGGTGCTCAACAGCTTCCCAAAGGAAGGAGAACCGCAAGGACAGTGCTGTGCAACAGGCTGGAAAGAGCACTGATAGCTCAGAGGAACTGAGGGCAACCAAAAAACCCACAGGAAGGAAGACACTGCACCACAGGAACAAAAACCTGCAAACCCACCCAGGATCTCGCTGCCAACGGTCTTCTTTGAAATCTTATTCACAGCTACCCACAGAGTTAGGAAAGTATTTTAATGACTTGATGCCATAAAGACATGAATCTGTCCCACAGATATCTACCTAGAAAACTGCACGCCAGAGTTGTTCCCTGACAAGAAATTAAACCAAAAGCTGCGAGATGAAATTTTTTTAGGTCATACCACCAATCCAGTTGGACAGGCCACCTTGCTTCTTTATTTAGCACCTCATTTTAGCATTGATTCTGGGAATATAGTTACATTATTAAATCTTTATTAATTCTGCAACCAGAAGCCTTAACAAAAAAAAAAATCAGACTTCATCAGAAGGAGCAGTTTCTGCCTGAAAGAATCTATAATTCAAGTTAATAGACAAGGTTGTAAGCACTGGAAATTGAAGCCAAAATAGTGGCAGAATTTTCCAAAAGCCATAAAGCCAGCATGCATTCAGGACTACAAATGAGACATAAATCACTAATTCCTCTCTCTAGTCAGTATTCAGTATGAATTTTTCAAAGAATAGTGGGGTTTTTTTGATAGAGCCTGAAAACGTAAGGGTGGGTTGAGGACTAAATCAGCCAGATTTTCCTGTAGACTTCCACTACTTTGTCATATAAGCCAAGAAAGACCAAACCCTCTTGCTGAACATGTCTGCCACACACATATGAGGAAGCTGAGCCATCCCATCTTTAGCACAGAGATACATCATGACAGTGAACTCCTGCTTACAACCCACAGGAACAGTCCGAAAGGTAAGTTTTTCTGTCCTGAATATGAACTATTTCCTACAACTGAGTATTTCCTCCTGAGTACATTATTCTACTTAGAAGTTATCAGTGATCACATTATTCCTTGCACAGCTGTGTAACACAAGGCTGAAATAGCAACTGATGCATTACTATCACTGTTCCCACTGGAGCACTGATTTCCCATCATTCTTCACCTACTTGGCTAGCAGTGGAATATCAGCACCTGTCCCCTGTACCAGCACAGAAATAAAAGAATCCAGCCTATCTGCAGCAAGAACCCTAAATCTTCCCTCCCAGTGCTGTCACACCATTACTGAACAGTTTCAAAAAAAACCTCCTGCTTTTGGTGGCAAACACCATCATTCTAAAGGGCAAGTACAGGGAGAGCAGTGATAAGGCCAAATCGATGTGTCACAAATAGGAAAGCAAAAATAGAACCCTGGAACCCAAGAGTCATGCCTTTATCTGCAACACATTAAAAAGAAAAATGGCTTCAAGGGCCAAAATCACCAATTTCTTTTTAACTCCTCTCCTTATTAGCATTTTAGACTGCTCTGCATGCTTCACTTTATAATGTTCCCTGTAACCCTTTCATCCTTGGGAAATTATCATATTTTCTGCAAGAGAAATGCTGTTCCCAACGTGCCAACTTCCCCCTTTTCCCCCCAAAGTTATTCCAGCTCTCATTCCAGCTCTGCATCTCTCTGCAGAGCTTGTTACAAAGCAAGGGAAAGATTGCTGGAACATCAAGGCTACCTTGAAGAACTTCTTGGTGAAAAGGTGACTCCTCATTTCTTATGAGAGAATTTTAAAGAAGCTGGAGCATCATTAAAGAGTGCAACATACATCATGCAAGAGTCACAAAGCAGATTAAGCTTCACAAAGATGCAGACAAATCATTTGTACCATCATTTCCAAGATGACTAAACACTTTCAAACCATTTTTCTCAGGAAAACCATCAAGCATTGCTACCGCAGCAGGAAACAAAGAATTTTCAAGTGTTGAGTCATGCAAAGAATGAAGTACCCTGAACCAAGATGCTTAAACTTCATGACAATATGTCTGATCAGAAAGACAGGTCAGTTACTGACTTGCTGAAATGGAGTCTGGACTCCTTTGCCACTGGAAACACTACAGCCTGCCCAGCAAAGGACATGTGAACCCCTTTTGCTTCTGCTGGATGCCTCCTCTTGAGCAATCCTCTAGTCAATGGGATGCTACTGGACCATGACTTATTTATATGATTGCTCCACACTGTCTCTTCCATACAGGAACTCTGAGTTTGATTTCACAGAAATATATAGATGTTTTATTCAGAAAAAAAGGTCTCCCAAAAGGGAGCTCTTGCTCCACCAGAGACAGCAAACAGCACACAGAAACAACCCTCAGTCTTCACATGAGCCACTATCTTGTGCTTTGAAAGCAGGGCAATGAACTAAAACCAAACTGAGTTTTTCACTTCACAAGCCTGCCCATCAGGAACTTCTTGTGGGCTGCCCTAAATGGTAATTCTGGAAGTTGAATAATGACATCAAAGGCTTCCCAGGCCTCCATGCCTGGAGTGAGAGCAGGCATCCAACCTCAGCATGCATAACCTCACATGCTTGACTCCAAGAATCAGTAAAGGTCACAGACTCATCCAGCTCTTTTCATACTTGAACTCTGTTGTTTGACTCCATGGGTTTGTAAGCGCTCATCCTCCATTACACACTCAGACTGTACTCCCAGTTGCTGTATCAATCCAGGAATTCCAGTTGCCTCAATGGGCCTGATTATGAGGTCAGATAAGGTCTTTTTGACAACAGCACTGTAGTCAGATGACATTAACATTTTCTCTGAATATCCCATTTCACTAAAGTTTGAAGAAACTTCCGTAAATTAATCACTGATGTTAGGATAGATGACACCTCATCATTCATTGGGAGAGCAATGAACAATCCTGAAGTTGTTTTATTATTCACACTGACAGACAGATAAAGAAATCATTTAAATAAAAGGGCCTCAGAGGAACACACACACCTTTACATTACTCAGTAATACAAAAATTATCAGAGAACCATCATATAACAAAGGCAAGTTCCCACCTGAAAAGGCAGCAAAGTAATAATTACAGAGAAAAGTATTTAGATAAAAGGATGTGACACTTTCACAGATTTGATGTCAGCCTGAACATGAAAGGGCAAAGCAGTGATGGGCACCACAAAGTTTACAGTAAGAAAGTCAGGGAAAAGAAAAAAAAAAAGCAAACGAAACCCCAAACCAAACCCACAGTCACATTAACTGCTGGGGGATAGGGAAAGAGTGGCTATGAAAATTCTTCTGACACTTCCAGACACAGAACATCAGTAACCACAGAGGGCTGTCCCCAGTCCATCAACTGCACGTGAACCAGGGACGAAAAGGTACCAGACATGGTAAGATGCATCACTCCCTCAAGTGTGTCACTGCTTAGGGCAAGAGCTGGGAACTTTCATCACTGCCTCATGGGGCCACCCTGACACACACCATTGCTGGGCCTTTTCTGCCAACTCAATGCACTTATTCAATGAACCGTAAAAGGAGAGACTCTTTAATGAAAGCAGCACTAGGAGAGGTGCAATCCAGTTAAGGCTCAAGGCACCCCGGTGGCAAAAGAACTAAGAGACAAGAGTTTGTGTCCAACATACTGAAATAATCAAGGCTTTCAGTAGTTTGTGTCTCCATTTCTGTCCTACTCCCACTCCCCATTTTATCTCCACTCAAAAGAAAAAAATTATGACATTTTCAAAGTTTTGAAAACCAAAATCAAACACACAAGCCAAAAAAATCCCATAAAATTAGAAAGTTGAAATACTTGCCAGGAGTATCTTGACTTAAAACACTATTTCTACTGTAATTCTGTTTGAGAACCAATAAAAAGAAAAGAAGGCTGGGTAGCAGAGGAGTGCAGTGACAGGAGTCCAGCATCCATTGTCAAATTCCTTATGACAGAGACAGAAATATGGGACTCTGCATGGAACAACCTTACACTGCTTAAACATACTCTATTCAGACAATCACAAGTTGATCAGATTCTGCCTCAAATGTCTGCAAAATTCTCTCTTCATTTTCTGAAAGCATACCAGGGACTGCATGCAGGCTGCAGTTCTGCTACCAGGCCACTATTGATGGGAGCAAAAGCAAATTCTAAGCATTAAATTAACACCTGACTCAGCAGAAGAACAGAGAGAGGTTTCTGCTGCTGACCTTTTATGAGACAAGTTATGTCTGTGTACCCTAATCCAATTCCACCGGATTGTGAACTGCAGCACAGCACTGTTCATGGCAGCTGGCTGATGATTCTCCCCCTCCAGAATGTAGGGGTTTTTTTAATTAATTTTCAATTTATTAATCCATATCATGCCTCCACATCTTGCTGTAGGCTCTGTGCTTAATACTGAATTTGTAGACCCAAGAATTACAATATTGATCTTCGATGGCTACATTCAATAACAAGATAAAAATATTTTTAAAAAATCTTCTTAAGTCTTATTTAAATAACATCATAATGCTGATATATGCAGTAAACTTCCAGGAGCATCAATAAAACCAGCAATGTTTCACTAAATACATACCATTTTACATTCATTAAAGAAAGCACAGCTTAAAAATATTTGAGTAGGAACTGAAGATAGTAATGGGTACCTCGAGGTCCTTTTTGTACCTGAAAACTCTGGAAATTGGAGGGCACCATAGAAGATAGATATGCACAGAGACAGATACAAGAAAGGATCTGATTCTGGTAACAGGACACAGCCAGAGCTCATTAAGTGCTCCTTGGGTACCTCTGTCTCTGGTACAGACACATCATATACACTTGGGAATGCAGTGTCCTCAATCCATAGGATCCTCCTGCTCAAAAGATCCAGGAAACAAAGTTTTAATTCCTGTTCTGAAAAGCAGTTCTAAAATAACACCTACAGTCCAAATCTGTCAGCAGCCACTAAGATACCTCACCAACCTTCCCCAAATACAAAGGCTACCTCATTAAAGGAGATGAGCAAGATCCTTCTTGACATGTCCTTATTAGCTCCTGAATCACAGGGTCTTCACCCTCGCACAAAGTTTCCCTTTGCTACAAGGTGACTTGTCACATTCCCGATCCTTTTCATCTCTTTGTCAAGTAGAGAGAAAAGGTCTCTCAGGAAAAGAATTTGCCTGAAAAAAGGGCCACCCAAACCCCAGAATAACCAACCAGGCAGTTTTTCAGGAGCCTTATTCTGGCCATGGAATGGAATCAAACTCATGGCAGGCATGCAGCACACCCAAAGGGGCTCTGATAGCAGCAGGCAGTGTCCCACCTGCCTTGAAATGCCAGAGAGGAAAAACAGGTACATGCTTTTCCAAGAGAAAGTTTTGCAGAGGTAGCTAAGGCAGCTGTGCACTCACTTAGCTATAGCTCAGTGCTTCATCCTTCCCAAGAGGATTCGTGATAATCTACTCCCAAATCATGACTGAGTAGAAGACATTATCCCATCTAAAACTGCCGCCAAATGACTCATCTCATTCCTCTTCTGCTTCCTCCCAGTTGAAAAATCATGCTCTCCCCACCGGCCAAACTGGGGGGCTCTGTCTCCTTTCAGGTGAGATGGCTCAGCTCATCCAGACTGGCAGAAATAACCTGCTTTTTCCTGGCCCATCTGCTGGTGAATCAGCACATTGTACTGGCCCACTGAGAGATGCTGAGAGCAGAGTTATACACCAGAGCCCCAGTTCCTTCTGCGGGATCATTCCAGGCTGTCAGGAAGCTCCTGGAGTCATCCCCACATAGAAACCATCCATTTCAAGCCCTTGGTCGATCACAAACACTAAACTTGTTGCTTTGTCCTTGCCTTAGCCACACTGCTGCAGTGACAGGTGAGCACAGCAAACCCCCAAACCTAATTCTTTCAACCCCAAGATTAATTCTTTCATTTTCCAGTGTGAGAGAGAGAGACTACAGACTGCAATTGCTTGGAGAGTGCTGATTTATTTACTTAGAAGTTACTTTTCAACTTTATTTAGACCTTTAAGACACAAGTAGAATTTCACTGCTAGTCACTAACCAGGTCAAGTAAATATTCAATAATGCATCACATGCATCTTTTCAGACTTTCAACACCTTTGAAAATCTGACTTACTGCTCTACAGGGCTGTGAATTATTTTTTTAAAAACAAAGTCAGTTTTCAAATTGACAGTTTATTTGCAATGAAATATTTTGCCTCTTTAGAAACATATTTTACAGATTCCTGGCATATTCCTGTATCTTTTCAATTCTTTCTGTTCTTGTTCTGGAAATAAACCAACATGCTATTCCATCAACTGAGTCAAAACTGTAATGGACAGAATCAGGAGGATTGATATTATCATTTTATAGTCCCATCCTATTTTGTTTCACTATCTCAGCAAAATCCAAAGGGCATGAACTCCCAAACTTACCTAATATTCATTTAGTTAAATCTAAGGGAAGTTTTTTAGCTCTTGCAAATCTCAAACTTATTCAGAAAATTATTCTACCTTCCCATATCATCCATTTTCTTTCTCCTTCATACCTATTTAAAAGCAGTTTCTAGATAAGCTGATACTGATAGAGATACTGCAGTGCTAAACAGTCCATAAACACCTAAAAACCAGAAAGATAAGCCAGAAGCTTTTTTGTTTTCTGCCTGACAGTCGCCAATGTTTTCTTTGGCACCTCTTTGGGAGTTTGTTGCGTGAATGTTGAGCCAGTTTCACATCTCCTCACGGATTCTAAAGGCCACATTAAAATCCACCTCAGCTAAATACCTTGTTTTCTTGAAGCCTGACTAGAATTGGAATGTTGTACCTGGGTGTCCCAGTGAGAATCCCCAGAGGAGGATGCCATTGCACATCTGAGCTGAGTACTCCGACAATTTAATTGCACGAAAGTTCCTCCTGGAGAACACAGAGGATGTTTGAAATTCAGCAGCCATAAGGACTGCAGGGGAGTTGCACAAGAAGCACTGGGAGCTCGAGATTATTTTCCCCTACCCTGCAATTATCTTGGATACTTAAAAATCCCTGCTACTTGGACACCAAATAGTTTTGCATTCCAGTCCCACTGAGCAGCTTCAAACAGGAGATTTCAGAAGCACCGGTGGAAAAAACACACAACAGAAAGCTCAGAAACAATTATCCTCCATTTAAAACAAATTACAGATATACTTTCTGCCAAGCAGGTCTTCACACAGAGAGCAAAAACTGAAGTCCCTGTCTCAGCCAGCCCTCTTAAAGGCTGGTTCTCTGCATATTCCAAACAACCATCCTCATGGATGTCTGGGTGCATATTTGCACATGTGAATCCATACACACATTTGAAATAGTTTGATTCACATTTAGCGTCTCCACTTGTGAGTAGTTAAGCACAAATCTGACTGCAAGCAAACATTAAGTTGCATACATTAAGTCTGTACCAAATTCATTCTACAGTGGTGTAATTGACTGATCCTTCACATCCCTGCTTGTAAATAACAGATTAAAAGATGAACTTCTCTAATTGAATGTCTTCAGAATAAAGAGCAGTATCTACCAGGTACAGCAAGACAGATGGCAGGATTTGTCTGCAAGCAGAAAACCAGCAGAAAGGCATTACCCAATTTAAGTTCCATTTGGAATGTGCACTGGCCACTGCATTTTATTCAGCAGGGCTGATTTACACAGAACTGGTGCCACAGTTTCATAGATTCTGCTCTAAATCTGTGTGAATAACTGATTTTTCAGCTGGCCAGCTAACCTAATCAAAACCCACAAACAATTCCCTCAGGTCAATCCAAAGTGAAATATCTTTCTGCACCACATCACCACAAAAGGGAAGGAAAGAAACCTCACTAAAACCGTAAGAAAGGATTACACTGCCCTTTAAAAATTAAAAAGAAAAAAACACAAAGCCTCCAACCTTTCTTTTCAAGCTTCATCTTGCTTTTTGAGCATTACTTTCTAAGAAAAGCTATTCTGCATCACCATTTCAATCCACAGCCTTTCTACTAAAGCGGCATGTGTAAGAGCTGCTGGAAGTTTTTTTAACCTGGCACATTGTAATAAAGGCAGGTTCTTTAAAGCTTGACATTAGCCATTCATAGGGAAGCATTCTTGAACATAGCAGCTACCTCCTCTGGTCCTAGCTGGATAATAATCAAACCACTGGACAAATGGAATAAATAGTTGGGCAAATATTTCTAGACCTAGTTATCACCATCCACAAATCACTACCAGCTGTAGTTTTATTACATAATGATAAGGATTTAACCTGTATTTGGAAGACAACAAATACATAATTAAGACCAAACAGAAAAGTACTGATTACTTAACCTAAGTTACTACCTCTTGTTTTACAAATTAAGATAAGCTTCTTTACATATCTGTGCATACAGTCTGCAAGTACTTAAGAACCCTCTCCTGGTCCCTGAAATATGGCTTGACTTGATCAAACAAATCACAGAAAGCACAGACTTTTACTGCCTGGCACTTTAGGAAACAGGCAAGAATAAATCAACCAAGACAAACTACTGAAAGTGAAGGAAAGCAAAAGCACTCAAATGACATATTAAAAGCGTTCTCCCAAATTACATATGGTTCACAGAGGTGTCACATATAAAATTTAAGACTCAAGTGCTTTAAATTGTACAAATAGCAAGCAACATTACTGATCTCATAGTCCCTGAAAGTGAAGAGCTACACATATTTTAAGTAATTTTGAAACCTGAATTCCACCTAAAGAAAGAAGACAAGTCAGATTCATATGTAGTATCTCGGAAGGGGATATTTGTAACAGGGGAAGAGACTCATCCCACTGTACGGAAATAGCAGAAATTTTCACAAATAAAAAGTTCATCAGATAAAGTGCACATAGTCCTCCATGAGACTTCACTGTACTAAAAAAGTTATATAGGTGGTGCTTCCAGGATGATATGTGTCCGCTGCCTGTATACACAGCTCCCTCCTCAGCAGAAAAGACTAAACTCAGTCTAATTATTACTGCAGTACAAGCTAAAAAGTAAATATTTTACACCTGGAGTATCACAGTGTTTTTATCAGCGTTTTCCTGCCTGTTGCTCCCCTAAATCACCTAAAATCTGCTATTACCTTGCATTGTATCCACATCAAGAACTTCAACTTAATTCTGAAGAACAGCTGGACCTTGTGCAAGGAAACCCTGCAACGACCACCACTCTGCTCTCCCTGCTGTCTGGGGGCTTCTCAAATACTGCGTGAAACAAAACCCTCCTCTCCCAATGAATTAGCTGAAGATTCCAGCAAGTTTACCAACACAGTAGCTCTGTTTTTGTTTTGAGGGCTGTTGTTTTCCCTCTCATTTCCTCAAGGGAGCCCAACGTGATCCCTGCTTAGGAACACGTGGAATTCCATGGGCTGGATAAGCAAAGGCAGCAGCAAATCACCTTTTCTCACAGATACAAAACCAGTCAACACCCACCTCTGTTCACGCAGAAACATCTCTGAGGGCTTAAGCTCTCTGGTTTCTTCCAGGGTTTTTAAAGGTCACAGTCTGACATTTCAAGAGCGTTGGAAGTCATCACCTTCCTCTCTCTGTGCATGTTCCTGCTTAAGAGTTATCCCCTTCTACTCACAAGGCTCAAGGCAACAAATCACTTCTTTGGGAGAAGACTAGATCTGGTAACTGCACTCAGAGACTACAAATAAGCCAAGGCAGTTCAGTTGAAACAACATTGGATAAAAAGGGGTTATGCACAAACCCAACAAGCCACAGTAAGCTGGAAACTAAAAACAGGCGCTACACCTATTTTTGGCCCCATTTAAGTTGAAAAAGCAAGTAAAAGACAAACTCAGTCTAATTCATAGGCCAGAGTAACTCAGCTCTTTTCTGTAATGGCAAATAGTATATTACCACATAAATATTTCAATTTAAATAGTTGGAATTCCCCTCTCACCACTGAACCACAACAACAAGAAATATAAAAAAATCCAAACCCAACAACTTACTTCCTTCAAAAACAGGATTTCCAGCCCTTGCAGAAAACGTTGTCCTTTCAGAGCTACTGGAACCACAAAGTGAAGCCACCGGGCAGCCAACTGCTCTTTGACTGAAAGGGGCCTGAGGGAGGAACTCTGTATTTAATTAGGACCCACACCTGAGGATGGTTTGGCTGATTGCATGACTCAGCAAAACCCCAAGGCTGCTCCAGGTTCAATTAGATTGTGAGATCCTTCTAGAACATTCATGCTCTTCAGGACTCAGAATACCATGGGCTTTTCCTGATGTCCCCACCTGAGCAAAGTTATTCACTGGAAAATTTCCTCTGAGGAAATTCTTTGGAAGTGTTTGTCCCCTTGCTGACACATTCCAATAGTTCCAATAGCAGCCACAGCAACCAAAGATCAGTGAGTCACGTTACCAGGTTCTTCTGAAAGCATCTTAACAGTCCTACCAGGGCATAGCTAAGAGTTCCATGGGGTTTATTGCTTTTTCTATTTTGATTGAAAGAAAAATTGCAGAAAGGTTGTTCTCTGAAAATTTCTCCAGGTGTAATTAGGGAGTGTTTCAAAGGTGTTGCCAATTAGCTTAATTGGTGTGCAGCTGATTGAGACCTGAGTAGGAAAGGTTTCTCATTACTTTGAGGGGGCGTGGGGGGGAAGAAAGAATTAAAGGCCAAAAATAAGTTTGCTGAGAGGAAGAGGACTGAAGGAAGTATTTGACTACTGCTTGTGATGAAGTAACAGCTCTCCAGCTCTTTGAGGAGAATTATCTCTTTGAAGAATGGTTTCAGAAGTAGCTTACTAAATCCCCCAAAAAGTGCTAGAATAAGTATGATTTTCAGCTGTCTCTACTATGATTCCATCAGACCAGTCAGAAAATAGAAAAATAAAATGTGGTCCATTTGGTAGTAGCTAAAGCTTTGATACAAACTGTAAAGATACTCAGCTCCATCAGGACAGGTGTAAGAGCTGCAATGTCTGGCACTGTGCACCTTCCAGTGTTAGCAGTAGATGGCTTAGATGTTGGACCACAGGACTTCCAGTGCTGGCCAGTTCACTCTGGAGTGACAGGCAATTAAAAAGCTACAAAAAAGAAATTGAGATTCATGTTGGTTTTAAAATTAATTACATGAGGCTCACCAGTAAGGCAAATGTCAGATATATTCTTCTCTTTCGTGAGCGCTGTGGATTCGCTGAGTATCCATTCCTGGGGCGTGGATGGACATAAATACACACAAACACTGCCATCGTAAATGTGCCAACACAGAATTAAACCACTATCCACATTATAATCTTTGCATAAGAAAAAAAATGTGTTGCTATTATTCTGTCTTACCTACTTGAACAGCAATCTGCCTTTTTGTTAGTATAGTGTTGAAAGGAAAGGCAAGTACCACTCCTTTAATTATACAGCTTTTGAAGCTACACGTCCTGCCTGTCACTTGAGTGACAAGAGGTTTCAGTGCCATTCAATGTCATAAAGCTTGGCTGTGGTTAAATTTGTTCCAAGAAAGCCAAGAGTGAATCCACTAAACTAAGGCTTAGTTGGTATAAGGGGAGATCAAAATCACACAAGAAGAATGTTAGACCTGATAGTCCTCCATGATACTATTCAGAGTCCCCCTCTCTGCATTTTAAACTATTTTTGTAATTCATGTTCTAATTTAAGTGCAGCTCCAAACAGTGGAGTCCTTCCAGGATTGCCCACGCTTGATCTTACCATCTCAAGTGAATCTAAGAAATTTAATCTCAAACCAAATCTACATTTTTTTAAATCTCAGACCTTAAACTGTGGCCAAACACGGTCAAGATCCAGAAACAAACAAGTCCTCTTTGCTTCAGCCTTAACTAGGATGGTCTCTTGACAGTACTATCCTATATTCCTAAGAAATCAGTGAACTAAAAGAAAACAATGTCTGAAGACCAAGAATCTAATCAAAGCTACAAACCTTAAGGACATGGATAGTGTCTCTTGACCAAAATACAGCTCAATTTACATCATCGCTTCAAGTACTTAATGATTTTCAGTCTCTTTTAGTGTAGATCAATTAGCTCATCATTGCACTACGGTGAGATCAAGTTTAAGCAAAGCTGTTATCCTGTATTCATTAGCCTATATGAAGGTTAAGCCAATATAAAGGTCACATATATCCTACTCAAAAATATATCCTAGTGCTTACCAAATACAGGTGTGGAGATGATCCTGCCAAGAAGAGAGGAGCACTTACTAATGCACAGCACACATACCTGTCTGGAAGTAAAACTGAAATGGGAGAACTAAAGGAGGTAAATGTACTGCAATTGGTTGAAAGAATAATAAATTTCCTCCTTTTATTATTTTAATACTCTTCTGAAAACTTTATATCACTCAAATAAGCAAGAAATTTCAGAGAGGCTGTTGGAATTTTGACTTTTCTTGACAGTGTTACTTTCCTGATCAAGGTGTGAGCATTAACTGGTAACTACTCCCATTCATATGAATAATGCCCATTTTAAAGTTTCAGCTGCAGTGTAACACCCAGTTTGAATCACTGTCTGTGAAAAAGTAGATTCAGCACATCTCATTTATGTGCTTACCTAAACTGCAGGCAGCCATACAATATAATTCAGTGTATACAGCACTCTGCTAATAGAGGAACTATGGGTTGAGCAGCTTTTACTCAGAAAGTTTCTTTAGCTTCGAATCTGAGCACTTAATACAGCAGAAGAATTTAATTTCCTGGGCCACGGTTTCTCACTGACACAGGTGCTCTTACAGGAGAATTTACGGCATCCATTATCTTCTCAAAGAGGAAGCACAGGAAGTGACCATGCAAGAAAAGATGTTATCAAAGACTTCACTTAATCTGCGATTTGTGGGAGCGGGACTCCCGTTTAAACAGCGAAAGCTGAGCTCAAAGTCCCCCTGGAACAGGATCTTCAGGTGACAGCATGTAACTCGGGCAGCCACCCTGCCCACGGAGACAAACCACGACTGAAACTCTTGCACAGTCACTACACGGCACTGTTTGTCTTGCTCAGTGTCTTTGAGTAATGGAGAGGACACAGACATTGACAGAGCACGGAAGATTCATTACCTTGGCCACTGAGGAGGGGAGGGGAGAGCAAACACAAGGCTTTCCATCCTGCGGTGACACAACGGCAGGGGAATAAGGAAATCGTGGTCAATACGCTCCTGGGAATACCTGGCTGTGCTTGCTGAGAAGGCAGCACACATTTTGCCTGAGGCTGGAAACGCAGTTTTTAATTGAAATCAGATTGTGACCACCGTATTGAGAAAGCAGGGAACTCCCAAAGCACCTCCTTCATGAGCAGACGCCACTTGAGAAGTAAAGGACCAGTCTCTTCTGATTTCTTCACAGTCCAGTGGCTTCTTCCTCTCTTTTGGGTTCTAAGAACCTTCCAACTCTGCATGGGGATGAAGTGTGCTAGACAGATGCAAGTCCTCTCTTAACCCCAGGAGCCTACATGTCACGGGCAATCAGCGTAAAATTCCTCATGACAAGCTCAGCAATGGGTTTTACCTTTTGGAATAGGAGCTGGAGTCAGGGCTCTCTGTGACAGACTTCTCAGGAGGCCTTTCCTCCTCACTGGAGGCATGAATGTTTCTAAACAGTCCAAAGCTGCTACTCTCTATGTTATTTTACAATAGGAAGGCTCATCAAGATACAAACAGTACAACAAACTGAGGCACAATCTCTGTGTAAAGAAAATACAACCTAAATGAGTTTCAACTTCCTGAGGCTGAGACAAGAAATAACAAGATACAAAATGGCTGAATTTCGTTGGATTAAAGGGACATGGGAGGACGTGGACGCTCTAATGGAACTGTCCCAAGAAACAACAGGATAAGAAAAAACCTAAGGTTGCTTCTGTTTCTGCTTAAGTTAATAACAAAGGGATACCAAGGCCAGGTTGGATGGGGCTTGGAGCAAACTGGTCTAGAGGAAGATGTCCCTGCCCACGGCAGGGTTGGAATGAGACTGGTCTTTAAGGTCCCTCCCAAACCAGGCCACTCTATGACTCTGTGCCACCACAATAAAATAGGCACCTCAGGGTAGGACATGGTGTATATCAACTGCACTAATCCACACACAGTGGTAGCGTACAGAACATTTACAAGCACATACAGACACTGAACCCAGAGAAACACCCACCTTTAGAAAGGAATACTTAAACCCAAAGGCTAACCTGGCTTCCAAACCTCACTACCTGGAATCACCCTCCCAACAGTCAATTCAGTGTTGAAAATGATCAGCCACCACTCGCTTTAATGATCCACTAAGTAAAGAAGCTCCTGAGTGCTGGTAAATGCCGTCCTGGTTGGGGATACTCGCTCTGGCTGCTTGAAACAGGACAAATTACTCTGCTGGCTCTGCGGAGTGCTTGGGAAGTTTGAGTCCCTGTCACAGATTCTGCTGTTGCTAGCAGTCTACTGTGGAAACCAGAGCTAATTAACGAAGGAGGCAAGAGCTGGATCATATTTAAAGATGTACAGGTAGATAAATATACTTTCTACCCGCTGGAAAAATTCAAGAGATAAAAAAGATAAAACCCACCCTAAGCCAGCATGCAGTGGCAATCTGTCAAAGGTGCTCTGACTTCATTATCACCTCCAAAGGACAGTTCCCCCATTGTGCTTCAGCCACGAACACAACACAGGGAGATTTCAAAGCAGGTTACATAAAACCTCTTCCTGGCAAAGATCCACCGTTTTATGCTCTGAACCATCTTTTATGTTATGTTTGGTTTCATTGTACTGTTCTGATTTTAACAATACCATGGATAATAAATGAATATGTTTCACAACTTGGTAAGATAGCCAAAATGCCAGCACCTACCTAATGAGCCTTATAATTGAGTTGTAATGAATTTTATGTAGTGCTGCGTAACTTGAATGATGCAGGAGACACTGGGAAGATATTCAAGAGCGAAGAGCTCTAACAGAGTTTTCAAAAGAAAGGATAAAAATAATCACTAGTTTCCTCAAACAGTTGTTTTTCCTAACAGCATTCCATTTAAGCCAATGGGATTGCTCATGTGAGTAAATTTGTCACAGAGAAATAAAGCTGCAGAAATAAGCCCCAGGAGGTAAAGGTGATGACATTTAGAAAGCTTTTCTTTGTGCAGTATCTAGCTGAAAGTGTGTAATGCATTCCTGTGAAGAAGTGGTTTACTCCAACATGACAAGAAACCCTTGGAGTTCTGAAAAAGGCATAGGGTTACTGACAGGGCTAGGGTTAGGGTTAGGGTTAGGGTTAGGGTAAGGATTAGTGTTGAGAGAGTAAAAGACCCTAGAGCCCTAGGGACACTGGGGCTGGAAAATGCATGGCAAGAGCATCATGGCAGGGCCCCAACATTGGCCTGATCCTGGGCCTGATCCTTGTCCCAGTCTCAGTTCCAGTGCCGTTCCCAGACCCAGTTCCCAGTCCTGTGTTCCCAATCCCAGTCCCAGTCCCAGTTTTCCTGGGCCCAATCCCTAACCCTAACATCATTTTGTCACTTTGCCTGATGTCTCATCACAACAGGTGGCCCCGATAAAATTGATGAAAAAGGCAGCAATGTTGGGGTCCTGCCAGGATGCTCCTGGCATGCATTTTCCAGCCCCAGTGGCCCTAGGGACCTACGGTCCTTTACTCTCTCAACACTAACTCTAACCCCAACACTAAAACTAATTCTAACCCTAAGCCTAACCCCGATTAGAAAGACGAAAGCACAACAATGTTTGGATTTCAAGTGAAAAAGCAATTAAAAATGAAATTAGGGCAATAAAATCAAAGATCTAAATACTTTTAGATCTCTTAACTTGCTGACAAACTTTTTAAAAACTGCAATAGAAGATGACAACTAACAAATAACATGCTTTCACACAAAATGTTCCTTGAAGTAAAAGACAAACCCCTGGGAGCACTTGTGTGAGTATCCAGAATATTCTGAAATACATTTAATGACTCTAGAATAAACAGTAAGAAGGTTTACACATGAGTAAATAAAAATAGAAAGAAACTAAAACCTCCCATTTTTCACGATGTTTGCCCAAGAAGTACCAATAGCTATTTTCCAAAATGGGCATCAAGCCAAGATTTTCAGCTTCTAATCACCCACAGCTACAGACACATTGCCAGGAAAACCACTTGTATCTGAAAACATTTCAGGACTTCATGAAAATTATGGACATGCAGAAGGTCTGCAGCACTTCTGTGTGGATTCTCAGGAGAGGTCAACACCCGAGGAGAAGGAATGCTGTGCAACCACACTCATGGGACCAGCACATGCTGCATGGGCAGGTTCTCCAAGCCACTGTCCTGGCACATTCCTAGGTGGGATAAACCTTAGCCTGGTAGATATTTGCTTAGATTTTAGAGCATTTTCCTACATGGGTAATTTCTGCATTAGATTTTTTTACATTACTTTTTTTTCTCATCAAGACAGCATATGGCTGGGCTGCCACAGAAAACCCCCAGTTCTGGGGGATGGAAAAACATGCCACTAAGGAAGGTGATTAATGCCATGGTTTTCTTGTTGATACAAGTCTGGATTGGAGGATTCTTAAAAGTATTGTTGCTTTGAGCATTCTGTATAATGCTTCTTGTATTAAAAGTGTGTGTCTACAAGAGCTGAATAGAAACCAGTAATCTCACTTCATAGGACTTTGCATCAGTGCCTTATCTGGGCTTACATTGCCAGGGAACTTCATATTATCAAACGATTTTGAAGAAAAGCTGGATGGAACTCAATTTATGCAACCATGTGTGGCTTTGACACATGCAATCAAAAAACAGAGTCTGATCCAAATCTCCACACAGCCAATTATAAAGGGCTCCAAAGGCCTTCATCATCTTCATATCAGCTTATTTGTCTCGGTTTTGGGCTATGATAGAAGCCAAGACAACAACCGACTTTCACAGAAGTACCCTGTATATTCACCACTTTACAGAGACATTCCTTGGTGCCCAAATGTGGCATCAATAAGAACCCCATAGCTGTGCTGATCCAGGAGTGCAAGAGGCAAATCCAGTGGTTGTTACGACAGGCATGCTCAAGGCTCTGCTGGGACTGCATCTGAAATAAAGGCTTTGTCTCTCTTTTGTCTGATGAATGCCTTGTGCCTTACAGCCAGGGGTCTCATTTTACACCCGCTAAATATTTGAATATCGGGATCAAGTGACTTACATATACCCCAACTTCCCAGCACACACGCGAAATTAAAAGCTTCCCACTGACACTATCTATTCTGAAACCAAAATCTTCCCACTGACACTATTTGTTCTGTTATCAAGGAAATTCCATTCCTGCAGTTTATGAATAGAATACCATTGGCTTTACTCAGCTCTCCTATTTTTCACAAGCCTCATGCTTGTACGACCTGGCAGCTTTTTAGCTCAATCATATAAATGTCTTAATACCCTGCATTGATCTGGAATCAACAGAGTTGCCGACACGCGGATAAAAAGCATCTGGAGAATTTGTTGGTTGTTATTTCAAGCTGTTTATTATTCCTTGAGGACTCATATGAACACTCAGAACTATCATGCCTGCATTAATACTGCTCTCCTACACCTCTGGGTACAGTAACAGTGTACATTAAAGATGCTTTAGAAAATTGTTTGCGAGTTGATATTGCCCTGGGATTACTCTGTATGGTCTGCAGCTTTGCACTAAATAAATACTGGGAAACGGCACGCTGTGAAGTAGGCAGCTTGAACTCCTCGGACTGGCCTTTGGAACACAGTTAAGCATAAAAATAAAGCGTTCGTATTTGCCAAGTTATATTTTAAATCTTGGGTTTGGCAGACCTGTGATTAATGGAGACCCAAGGAACACCAGCAATGCTGCGCTCACAGAGGGGCACTGGCAAACAATCGCTCACGGGCCAGAGAGGAGCATTTTGTGAGCTGGTGTTGCTGCCCATGTGGAGGCAGAGATCCCCATTTTTATCACAATGGTGCGGGGCATGACAAAGAACTACGAAAAAAAAAGCTACCACAGAGATGAAAATGAAGTGCAAACATCAGGGGGAAAGTGGGAGAGAGAGCATCCAAAAACTACTTTCTGAACGATCTCCAATCTAGTGGCAAACCACCAGCCACTGTTCTACAAATGAGTTTAAGTCGTGCAATCATGCAGTAAGAAAAATCCTATTAAGTGGAACAGGTTCTGTTGCCATTAGGAAAAACAGGAGCAAAGGTGGGAGCAAGAATGAATCAGAAGGTCCAAATCCAGACATACAGATCTGTAATAATTCCATTATTACCACTGTGAATCATTTCATGCTGAAATGGGCTGTGAAGAAAATCTATCGTATTAGTTTTTCAAGACAAATCAGTACCACCATAAGGCAAGCTGTATTTTGTACAGAAGTACAGAGTACTCCACAAACTTGAATAACTACAACTTTACAGCACTGCTGATGGATATTTAAGCACATAAAACTTCCACTAATTACCTGACTGGGCAAAAATATCAGTTCCCCTTGGTGGAGCAAGTATTCAGTGACACACTGTTAAGTCCAAGCCCCATGTCTCAGAAGACTTGAACTTATTCAAGTTGGACATCAGGAGGCATGTCTTCAATGGAAGGGTTGTCAAGCATTGGAATGGGCTGCCCAGGGAGGTGGTGGAGTCACCATCCCTGGAGGTGTTTAAAGAAAGACTGGATGTGGCACTCAGTGCTGTGCTCTAGTTGACAGGGTGGTGTGATTAACTGAAGCTGTAAAATTCAAAACTGATTTCACATTCCAAGCCCAGGATCTTTCATTTAAAGTTTTTAAATGCTCAGATTAGAGTTTTTGACTAAAACCCATTATTATACTGTTGCTTATTATTTTCTATACCCATCCTATCTCCGTATTACATTATATATGCATGAACCCACATAATAAAGAGGTAGTATATCTACAGATCTATCTGGACTATTATTTATCATATAAGAGGGAAAATGAAAATGATTTGCCAGATGTTATTAAAATGTCCAAGTCATTTTGTCCCCTAGCACAGAATAAAAACGTTACTATGTGGTTGTTAATATACAATAGAAGGAAAATTACTGCTTCAAGTATGGAAAACACTGTAGTTCCCAGCCTTTGTAAAGTCAGTTTGCCAGCAAAATCAACATTGGAGAACTCAACATTAAGGATCACATCCAGCATTTCTTCCATACTTCACCTGACCAGGATCATTAACAAGGAAACTCAGTGCCTTAAGGAAGCAGGTGGAATAAAGAAAGTAAAAATTATCCAGCACAACAGTGTTAATTTGCAGGGCAACATTAAGCATTTGAAAGACTGCTGTAGGAGGAGTTAAGTCTGAAAAAAAACAAAGTCCTAGATTCAGTTTTAAGATCTGGAGGTAAATCAGATTATTTGCATAGGCTGAAATTAAACACAAGCAATCAGTTAAGGAGAACAAATTAGCCAGATTGTCTTTAACACTCAGAAGCACCACAGCTCTTTTGCAACCCTGTAATTTCTTCATTGCTTTTCTCAAAAAAACTTCTCCCATAACTTTCCATAAATCCTGAGAATGGAGAGGGCCAATCCTGCTGCTCACAGCTCTCACACACAACTCTGGGATGACAGACTGCCAGCCAGAACTCCTCAAGATCTCCCATTTCTTTTGGCTGATACTCCTAGACCCATTTTTAAGTGTGCATGTTCCATTTCAAACTACAGCTTCCTACTGTTGGAGAAAATGTTTGCAAAGCACGGTATGAATTAACAGTATTATACATATAACTAAAAATAGTTACTATTTACCCAGCAGAGCATAAGCTCAGGTACAACATTCAATTTTATAAAGGTCCTGCTATTTTACCAGAATCCCACTGGGTTGACTCAAGGGCCAACGGGGCAGCAAATTAGCTCAAGGTCTTAACACGAGCAAGTGTTTTGGTCAAGATGAAATCCCAGCCTAGTCCCATCTTTGGGGATGATGGTTGTCACCCATGGGATTAGGTGTGCAGGACTATGGTGGGCTGGCTGTGACCAGCTGCCACACACCCACCCAGCCACTCTATCACTTCCCCTCCTCAACAGGATGGATAAGCTGAAAAAGCTTGTGGTTTAAGATAAAGATAATTACTCATTACCATGTCCAGCAAAACAGACTGGAGATAGGGAAAAATAGTTTAATCTATTGGCAATTGAAATAGATTTGGATAGTGAGAAACAGAGATAGATTAAACCAATACCTTTCCCCCCTCCCTTTTTTTCCAGGCACAATGTCACATCTTCATTCATACAAGCAAATTTCTGTGTTTCTACTTTCCCCTTCATAACCTCAAACATGATCCAGGTGGATATTGAAGCATTCAATCTTGGTGACTAAGGGAAACTTTTTAAATAAAAGTTAATAAAGTGAACTTATTTCTCCCCCATTTTCTCCTAGAAAGGTAATTGTACTGCTGTTAGGAGTAGAGGATAATTTCTAACTGTTCAAGTGTGCAAGAAAAAAAGGGGGGAAAAAAACCCAGAGTATTGCAGTAGTCAGAGGTATTTATCAAAGAAAACAAATGGGAAAATTACTTTTTGTGTTGAGCTTCCACATACTTCTTCAATACTGCATTTTTTGACTGAGGTTTATAACCTTGTGAAGGAAATACAGATTTGTGGTGAGGTTTACTCCATAGTAACTATGTACGATAACGACACCCATTGAAGAAGACTGGGTAAGTTGCCTCAGTGTTTCAGATTAAATAAGAAAAAACGTGGCAGTCACTGGAACAGCTTTTCATTATCAGGGATCGCTTACCCAGCCATGCCTGGCTACGGAGAAAGATGTCTTTTCAGATGGAGTTACTCAAAGGAAAATATGTTCATTGCAAAAATGCTGTATGGCTCATATCTAGTCAGTCATCCATTAGCTCCGGCTCACCAAGTCTTCTCTCGGGAGGGAAACATGGAAGCTGTGGTTTTCTACATTTTTTTCATAACCCTGGAAGAAATAGGCACCAAGAGAATAATTTTTTTCCCAAATTTTGTCATAGAATACTTCTGCATTGTTGGAAAGGCTCAAAAACACTGCTGGAATGAAGAAATGAGCCTGAAGTGAAACTGAGCCACTGAAACGCACTACACTTGTAGGCTGCATGTAAAATGCTCTGTGCAGTGGGATTTGGGTGTTACATTGCTTGTTTTTTGGAGACAGAATGGCATCTCACTGAAAATTTGTGGAGGGAGAGAAGGAGATACCTGTATTTATGCAGGAAAGATGTGATATATAGGTCTCAATTCTCCCATAGCTTACTTGGGGGTCATGCAGCTTTGCTCCTTTCTGCATCAGAGACATATGAATGATCTAAATGCAGATAAAGATCCAATCCAGGGAAGCAGCAGAAGGTAAAATGTTACGGTCAAGTCCCCAGTGTAACTCCAGAGATTTTGTTGACTTTAGACCAGTAGAGAATTCTAAAAATACTGGGAAGCTCCATTAGGTGAGCCTGAGAAATACATACATCCTTAGAGTAAATACCTGTACTGTCTGTACTTTCAAGTCTACAGCTATTTTTCACAAGTTTTCTCCTCCACACAGACCAAAAATAAAGTCAGTAACTAAACAATATTATCTGATTTAGCATTCTTAGAATACCCCTTATTTAAGGATGCTGAAGGCATTATAATAAATATTGTTCCAACAAGCTTTGCAGAAAAATAAATAACGAGGAGTTAAACTGACATTGCCCTTCTTGAATTTCTCCTTCCACTCAAAACATCAAAGAAAAAACCACAGTAACAAAACATAACCAAAACAACTGCAGCTCTAATCTTTCAGTCTGCTCTTACAGGCTTAAGAGTTAATATATCTCATAACTGTAATCTCTGTCTGATTCTCTGGTGTCTCAGAAAGAAGTAATTGCAATAACCTGCAGAGAAATATTATGGATTTCTTTTTATTTGTCTTTACCCATAAACCTTAAAGACTCAAATGTGTTCAGGGATCCCTCCACAACCACAGAAATGTGAAGTTTTTGTAATAAAGGAAAGTTGGGTTCGTAGCTAAATCCTCAGAACTTCTCAAAAGTACCAAATTCCACAAGACTGATTAACCCACCACAGCAATCCTTCCAGTGCAGAATATAACCAGACTTTTAATCTTACCTATTGGTATTGATGCACAAAAGTGTCCAGACTTTAAAAGTGGGGTATTCATGGTAGCCTTTGGTAAAATGGGAAGAAATGCTGTGCTCGTGCATGAACGATCCCTGCTGCTGGGAGGGAGTTTCTGTTTAAGAAGGAAATATTCATGATACACACAGATGGACAGGCCGTAGAGGAAGACCTGAATCTGCTCTGCAAAAATTCCACAGCACAAATTAAGATTGCACAGAAGAGGAAATATACAGTCAGAACAACTACCCTCCTTCAGAGGGCCTCTAACAAATAAAAATGTGGAGAAAAAATCTTTTTGAATTGAGAGCACAATGAATGGTGAAGATTCAGCAGGAGAGAGCTCCTTTAACACCCAAAATTACAAAATTCTTAGCAATGAATTGCCTCTTTACTTTGTGTAATTAATTCCTTGACCCCTACAGAAGGATACTCTGAGCGAAACACACTCCCAGACTGTAATGATTATGCTAATCTAGAGAAGAGAAAAGATATGTTGTGTATTAATCAAAGTCCTGAGCTCAATTTCTCCTTGTTCTTGGACTAAGTGATCAATACAGCAAACTACAAGTACTGAAGGGCTCTACGAGAAATTTACATTTATCTTGTGCTTGTGAAGGAAACGCAGCTAATGAAGGCTCATCACGCAAGAAAGTTAAAGGGAGCATTTTAGGGAAATATTGCTCTGTCAGAAGGTTCAGAGCAGACAGTTAAACTGGGATCTCACCTCCCCTCTCTTTGGAGTCTCACACACTCTAAAACCCACAAAAGATTAATCAAATGTCTTTGGGGAGGGCTCTTTCTTCACCTCCCAAAGAGCGTTCAGACACCATTGCTAGAAACAAAGATACATATTCCTTTCCTCCTGTCTGCCATAACTTGGATTCTCAGAATTCCAGAGTTGTTACCGTACTGCCTGACAGGAACACACGGCACGACAAGCACGTGCCCATCAGACACTGAGCACAGTGCCAACCATACAGGCAGCGTGTGTGCTGTCACCATGGCACAGCGCAGTGCCACCCCTGCATGCCATCCTCTCCCTGGGCAGCCTCATGGCTGCATCACGTCGTGAAAATCTCAAATTATTAAGAATACGCTGTTAACAAACCTTTGGGACTTCTTATGTCACGAACATCATATGGAAAAGTGAATCTAAAACAAAATGAAACAAAAAAGACGAGGGCTAACTAGCAAAGAGAGCACTGTTTCTAAAGCATGATGCATTATTATTTTTCTCTTCATAAAATTAATTTCCAATGCCAGACTCCCAAGACAGCTTTTGAATACCATGTCTTGGATTATTTAAGTTACCCCACAGATTTCTGCAAGAGAAGGCTTTGCCCCGTGCTCAGCTTCCACCCCGTTGTTCCCAGAAAAGCCAGTCACATACTCATTTGAAGCATGTTCTCCAAAGGACAGCAAGGCGACCACAGACAGGTGGGACTCGGTAATGGTCTCCAGGCTGTGTCTGTGTGCTCAACAGACAGAATTCATAAAAGTTAGGGAGGAATCCCAGCAACCTGTAAGGCTGGTTTTACTCCATGAAAAAAAAGAAGGGAACACTGAAACTTTCTTCTGCTGGAAATGATTTCAAAATAATTGCACCAAGAGTAAATAAATTTTCAGCTGCTTGTTCCAGTTTATACGAAGAAAAAAAAGGGACTTTGTTGTAAATTCACTTTGTAGGTAATTCAGATCATAAGAGGCCAATGAAAGCTATTGTGGAATTCACTATTTCCCTATCTGAGGCTATATCATTAGAATACAAACTGCATCATAAAAGTAGCTTAATATGCACACTGAAGCTCCCTGGAAACCATCCCTGGCTCACAGGAAGCTATACTGGATGGCTGAACCACAGAAACCAGAGAAAGTGACCAAGTCAAACACATTTAAGCAGGGATTTACACCCCCTGCCTATGAGCCCTGGCACAACCAGTCCTCCCTTGGGGGCTCAGCAAAGCCTGGCCCAGCTCTCTCCAGCCCGCAGAGGGAAGGGCAGAATCTCCATCACCAGAGACCCTGCTGGGTCTGTTCTCTCTCTCAGCCACCTTTCAGTCCCTGAAAGGCACGTGACTACTTTATCTTCATCGTGCTTGTCACCGAAAAGGATCCCATCATAACACAGGCGGGAAGAATTTACAATACTTCACGACTTGCTATGTAGGTTAATAGCTCATTTTGCCTCCCACTGTACATATGACTCCCATTAGTACCAATAACTCATAAGAAACAGACAAATGCCTTCCAAAAATCTGAAGGATTTATCATCTTCAAGAACTTCCTTTGTTAGCAGGAAATCTGAATGTATTTTTTTCCGACTACGGTCTGCAGAGATCAATAAGCATTGCACTCTAATCAGCAGGTAATAAGACTCACGCAGACAGTCAACTAAATAGAGCCATTAACAAACTAATTAAAGCAACCATTAATAAATCCATCTGAATTGATTTCAACTTTTTTTAAAGGGTAAGGAAATCATGCAAAAGAGATTTCTGCTCTGAACATTGTGTCAGCTTGCAGGGCAGGCAAGTGAACAGCAGAAAATTAACTGTCTTGTTATAAGCCACCTGTATTTTAAATTGCTTGTTACCTGGCACAGTTAGTTAGTTCATATACTGGCCCATTTCCTGAAAAACAATTTTTAATATATTTGCTTTTTTTAATTGTTCATAAATACATGATCTCAACAAAGTTATTTCCCCCCCAAATCAGAATTGCACACAACCAAACCCCCCCCTTTTTTTTTTTTGATACACCAAAAAGGTAAAAACGTAAACCAAGGAACTCAAATGGTAAAGTTTTCTTAAGTCAGAAACAAATCAGATGCCAGTCTTTACAGAAAAGATCCTATGAAGGCTTGCCATAATACGGAATAAAATCAGGGCAAGCACATGTATCAAATATATGTGCTCTAAAAGCAGAAATTACTCTAATTAGAAAGTTTCTCCTCCTGTTAAAATCAAAGGGGATAAATTCTGTTTCCTGTTTAAGCAAAGTAAATCCACAGTAATCCCCCAGAAACTGCTCCACCGTTACATCAAGGTAACAAGCAGCTGAATTTAGTCAGGGTTCTTGAAAATCAGATTAAAATTAAGCTCCACAAGTGCTACGTACATACATAGAGCAACCCTTTTTTATGAGAGTTTGCCATGTTTTAATGAGAAAGTGACAACGACAAAGGCTAAAATGAAGAGTATTGTTAATTAAACTGTGGAAGCGTCTGGTTCCTCACAGAACGCCCTGGTGCACTTGGGGGTGAGGGCAGACTGTGGCACAGACTGGGACATTAAACCTGGACACTATTCAATTTTTGGATTTAGACAAAGCAAAAGCATATGCAGAATTTATTTTTTAAGGGCTCTTCCCTTTTATCCTCTCCTTTATGTTATAGTGTGAGCCATAAATTTCTAGAGGATTTGTGTTTTACCATATGTAAGTGGTCTGTGACTTCACAGAAAACTTGGAATATTTTGTGCTCTCAGGGAAACATGAAACAGGCACCAAATGGTCTCATGCCACCTGCGAGTGAGAAAGTCAAGTAAAATTTACAGTTCACAGAGGCAAACACCAAAAGCTTTGGGAAAGGCTAATTTAATACATCTTGCATACAATTACAGACTCTACAGTAATCCAAAACATCATTTTTTTTTCTCTTTACACATAAAAGAGCCAATTGCCCAAGCATGGAATTAAACATCTGTTTCAGAAAACAAAGATATCAACCTCCAAGTTCTTTTAGGAACCAATAAAATTCAGTCATTCACCACTACTCAGGAACAGTTGTTTTCTCTATTACACAAATTACAGCCAATTCCTCAGCTTAAACCACTGCAGTGATAGGGTTTTGAAGGAACTGTGGGGGCTGTTATTAGTACAAAAATACAGATGCTTTTTTTACTAATACAATATATTTATTAAAAAAAAGCTTTGCTGCTGTTTCTCTTATTGGATACATAGATGAAAATAAGTACTTAGACATGACAGAATCAAGTATAGGAGAAGAAACGAACAGACCTGGTAGCTTTACATTCTGTAAAACATACAAATCATCCTTCCATATTAATCACAAAGCTTTTACAGGGTACAGCCATTATTTAATTGTTTTAATTCTTATCTATCCTACATCCATCATACAAACCAGACACAAATGAAACAGGGTGCAGCCCAAGCCATGAGTTCCATTCTGTCAAGTAAACCTTCACTATTTTGGAAATAAAATGTACATTCCATACTGACAGGAGTTCTGTCAGGCTCTTCAGCAGCAAAAAGAACGGGAAATTTCCTAAGAGAAAGCCAAAGTGCTGCAGTGCAAATCCCAAGTGACTGAATGTCACCTGGAGCACGAGTCACTCTACATGGGCTGTGCATTTTCTTCTCCTCCTTCCAACTTCTCCCGGACACCAAACCAAGGAAGCACAAACAGCTGCAACGTGTTCAACAACTCAGCTCAGCATGAACAGCAACCGAAGGCAGAATTAACATCACAACAGCAAAAAGGAGACTAAAGCATAAGCTTTGCCAGAAGCTGGAACCATCATAAATCAAACTCCAGTTTGAACTTCGTAGGAAGTAGCAGATTTGAAATTCTCCTAATTTGAGGACATTAGGAATAAAAGCCTGTGAAAAGGGAAATGCATAACTCACACTTGTTTAATCTCATCACACACTATGCCACAAGGAATTCCCTGCACAAGCAGTGTTCAAATAAAGAACTGGAGGCTTTAACTAAGATGTGCACAGCACCTTAGCTAGTATTTTCACTGGTTGCCCAACCCGTCCATACAAATAGAGTTTTGAACACACATTTGGCTTCTCAGGCCTTCAGGGATTACATGAACACAGATTTACAGCGAAATGCCAAAGAACAGCAGCACTAGAAACTGTTCTGCAATGTTAGTGGGTCAGTCCTGAGCCACACACATGAGAACAGTATTTCTCTGGCCTAGGTCTGTATTCAGGGAGTTCAGGGTGAATTTTGGAACCTGATAACCTGCTGTAAATGGGAACGTGAAAAGTCTGGAATGACTATTAAAATTAATCTTTACCACTCTAAGCAGAAACACCATTTTTCTTCTCTAAAGGGTCAAGGATTAATTCCATTTCAAAACATATCATTACAATCCTCTTGATGAAATTCACAATGCAGTAGATATTTTCCAAAAATACATCTGGCATTTCAAAAACCGCGTCCATAATACAGTTAAACAAGCATTATGCTAGCTATCTCTAAACATATCTCTATATCTTTTTATACTCATTCCGTAATAGACAACTGCAAAATGAGTATAAATTAGCTTCTCAAAAGCATGTAAGAATTAATAGTCCTTAAACCAGATGCATATTCCAGAAAACAAAACTGCAGGAAAGCTGTTTAACCCAACAGAGAGAAATTAAACAGAAGCACAATATCTGGCCAAAATATGAACTTTCACCAGGAAAAAAATACAGAACAGGTCTCTAGAAAGTCGATGTATTTCAACAGCACCATTAGATAGTTTTCTCCTTAATTTTTTCGAAGCAAAGTTATCAAAAGGTTAGAACTCAAGGCCAAATTCTCTTGAGAAGAAAAATATATCTACCAAAATAGCTGCAAACACATCCCATGGATTAAAGGTTACATAAAAAGCCAAAGGGTCAAGAATACCTCTCTTGCTCCTGTCCCTCCACGACAGCATCTAATTAGATTGAATGCCTTTTTATTTTGTTCAGTGCAGAGAATTTCTGAAATCCCAGTTTAATCAAGCCTGAGCCCTCCTCCTCCTCAGAGGCACCATTTTCTTCAAAGCCATAAACTTCAGCCGAAGTTGTGTTAATTTTACACCCTTTTGTCGCCCCTTAATTGGAATAACAAAAAACAGTGTTTCAGTGTCTCACCTACACTTTATGAAAACACTTAATTTCTGATTTCTTTACGTATTCTCTTTCATGCCAGGATCTCTCTCGTATGTTACTGAAAAAGATGGATAAAGTCCTATTTGTCAGTGTCCCAGAAGGGCTTGGACATGAGCTGATTTTGATGCCCTGAAAGGACACCAGTACTGTGCACTAAAGATCTCCTTAACCTAACAGAGAAGGACCCTTATCAAGGCGAAACAGCACCTGTTTAACTGCAAACCAGAAAAAGTCAAACTGGAAAGCACATGCCTTTAATTACCAGGGTAATAATCAAGGGGAACACGCTCTGCCTTTTTCAAGGTGGCCAAAATAAGGATGTAAATGTATAATACTCATTACAAAGGTAAAACAATGAATAGACATCTAATTACACGCTTGACATTATAAATGGAGAGACAAGAGGGCCTTATAGGCTCTTCTGTCTGTAAAAACAGCAAAGATATAAATTTGGTTACCGGCTTGAAGACCTTAACTCTGGCCAACAGTGTCACCTACCTGTGTGTATCCAGGACAGGAAAACCACCCCAGGAATCAAACCAACCCACACCCACCTATATCCTGCATATCCTGCCAGGGGGCTATGAGGGTGTTATATTATATTCCAAAAACAGTAGCTAAATTTGTCTCTCTCAAGATTATTTTTTTCTGCCACTTTTGTTTTCTGCTCCTCCCTTTCCCCTCCCATATAAATAAATAACCCAGAGGTCTTTGTCATGGTAACTGTGGAGTTACTTAGACAAGCTGACTCCCAAGGAGAACTGCCTCCAAACAAGATGCCCACTAGATATTCCAAGGAGAGCCACAAGGGAAATAAATATTGAATGACTCTGATGTTTTAACTCGTGTCTCAGTAGCCAATGTCTCTGAAATCATACATAATCAACTCACCTGGCTGCAGCTTGTAAGAACGCATGAAAAAACAGCAGCCTGTAAACTTCTCAATAATTGAAAAAAGGAGTTTTGTTCCAAAAAATGGAAGTTTGGTCCGCTTGGAAACATGTCTGATTTAACAGAATGCTCTGCATAACATCCTCTGGGACCACAAGGTGTGGAAAGTGGATATTGTGATCTTATCCAGCTCTTAAACAACGTAACAGGAACTTAATTTTAGAACACAGATACGGACTATTCTGTGTACCCAGGAAACGTGAAAGCTTTATTTGAGAATGATAAAAAACTGCCTTGCAAGACAGCCCTCCTTTGTGTAATTGTGGGGAAAGGAGAGTGCGGTTCAATTCTGGGATCAATGAAAATCTTAAGAACAATCCAATCGATGTGAAATCTCTTTGGGAAGGACATCAGGGCGTGCTGATGTCCAGCTGCTTCAGGAAAAGGGTGGGCTGATTTGGCATGGCTGCTGATCCCTCCACCACCCCGAAATTTCTAATCTCCTAACCCAATCTTAGCCTTCTGACACCAAACTCCTGCTGCAGACAGGACTACCACCATGTTTCCCAGGATTTTTTTATGTCATCTCATCCGTATCACTATCGGGAGGTATTTCTTCCATTTCGGTTTAAAATACTCCACACAACACCTGGAATTTCTTTTGCTTTAAGAACATTCGAGGAATGTGAATTTATTCAGATGTTTAACTTTTTTTTTTAAAAAAACCCCTCAGAAATCTCAAGTGCGGTGCCAAGCTAAGGGGCACATGGTACGAAGGAGCCTGTAGTGCTCCACAAGAGTCAGGAAATACAGGCAAAATGGATATTATGGGGAGCAACTTTTTGCAAGTTAAGAGTAACATGAACTTTTAATATAGTAGGCAAAAAAGATATAAACCGAGGCCTCAAAATTTAATTGTTCATGACTACCTTTCAGACTAACAATCCACTGCTATGAGTAGAGAGATTTGGATCAGTATTCATACAAAAATCTGGGCACTGTAACAGTGGCCCTGGCTGGGGGTGCTACAGACAGAGAGCACAGGGAGCTGGAAAAATACACCCAGCCTGAAAATAATCAGCCCAGATAAGAACATTTGTGTCTTTACATATTCACTAAATACTACATGCTTGCATGTTTTATTTTAATTACGTGGAAACAAAAGACGTTTCAATTAAAAAGAAGGCAGCTACCACAAGCCAGACATGGGAAGCTAAAAGCCTTAAGCAGTTCTTTGGAGGAGTTCACAATGTCTGACTATTTCAATCCATCAGCTACCCCTCTGCCCATAGAGATCATGATTAGCCAGCAAACTTGCCCTTTCAATTCACTCAAAGCTTCAATCTATTCCATCTGTGCTCTCTGAACCTTTCATTTCCAATGGGTTCAGGGTAATTCAGAGCAGCCAGGGAGGCTGACAAGCTCTACCTTTCTTTCACATCCTCAAGGCTACATGCTGACACTGTAAAATGAATTTAGAAATAAATAAAATATCGCTGCTTTCGCACAACAAATTCCTTTATTTGAATTCCATTAAGGAAGCACACAGGTGTAATTAGGAATTGGACCATGACTCAAACAGTCATTTGCCCCCATGCTGGTCTAACCATTCCACTGTAATAAAATAAAACACTCCTGTGAACTTGCAGACTTTGACCCAAAAGCTGGATGCCTCAAGAATCAAGACAGACGTAATGTTAAAAATGAAAAAAAAAAAGTAACTCTGATGCAGATTAGCAAGCATTTGTAAGAGTCCATGTCCCCTGCAACAAACTAAAGCAGTGCTACTTGTGACAGATTTACAATTCCCAGATGGATTTGTCTATCTGTGTGTAATTCTGGTGGTGGAGGAGAAAAAGGGTCAGGAACAGGAAGCCCACACAAGATATGATGAGCCATTAAGACCCACCAATTTAGTCACGGCCCAGGTCCATGAGGAAAGAAATAAACAAGTGACCAAGAACTGGGAAGTGTCTGGGTGACAGGCAGATGTGAGATCTCATACAATACTAGTCTGTAATCTTAGCACAGAACTGAAAGCCAAAGAGAAAATGCTGGGCTGGCCCAGATCCATGATTATGAAAAGAGGGATGCTCAGCTTTTTGGAAACGGTGGCAAGCGCAGCCATTGGCGATGGCTGACAGTGACCACAGCTCTGTGACTGGGGCAAGGACACAACTCCCAAATTCCTTCCTGGAAAATCCTGTGTCTTCCATCATCACCACCATCCCACAGCCCCTGACATCACTGCGACAGAATTCAGCCACTCAGAATTACTTTGGCTGGATTAAGAATAAAAAGATGGTTTCCAAAAATCTTTCAACTCGCTCATCAAAATGCTCAGCACACAGGTAAGGAGTGTCCACTTTGGGCTGGAGTGTTGCAGCTGCACCCAGACGTATGAAGTGTAGTGCCACCACACTATAACAGCAGTGGGAGAGAGGCCTTCTCCCTCCTTCAAAAATTTCAACTAAACCCTGAAAAGGAGTTTACTGAGAAAGAACTGGGACTCCTAGTATTTGCTATATAAAATCATCTAACCTTGTTCATCATTAAAATTACTATTATACTTTTATGTGTGTCTGTTTTGTAGCTGGAATGGGATGTTACTTTGGTAAGGCTTATCAGCTGCAAATCTCAATTATAAATATAACAAGTAATCACTGTCAAAAGTTTTTTCCATTTTGTCTGGTTTCTATGCTTCAACAACATCTAAAGTTGAACAATGCCTGGTTTCTATAAACATGATTTTTTCTACACGGGAATGAGAAGGACTGGGAACAGACTACTGGACATACAATTTGGTGTTACAAAAAGAAAATGTAATTGCAGGCTACAGAGGAACACACTCATCCCTTTTCCATCTTACATCTGCTGAGTGTGTGGTCTCAGGGTGAGATTATTCACAGCCCCATATCTATGGGAAAGCTTTTCTTTTTGCTGGGTTAGCTTTCCATCAGATCAAGGAGCTGAACCACTCCATAGGCAACTGCAGTATTGTTGGAGCTGGTGTCTGCATGAAAAAAAAAAAAAACCAAAACCAAAAAAACAACCTGTATAAATGAGAAAAAAATATGAGTTTTCAGCTGGCTCAGTGAGCTCTCTGCATGGCTCATTACTCAACGGCATAAATGGCAATGCCACAGGAGAGAGAGGGATTGCAGCAGCCCCTACTGAGGCTGCCTCAGCCCGCTGAGCAGCAGTGCCACCCATGCTCACTTTCAGATCGGATTCAGCCCACTAAAGAATTATTACAATTTTTTTTTTTCTGCCTGCTTGCAGCTTACAGACTGTGAAGAGAATTCGACACACAAAATACAGGGAAGCACCACTGTTCGACTACTGCACTAGCACAATGCCTGTAAAAGTTTAGGGTTGTTTCTTTTTTTTTTTAATTACCAGGAAAGGTCTGACTTCACTGTTTCCTACAGCCAAATGATAGAAACTCTGCCACATTGTTCCTGTGAAGTTAGACCTTGACTCCAAAGACTTACTGTTCCTCGCTGTGTTTTCACAGCACTTAGCACAGTTCTCATGGTTTCATTCTTTCTTTCTCTGAAGTTTCCTGGGATCTCTAGTGCCACACAATGCATCACTTCTCTGCCACCGCCACGGCTGATGACTACTTGTCCAGGGCAGAAGGCAAGTTCTATTGCGAGAGCTGCACAATCTGCTTCGACGGGCAAGGAAAATAAAAAACTTTTCAGCACCACTCCTTGCCAGCAGGTCAAGGAAGGACACCGAGAGTACTGAGAGCAGCTTCCATTGTGCAAAGCGAAGAACACGGAGAAAAAAACTCTCTACTACTGGAAAACAAAGAAAGTGAAATTTTCAACTGCTGAATGTAAAGAAGTAACTGAGCATCAATTGTTTTGGTTTTCCTTTCAGGAGGGTGAAATGATGTACAAACCGTTTCACATGAGATTATTATGAAAACAAACAAAAGTCTCTTGGCTGCTGTGATGTGAACTTACTGTGAGCAAAATTAAGATGTAATTATTCCATGAAAATTTATTGTAGTTTAATATTTTAGTCTGAAACTGAAGTGTATAGAAGGGATTGTGTCCTCTTAGTTCATATTGCTTTAATTGATGTGAGGGCAATCCCGCAGTTTGGGGAAATACAAGTTCTATAGGATAAAATCAAATATATGTGTAACTTGCCCCTGGGCTGTAGTTTGGGCTTATGTGAGGGACACTGAGAACACCAGATCTCCTGGGATCCTTCCAGAAAACAGATGCTCTGATCTTCTTTAATATGCACCCTCCACAGTCCAATTCTTCACTCCCAGCCCTTACTCTGCAGAGTAGAAGCACAGAACAGAATACAGAGTTCGATCTTTACTTCTTTCTCTTGTCTTCCAATTTTCATAAATCTCTTCTTGCTTGCCCTCAATCTTAATTTCCTGGGCTCCCAGCCTAGATTTGCAATTATTTTCTGATAAGTCCTATAGGTCAATACTACAAGTTCAACATCATCTCTAAATCTAAGATTATATATAGTCTGTTCTCCTCCATTTCTTTTGTTCAGCCCATTGCTAAAAACAAGACGGGAAGGATAATTGGAAGGAAAACAGTAATGGCACTGACCTATAAACGAGGAGGCAAGAGAAAGTGCAAGAACTATGGAGGGATTCACTTGCTGAGTGTCTGAAAGAAACGTTTATTCAGTCACTGGACTAGAAAATGAAGAGGTACCGAAAAGTAACATTTGCTAAGGCCCACTCTGATTTAGACCAGAGCAAATACAACAGATCAGCTATTGCTAAGACAGCTGTCAAAGCACAAAAGACAACTGGAAATACCACAATAATTCCACAGGCTTCAGATGAGATTTTGATAGTGCCTGTTTGTAGGAAGAAGATAAAACAAGCGTGAAAATATGTCGTTTCTTTGACAAATTGATCAAACTGGCAGCAAACATCTGCAGCAAGTCAAAGACCATGCCCATGAATCTGAGGGAAGGTGCAGTGTCACCACACTTACGAGGGCTGGGAGCGCTACTCTTCTCAGGTGGAAAACAAAGATGAGAATGTATTTATCAGGTAAAAAAAATGGGGTTTAGCAGTTCAGAGTATGAACTGAAACACTAGAAAAATCCTGGGATGCCAACTAATATCCTGCAACACTCTCTTTCTACTCTGGGGGGGAATTTTTCTTCACTGTCTCCCAACAATTCTCCACACAGAAGTTGCAGCCCATAAAGACCTGAGGTTTGGTGGGACTAATTACCCGAGAAAGGATCAATGACCCACTGCAACAGCCGAAATCATCTGAGGGCTGTGAATGCCCCCGCTCTGCACCCAAAGGCTGTGACTATCAGGGCATCCCTGTGAGGGATCTCCGGTTCTGAATTCACTGTGCCTGACTCAGGCTGCCAAACCCCAGATTTGTCAGCACTGCAAATATGCTGCCAAATTCACCATTCTTTTCTGAAGCTGCTGAAAAGAGCGCAGTTGGAAAGAATCTTGTCATGAACCATCCTTGTTATTATTATTCCAGATGCAATTTGATTATTTGATGAGAACCTATCATGCAGACCAAGACATTCTAAGCACCAAGACTATAAATACTGTAACAAAGCTGTGCTATATATAGGGCTCTCCACTTACAAACATTTCTCTTTTTTCAGGGTCTGATCCAAACCACATGCGTAATTCTTATAGGAATAGATGAAAGGATGAAAGGAGCATATGACCACATAGGAATAGAAAGAAAACAAATAAATGCTTCAACAGTGATTATTGTACCAAAAGGCAAGAAAAAACACAGTTGATGCTGATACACATGTTTTAAACTACTGCAGCAGGGAACATTTTCAGAAATATCCAAAGTTATGACAGGGCAAAGGGGGGGGGAAGGTAACAGCACCAGCAAACACCCATGTAAAGACCACTGATCTTAAGTATTTACTGTAGTTAGCATTGCACAAATGAATAATTAACAAAAGCAAAGACAAAAGAGCATAGAGATACCGCTCAAAATACCAGTATTTGGGAAACACCACCTTAATTGTCAAGGGAATTCACAGTGATACTTGCTTCGTACTTCTTACAACCTGAAATCTGATTTGTTAAATTCAGTCAGAATTCTGGACCTCAAGAAGTTGGTGGATTTCAAGAGAGAGCAAGTCCAAAGGAATCTACAAGGATTTTTCTTCTGCTTTTACAGACCTCTGAGCTGTTCATGTTGTCCAGTGATCGGGGCAATCACAAGGGCACATTCCAATTTCTAACTCAGAGGCAAGTAATTCTTTTAATGTGGTAAATAAAGTGCACCTTCTGATCTGAGAAGAGGGGCCGATGCTCTATAAACAGCATGTAAAGCAGACCCTGCTCTGAACCCCTTGTATTCTGAGTAGACAAGACAAGACAGTTTAAAAAGGGAGGGGAAAGCAGAGAACTGGAGTGATTTTTCAAAGGTCACAGAAAGCCAATGGGTACCCTGACTCCTAAATCACCATCATGAACCGCTACGTTCCCCTGCTTTCATAAAGAAGAGAACTCTTAACAAGGTAAAATGATTGCATTTCTGCAAAAGGATAATAACACTTGACTTAAAAAATGGGACAGAAAATAATGCTTTATAAGGTCATTTAAAAAATAAACTAGCACTATTAGAACACCATTCCGAGCTATCAGTCATTTTCCTATTTTAAAGCCTATCAAATAGAGGTATTTCTGCCTCCGCAAAATATCAAACAGTGTGTAATCCTCAATTTTGGTGGAGAAGCCAACGCTCGTGGATAGCTTTTCTGAAGAGATTTTGTTTATTTTTTAAAATACAGAGCATGCTGTCAGGGCTGTAGTATAGGCTGGCTCAGTGGAAACCCATTAAAACCACTTTACTGGGCAGATGGTGTCAAAGAGTCAGAAGTATAGAACAGAATCCTACTGTGCACAAGTGTTCAGTATGCAAGAAATCATCTCCTATCAGACAACTGCTGCAGGGGACACAGTCAACCACAAAGGAGAGAGCAGAGCACAGCTAAAGTCATGATAGCCTTGTAACTGTTTGCCCAATAATAGGGAAAAATAAGTGGAATAAGAGAACCTTAACTGATAAACCCGAGGGGAACCAGGGGAGATCTATGCAGAGCACCGTACCAAGCTTTAAAAAGCAATACATTGCTTTTGTTGTTACTAGCTGAAGGTGTAACCTCTCTTTGTCATTACAAAGGACAGTACACCTCAGGTAAAGGCTAAAATAAGATCTGAAAAGCATTCACTGAATTTTGGCCCCCCATCTTTCACACCCTGGTGTACACGTTTGCTGAGCAGCCGGCATTGCGGGAGCATTTCTATGAACAGGTGCAAAGAAACCCATCAGAGATACCTGGAAATAGTGGCCTTGCCACAACAGCCTTGGACGACGACCAATTCCAGTCCTGTGTCAGAGCTGCACCAGCGCACCGGGACATTGTAAGACACTCTTTTTGCATATGTTCCTTTTCCATACTCTTCTACAGAAGGCAGGCCAAGTTTTCGTAGTGTTTTCGCACGAGTGCCTCGTTCTGCAGGTGAGCACGACACCTAACACAGCTCCCAACCCTGAGTTAAAGAAAACCTAAGCAGAAGAGAGACAGCGAAAACTCCCGTAAATGGGGCAGAGTAATGAAAACCCTAAAAGCATCCATGGGGTGCTGCCCACAGTGTAACCAAGCATGGTAATAAACTCGCAGAGTATGTATGGGCAGCTCTGTGCTCTGCTGGGCACAGTCAGGGCCGCTCAGTTCTGCCCCAAGTCCTGTATTGTTGGCCACACACTCTTCTTCAGCTTATGAGCTACAGACTTGTAAACCTGAGCAAACCAGATCCTATTTTTACTTCTGAAAATGAGGTGAGGATGGTGGGAGTGGAACTGGAGAGACACTGTGTTTTTACAGACTCAGCACACTGGAAAGTTCTGCAGAGCTGAACAGTTCCTTCCACAGCAACTCAAAACACAATCCACAGAAACAACATCAAAACCTCATTTATACCAGGAAAACCCAGCAGTACACCCTCTGGCTAACAGCAAAGTAAGAAGTTAAATGTAAAAACTTGCCATGCATAGGCAAGAAAATGACCTACCCAATGTACTACCAAATTAAAATTAATCAGGCAAGGTTGATTACATTAAGATGGAGATGCAAAACTCTGAAGGATAAATACAGAGATTTCAACTCTATTTTCACCTGCAAATCACCACTATTTTCTTTTCTCAAAGACAAGTAGAATGAGTCACCATGGCTCAGCAGAAAATGGAGGACACAATTATGTGCTAATCCAGAATCTTTGAGGAGTGGATTGACGAGTAAGTGGTATTGTTTCCTTTCTTATATTATGGATTGGATTAATATTCAGAGACACCACTGACTAGTTATCTCTGCCAGCTTTGGGTTTCTCCTCTTGCACAATGAATTTACATAATGTATACTGAGGACATAAATCTACACTTCTAAAAATATAAATAAAAAGCAAGGGATGTCAAAGGCCAACAAAATCCAAGGTTCTGAGGCCATTTAGCAATGGATGAGACTAAACTCTCTGGCTTGGAGGATTTTTTTTTTTAGCATGCAAGACATGCAGACTCATCTGTGTGATTATATGGACATCTGCCTTGTTCCTCAGCAAGCGCCCTGCAGACTGTCTGCTCAACAGTCTGCCTACCTTGAAAGCAAATAGATCAAAAGACATGGAGAGCATCCTGGTTCAGCCAGAGAGGACCCTTCTCCTGTTGCTCCTCAGACTATCTCGCAGAGTTGTAAACCCCAAGGATAAAGATGTCTTTCCACACTTGTGCTTGGGGGGCTCGTTATTATTACCCCTGCTGCTTTTTGATACTGAACCAGCTAATTTATTTATTTTGTTCTTTTTATAGGATCTACATTATTCAACATCCTTCCTCCTTCTCACATTTTAGAATCTACATGGTCATTTTTAGACACCATTCTGTTTCGCTTACAAACCATTACCACAGCAAACTTTTGAAACACCTTATCTAAAATATCTTACCAGCATTGTGACAAACATCTTTGTTTGCAAATAAAACCCAAATAGCTAAACAAACCAAATCAGTTCAAAGTAACTTTAAAAACAGAACTAGAAAGGCCTGTGAGAAAGTCAAGTGACTACACAAGGAGGGAACAGGCCTTTTATTTTGCACCTTTGGGAAAATGTGGCATCAACATTGATGAATCCACCACCAATGTTTTACACATGGTCTGTACAAGAAACAAAACTGCACATTTTGCTGAGCGACTTTCAGGGGGACAACTGTCTGCAACACTGAGAACTCCCTCGAGAAACCTTTCTGGAGACCTTGATTAAAAAAAAACAAAACCACAAGGGTGAGTGTGTAAGAACAAACAAACATCTCTGTGAGTACAGCAGAAGCCTTTTAGGAAGTTAATTGACCCTACAGTGCAGATGCCATTAAGCAACTGGCAGGATGCTCCCGTGTTGCCTCATGGAACCACAACTCACTTTTGATTGAAGTGAACTTACACTGCAGTGGATTAGAAACACTCACACCAGCAGTGGCTGTGCCTGAAGTACTGAGGCGACACCAAACAGTTCAGAGCAACACTTCAAATTACAACAGTTAGTCTCACCACAGTGGTTTTTCTCAACCCTTTCAAGGAAAAGAGCCATCCAACTTTTTGAGAGACATCCAGAGCGTCTTACACGGAGTGTCCCGGTTTTGGTATTGTCACAAAGGTATTTGTTCACAACCAAACACAAACTGGGATGCACTCTGAAAGCAGCCTTGTTACTTCTATTTCCTCCCGTTGGTTTTTTCGAGCTTGCACGCATAAGGTTTCTGGCACTGGTTTCCCAACAGTGCTCAGATGTTCTCTGAATCACCACTGGTGTGTGGGTGACAGGCTGAAAAACACCACTCCAGAAAACTCTGCCTATGCTCTGAATTAAAGCCTAGTAAGGGCAATGAAATCCCGTATACTGACTGGAATGGGCTCTGGATCACACCCGCTGTGGATCAATAGATGGATGTAATACCTTGTTTCACAGAGCTGGAAGTTGTATCATCCTCTGGGTCAAGTGTAAGTCACACCACTAAAGTAAAAAATGGCAGTTTGCATAGATACCACACAGGCTGTACTTTGGAAGATGAAGAGCTTCAATCCCTTAGTTCTGTGGGGCCTTCAGACTAACACCTTACACTAGAATGAAGTCTATTCAATGGAAAAAGAAATCAAGGACATGAAAAAGCCAATCCTCATTCTACAGTTAAAAGTCCCCATGTGGAGGAGGTGGAAGTAGCAGAACACCCTCAAATATGCATTTATAATCATAACAATTATTGTTATCTACATGTCTCAGAACCATTTAAAATCCACTTCACTTTGAACTGCCATCAATAATGCAGCAGGCAATATTACAAAGACCGGTGAAAATCAAGTAACTTAATGTAACACTTTATAAACCAAACCTGTGATGAATATCAGCTGCCTCTTGGGCTTCTCTGCAATCAATCTGTCTGGAGTCATGTTTACGTACCCCAGGACCCGTGACAGACTGCCACCAGACTTGGCATCCACAACCACCTCAGGAGGTTCATTTAATGTGAAGGCAGCATGAAAAATCAGATTATCTTTTGATTATCTCTTTTATTAAATAAAACCGATCTTTATTGAATAAAGCTGCTTTTATTAATGTCTAAAACATTGGCTGGTGTCACAGAGCCTGCCTGTCCTATGGAACTAATAAAAGAAAAGACAGAAGTAAAAAATAAGAACATTACAGGGATGTATTAGAAACCAAATCACATTAAGCCAGTATTGCAGCTGACAAATAAAACATGGGTCTAGCTGGAGAATATTTTAGTTTAGTCTGAATTTATTATTTTTACTGAAAGAAATCAGGATGGGGCTTTTCCCACAAGTGCACTGTGGCAAGAAACATACGAGCAAAAAAGTTCAAGTCAGTTTTCCCTTCCCTTGCATAACATCTGAAACGACTCTAAGTTCAAGGCAGCTGGGACGAAGCACAAAAATTATGGTTTTAAGGAAACAGCTTGAACCTTAAACTAGAAAGATTTCACTTACCTTTGGGTTTCTGCACACAGGCAAAGCTTACAATAAAAGCTCCTACTGACCACACCTGTACTTTATGCTCATCTGAAAGCAGCAAGCAGTACATTCTCCATACATATCAATTGCACAGTTGGAGCAACAGATGAATCTGTCCACAATAACAGCACTGTTACTTTGAGGAAAAGAATGTGTCCCTCATCATCACAATCAAAATCTGTCAACATGAACTAGAATTCAACCTTGAAGTCCTGCCTAGCCAGCACCAAGAAGGAGGAGTGATCTGAAGTCAAAGGAAATAATCTTTGCCTTTAATCCCATATACAGCACTGTATTCCGTTCCCAGTGTACTACTCCAGAGGAACGAACTCCAAACTAGTGCTGAGACACAGGCTGTTGCACTCCTCAGCTTTTCAGTTTCCATGTTTCTAAGCCCGCAGCGCACGTCAGTGTCAGTGGAAGACCCGCACATAAAGATCACCAGGAATGGCCCTCAGCTTCCTGGAAGCTGGGACATACCTGATATACCTAAGAAGCTCAGCTGTGGGGTTCTTTGTACACCACAACCCCCGTGAAGCCAGTGAAGACACAAGAGAGATCACATTGAAGCAAAGTAGCTTCCCACCATAAAGATAAAATACGCTAAAATAATAAGTGAAGTCCAATGTGAATAGAATGACATATTCTTCTAATAAATATCATCATGGAATCAGTAAAATTGCATAGTAAAATCCAAAGACAAAACTTGTCTGTAATGAAACAAAAAAATTCTCTAAGATTCAATGGAAGAGGGTTCAAAGAATACCACAACATGGATAATTCCAAAAGAAAGAAGCAATAGCAATTTAAAGCCAAATATCCAAATATTTCTCTCCTATAAGGTAACCAAAACTAAACATTTTGGGGGTTGGTTTATTTGTTTCCCCCCACCCATTTTCCTGTAGTGACACGTCATTGTTATCACTGCACGTGTGTTATCCACGTCTCTACCTATGGGAACCCTCTTAGGGGGATCCAAGGATATCCTGCCTAATACAGTTGCCAAACCTCCATTTTTATGAAATTGAGAGAAAAAGACAATCAGACCAGCAGCAATGTGGCCTGAGACATCATTAGAGAGTGACCTGAAGGAAGATTTCTACCCAGGATGGCAGAGAAGAACACAAAAAGGTCAGCAGAACCCAGGCAGGAAAAGCCATTAAAATACTCACTTGTTTTTTTATGGTCAACTTAGATCTGAAATCTGAAATTAATTAAACTGGTTTTTATCTGTCAACAAATATTTATAACAGAAAAGGCTTTAGTCTTACAGTATACATACTAAAATTGTTTAGCATTTTACAGGAGATGTTATTTTCATTCTAGACTAAAGTCAAGCATGGAACCTGGTATTCAGGTAAAGTATTGAAGCTTTTATTCTACTCCAGTAAAGCTCATGAGTTTCCCCTTAAACAAAGGAAAGAGATGTCCACCTGTTCTATTAGCCTGTGTTTTCATCAACACCACCTGGACTTGGTTATTTTTAAACTTAAGGGCTCTGAAGAATCACTTTTCATATTGATATCAAATACCCAAATGCCAAAGTGACTGAGGGGAAGCATTGCCTCCCTAGGAGTGACTCAAGAGAACCTCCAGTTGAAGACAAAGATGTGAAGTGCAACTGCCCCCATGACTACAGCTACAGAGCCTTATAATCTCTGCCCTTACACTTACATCTATAATTAGACTGACAGCACATTAAAACATGTGGATTATATCATCACTGACAAATTGTTCTGGTAAGAACTTTAGTCTTATTATTGAAAACAACATTTCATTTCTCAGGCTGGAGCTCTGCGTTTACAAGATAAAAGCCAAGCAAAACCACAATAGTATTCTCAAATCTTCAACATCATTACCTGAAAGGTTTGGAAACTGGGCTGTAAAAGGTGTGTTGCCATGGTTCTCAGTAATCAGCAACAGCCCCATGCACAATAGACAGCTGATTGCTGTTGCATGTTAAGAGCTTTTGTATCTCTTTAGGAAAACTTTGTCATCGTGTCATAAATGAGAGAGTTTTTCTATTAGCAACAGAAAGGCATCAAAGAAACATGCCCTGGAGTAGTAATCATGCCTGATTATTTTTTTTTTTTAAATGTTCATCTTATTACGTGGAGGTGGCTGGGAGTCAACCTTTTATACTGTTAAGTTTATACCGTAAATCTCTGGAACTCTCTGGTCTTTCCTAAGGCCCAGCAGTGCAGATGGAGCCTGTTGCCAAAGGGAAAACAGACAATTGTGTTGAAGATAGATATCTGTATTACTAAACAGCAGAGTCCCAGCAATCACAGAGCAGTGGTATCTTGGATAGCTGAAGTGCAAAGTAAATAGCACAGCTAATACCAGTAATTCTGATGGGATCTCACACATCTGGTTTCACAGAATCATAGAAGTCCTTAGGTTAGAAAAGTCCTCCAAGTCCACCCATTCTCCCAGCACTGCCAAGCCCACCACTAACCCACATAGCCAAGCCCCACATCTGCATGTCTTTTAAGCGCCTCCAGAGATGGTGACTCCACCACTGCCCTGCGCAGCCTGTTCCAGTGTTTGGCAACCCTTTTGGTGAAGCAATTATTCCTAATATTTAATCTAAACCTCCCCTGGCACAACCTGTTTCAAGACATATCAGATTTAATGAAACTTCACAATCACAATACATAGAAAAATCTTACTCATCAGTTATTATAGCATTTTGCAGCGTATCCACCTAAGGGGCTTCCTTGCCAACTCCAGTTTCCTGCCTGTGTACATCTTTCAAAAGAGATGTAAGTAACATTTAAGAATAAAATCGCATTATGAATGCAATAATTGCTGAGTTGGCAATAAAGAAACGGTACTTTCTAAAACTGAAATGCCACTTATAGTCCAATCCTGCAATAAGCTGCAATCTCAGTCAAATACTATGTTAATGAAGTGTTAAGGCAGCAAACTGAAACACAGCAAAAAAACCAGGAGGTAAAGAAGTTAATATTCTTACTGCACGGTTAGACTATCCAAAGTACTGATATTGCTTATAATAAAATACATAATTTACAACCTAGCTGGGAAATCAAAAGCTACTAGTGTGCAATGACAATGAAGCAATCTCTTGAAAAGACTCTGACTTCTAATCCCTGCTGCTAATGCATTTCCAATTGCGACTTTAGAACAGCTCTTAATGTGGGCACTGCAATTAGGGAACATTTGAGAAAACTTATTATTTTGTTCCTTTCTTTCCTTACCTGTTCTAAGGAAAAAAGGAGGAGAAGGGAAGTTGACACAAGGAACCAGAGCAGATATACACAGCTGTGTAGTTTGCCTTCTTGTCAGTAAGTTCAGTTCTGGATACGAACTGATTAGGGAAAAAAGCTTAATAAAAAAGAAAAGTGCTGATCTCTGGAAGTGTAAAAAGGTTTTAAGAATAACTAATACCTTTTTTTCATAACAGTGTTTTTATAAGAAGGACTCTTTATCAGCATGTTTGCAAAATCATAGAGTAAATGCATATGCTGTTATTCCTCTCTGAAGACTAAACCACGTGAGAGCTTTAATTTTGTTTTCCTGCCAGAATATAACTGCTGATGCACAGTATCTGCTCGATAGAAATGTGTATTTTTCCTAATATATATTCCACAGGAATTCTCAGAATGATGTAAATTAAGTATTGCAAAAATGCATTCTCTTTTTGGCTGAGGCCATCGATGAAAACTTTTAAGTTCAGAGAAGCTTCGAATGGACACAAAAATATGTGCATTGTCCATGCAGTGGTTGTCTGACCCTCACTGTAAACACGCCCCAGGGCAACAAGAAGGTATCACTGAGTTGTCCAAGTTATGCTGCCAGCGCATTCAAACTCTATTCAGCATACAGAGTATCAGGCACCTGCCTCAGGATTCCATCAAAGCATTTAAGGTTCCAGTAATTCTCTGGTCCAGTCTCAGCCAGTCTGAGGTATGGGATTTTTAACTGGAAAAATTACACAGAAGGCACCAGTGGGGCAGCTACACCCCCAGCCCGTACCTCTGCAGACTGCGAACTGCCAGACAACAAACCCGTCCTAATCCAGACACGAGTTACCGGCTCAGCTCAACAGCAGCATCTACAACAGCACCAAAAGTACAACAGGGAGGTAAGAAATGCCTCAGCAAAGGGGCTCACTGTCATAATCGACCAAGAGAAAAAATCTTTCCCCGCAGGATTTCCCACCACATCAACCGTGTTCCTGACAAGCACAAGACTCCCCCCAAGTCCCTCAGGCACCAACTGTGGGTACCGACACGCAGGGCATTACAGAGAGAGGGCACAGAGGCTGGCTATGCAAAATAAGAAACGAGATGCAGTGAAAGCCACAGAAGAGACTGAGACTTACCTTTGGAAAAAACTGCTGCCAGGCTCAGGAGGAGAGGTGACAACAGATGCCCCATATTGCTGGTCCCAGAGGCACACATCCTAGGGTTCGTGGAGCACTCAGGGCTCAGTTTCACACACTTTGTAATCAAAATAAAAACCGGTCAGCCGGAGAGGCTACATTTTCAGAAAAGGTCATCTGGAAAGCGCAAGAGGCATTTCCTTCGGAGAGACGACTTAGTTCTCCAGCTTTAACCCTCCCTCTTCCTCCCTCCTCTCTTCAAAACAACGATGCTGCGAAAGAAAACCCCTCACGGTAAATCAAAGAGGAATCAGTTCTGATTGAAATCTCAATCCGGAGCCTCAACTGCCCCCGGCACTCCCTCCCCGAGCCGGGGCCGGGCCGGGGCTGTTGCGGCTCCCGGGGTGGCACCGCCGCTCCCGCTGCCGCTCCCGCCCCGCCGCCGGGATGCGCTTCACGGAGCCAGCGCCCGCATCCCGGCGGGAACAGCGCGTCGGCTCCCCGGGCGCCACCAAAGTTTTCCTTCAGGTGATGCTGATCAGCCCTGATATCATCCAGACACGGAGGGCAGGGTTTGGTGTTGCGCGCTCTTTTTTCTTTTTTTTTTCCCTTTTTNCGCGGAGCCCCCGCGAAGGTCATTGCCCCCGATGGCGTGAGAGCCCCCGGGGCCGGCGGGCACCTCCCGCTCCAGCGGGCACCCGCATCCCCCGGCCCCGGCGCATCCTACGCGGCTGCTGGCGGGGACGCCGAGCTGCGCCGGGAGACGCCGCGGGAAAAGG